>OX596270.1:0-250260 GCA_951394255.1 Polyploca ridens | reverse complement strand
CACGGAATAGATAAATAAGGTTGGAAAGGCCCTCGCTCCAATTTTGTACTAGGACCAGTGTCGCCGCTTGACCCCCACTATTTTAATTTCTACACATACGCAATCATATTTTTACAAATATTTCGCACACAACCAAATCACGCACACATAAATCTCAGGGCAGATATTCGTTCGCCCACTAGCACTAAGCTACCGTGGCCATAGACACTCACACACGCAAAAATGCATACACCTGTCAAAAATGTTGACAACTTACAGTAGGGATGGGTAGTGTATAATCGTTAATGAATCGGTTCGATTATCAATTATTATTCTCATAGAACTTGGAATCGATAGTTGCATGGTTATGCTGTACGGATTACACAAAACTAACATATCTTTTTCTATTGAATTAATTATATTATTATTCAGCATAATGATTTTTTGGACCGGCAATAATCAATTTGTGACAATTAAAAACTAATAAAACTATTAGGGTATGTAGTGGTTTTTTTACGGATAACTGCGTGATAGATATATAATATATTATATTATAGTGCGCAAATAACGAAAATTTTTACAACAAATTATATAGTTAACTAAATCTTAACTTCTAATGTTCGATTTGTTTTATTTCTAAACTGATTATTGATAGTCTGGTTGTTCGTTGTGCTTGGCACTTCACTAAGTGGGTGGGACCCGTCAATGAAGAACGACATTATCGTTAGTAAGTAATTACCGAAAAAATACGATACTTCATAGGCGTGAGCTGTTAAAATTATGAAGCTAAATTTGACAGATTTGATTTGCTTGATAAAGTCGATATTTTTATCGATAAATTATCTGATGAATGCGTGGGGAAAAATGTAACATGAAATTAATATTAAGAAATTATTTTATTTTATTTTTTTACTATATACTAGCTAAAAGCGCAGCTTTGTAAGGGCTCGTAAGATTTTTTTGTAACTAAGTTTAATATTTTAATTTCAATAAGCCCAAATATGGTTAGGATAAGGATACGTCGTTCCACTATGGAGTTTCAGTGCTTACCCACACTCCAACTCCATCATCAGACCCTGAATACAATATATGGCCAAAGTTCATCTCACGACAATTCCAACAACCCCAAACATGGCTAGGATACGTTGCTGCGCTATGGAGTTCCATTACCTACCCTCCTACTCTATCATCAGAGCCCGAAAACCATATATGGTCAAAGCTGTTCTCAGGACAATTCCAACAACCCCAAACACGGCTAGGATAAGTTGCTCCGTTATACAGTTTAAATACCTACCATTCTACTCCATCATCAGACCAGGGATACCACATGTGGTCAAAGTTCATCTCACGACAATTCCAACAACCCCATCCAGCGCATGCCCTCCTACTTCATCATCACAACCCGGAAAACCATAAATGGTTATTGAGCTATTATCACAATAGCTCAATGTATATGGTAAGTCTTATCATCTAGACAAACATTTTAATTACCTATGCTAAATTTCAAATATAGATTTGATCCTATACTTTCAATTCTTGATTGTGCATCATCTGTAGAGGTGTGATCGTTTTTTCGTAAAGTGTACCACAATGTGTAGAACTGAATCGGATAGTAGATCTGACCAGGGAGCCAATTCTCATTCACTCGAATTAATCACTTGTTCCAAATAAAGTTCGAATTCGTACTTTTTTCGAGTGAAAATCAAGTTAGGCTATTCTGAGAATTTCGAAGCCGCCATTTTCTCTTATTTTTCGAGGGCTAGCGCTCGAACTACTTCGACTGGTCGGGACCGTTCGAAACGTATTTCGAATGCGAACTATCAAACGTCAAACAGTTAGGTTGTCATTTGGAAACGTAATGACAGATAAGCCTAAGGATTTCCGTTACTCACAGAAAATATTTTGTCATATTCATTTATAATTATTATATAAAATTGATTAACTTATGAATTCCGGATATATTAGGATATAATAAGAGTAAAACGTTGTTTTAAATATTTTATATTCATTAAAATCTTTTAAATTTTAATTTAAGATATAAAATTATCACGTACGTTAACAAAACGCAATTATCAAGGGAAACGAAACGCATCGTGCAATTTGTATCCATCATAATGGCAACATTTACTCCTTACACTCGAACTTATTTCGAAGGTTAGTTCGATTAGTGCCGAGAATACAGGAATCGAAAAATAGACTCCGCCCCTCGAAATTTTACGG
Source organism: Polyploca ridens (assembly GCA_951394255.1). Taxonomy (NCBI): domain Eukaryota; kingdom Metazoa; phylum Arthropoda; class Insecta; order Lepidoptera; family Drepanidae; genus Polyploca; species Polyploca ridens. The sequence continues at coordinate 248,061 of OX596270.1, read as the reverse complement.
TCGAAATAGAACTCGTAATGCAAGTTCGATTCGAAGGCTAGTTCGAGGGAAGTGAGAATTGGGCCCCAGGTCGTCGGTCCACCTGGTGGGAGGTCGTCCCGCTCGGCACTTTCCAGTACGTGGTCGCCATTCGAGAACCTTTCTTCCACATCGGTTATCGGCTCTTCCAGTTACCTCTACCTGTCACGCCAATCCATTGTTCCCTGGCGTTAGGTTCTTTAGGAAACCTACAATTTATAATTTATTGCATTAGTCAAATTACATTTTACTTAGATTATAATACTAAATACATCATAGTAAATACTCGTAGATGAGGAGGGGTCTTATATGTCCATTTATATCATTCGGTCACATTCATTCAATGATTAATATAATATCTAATTTCAAAATACGTCTAACTAAAAATGTACTATCGTTAATTAAATATAAAATAATTCGAAAATTATCTTTGTCAAACGTAATTATATTATATATAGTCTAGAATTCTATCGATGATTTTATTTAACCAAACCACATGGTCACGTCACTATCGATAAACATGCTGCGCCTTACATCACTGCCAATCAGTAGTGCAATTCTGTTCTTTTTTTGACAGCTGACGACGACGACGTCCGTCGACGCGGTCTATTCTCTATACATTCGTAGTGCGGTGCTACATTTTTCAATTGGTCAATTAATTAATGTTTAATTTTACGAAGCTCCTATTAAGGTCGTATTATGTATCCATTATTAAAAAAAACCTGTCACTTTGTGGATCACTTTCATTTATGATAGTTTCTGTGTAAAGTTATGATATTTAAAGTAAGTATGTTTTATTATAAATTATTTATTATAAATCCAAGACTGTTCTTTGTCGAAATCAATGGAGAACAAAGGCCATATTCAGCAGAGGACATCTCGTGACAGAATATGATGATGATACTAATTTTATAGTGGACTAGCTTTATAGCCCGCGACTTCGTCCGCGTAGATTATTTCTTTTTTCTAGATATGAATCATTGTAACAATATAGAGCTTTGTTCATGGCTATTGTCCGCCACTACGTGTGATATTGACAAAAGTTCACCTAGATTAAGAGCTCATATGCGAGGATGCTACATTAAACTGAAACAGTCCTGCCGCAAATCAACTCTAGCAAATTTCAGAGTTTTTCCCTGTGACTACAAACCTTAATTAGGAACTGTTATCTTTTAAATTCAAACGGAAGGTGATTTGGGATCAATGGTATACGCGGCAAGAAGACTGTTTCTCCTCTGGCAGAACCAGTAAATATATTGGCCTCAATAACATTGCGGCGATGGACGATGAGTCTTTTACTTGATCGGACCATCTTGTTGGTGAACGACCACGTAGTCGTTTTCCTTCCGTGTTCCCAACTATGATCAGATTTCCAAACTTTCATCGCCTTTGCGCACCATGTGGCCGAAATACGAAAAAATACGTTGGTGGCATATGGTGGACAATCGTGTTTTAATTTGGAGCTGCGATAGGATTGATGCATTGTTGCGTTTAGCGGTCCAAGGTATTTCCAACATCCGTCTCCAGCACCACATCTCGAATGCATCAATCCTTTTTCTTTCTCGGGCCAGTATAGTCCACGCTTCCACTCCATACATGAAAATGAGGAATACCAATGCTCGTATTAACCGGATCTTTGTTTTAATACCGATTCCTCTCTTTTTCCTGATGTTGTTTAGGCGAGTCATTTCAATACGCCAATACCATAAGCCGAAATAATAAATTTTGAAATTTTCACTCCGAAAATAAAGAACTTCATATACTAAATTTAATCCCCCTTTTCACTCCTTAAGGGTTCAAATTCCAACAACACCGATATTCGTTGCGTTAGTTTATAACCATAAGCTTAAATAATAAATTTAGTGTACTTCCATACACAAATTCATCCCCCTTTTTACCCTTTCGGGATCGGAATTATCAAAATCGTTGAGGCACATATAAATTAATTTTAACTTTGAAACTGATGGACTTTCATATAAACTTGCATCCCCTATTTTACCCCCTTAAGGATGGAATATCCAAAAATCCTTAGTGGTTGCCTACACTGTGTAATAATATATTAAGTGACGTTTACTTTGAAACTGAATGACTTACATACATCCCATACCTTTTCACCCTGTCGGGGGTGGTATTATCAAAAAAGCTGAGATAACTACACATTAATTTTTAATCGTCAGCCTAAACACAAAATTTGAAGATCCTAACTTTAAAACTGACGGACTTGCATACAAACTGTCATCCCCTATTTTACACACTTAGGGGTGGAATTTCCAAAAATCCTTCCTTAGTGGATGCCTCCACTGTATAATATTAAATTTAGTGAACTTTACTTTGAAATTGAAGGACTTGCATACACAACATCATCCCCCTTTTCATCTCTTCGGTGGTGGAATTATCACAAACGCTGAGATAACTATACATTAATTTTCAATCGTCAGCCTCAACACAAAATTTGAAGATCCTAACTTCAAAACTGACGGACTTACATACAAACTTTCATCCCTTATTTTACCCTGTTAGGGGTGGAGTATCCAAAAATCCTTCCTTAGTGGATGCCTACACCGTATAATAATACATTTAGTGAAGTTTACTTTGAAATTGAAGGACTTGCATGCACAACTTCATCCCCCTTTTCCTCCCTTCGGTGGTGGAATTATTACAAACGCTGAGATAACTATACATTAATTTTCAATCGTCAGCCTATACTCAGAATTTGAAGATCCTAACTTCAAAACTGACGAACGTGCATACAAACTTTCATCCCTTAGTTTACCCTGTTAGGGATGGAATTTCCAAAAATCCTTCCTTAGTGGATGTCTACACCGTATAATAATACTATTAGTGAAGTTTACTTTGAAATTGAACGACTTGCATACACAATTTCATCCCCCTTTTTCTCCCTTCGGTGTTGGAATTATTACAAACGCTGAGATAACTATATATTAATTTTCAATCGTCAGCCTATACTCAGAATTTGAAGATCCTAACTTCAAAACTGACGAACGTGCATACAAACTTTCATCCCTTAGTTTACCCTGTTAGGGATGGAATTTCCAAAAATCCTTCCTTAGTGGATGTCTACACCGTATAATAGTACATTCAGTGAAGTTTACTTTGAAATTGAAGGACTTGCATACACAACTTCATCCCCCTTTTTCTCCCTTCCGTGGTGGAATTATCACAAACGCTGAGATAACTATACATTAATTTTCAATCGTCAGCCTAAACACAAAATTTGAAGATCCTAACTTCAAAACTGACGAACTTGCATACAAACTTTCATCCCTTATTTTACCCCCTTAGGGGTGGAATTTCCAAAAATCCTTCCTTAGTAGATGTCTACACCGTATAATAATACATTTAGTGAAGTTTACTTTGAAATTGAAGGACTTGCATACCCAACTTCATCCCCTTTTTCCTCCCTTCGGTGGTGGAATTATCACAAACGCTGAGATAACTACACATTAATTTTCAATCGTCAGCCTAAACACAAAATTTGAAGATCCTAACTTTAAAACTGACGGACTTGCATACAAACGGTCATCCCCTATTTTACCCTCTTAGGGGTGGAATTTCCAAAAATCCTTCCTTAGTGGATGCCTCCACTGTATAAGGTATCTTTGTGCAAAATTTCAAATCTCTAGGTCCAGCGGTTTGGGCTGTGGGCTGATATATCAACAATCAGTTTATCATTTTATATATTAAGAAGATTATTATTAAGATTACCCTCTAAGGGGTGGAATTACCAAAGATCATTCCTTAGTGGATGCCTACACCGTATAGTAATACATTTAGTGAAGTTTACTTTGAAATTGAAGGACTTGCATACACAACTTCATCCCCCTTTTCCTCCCTTCGATGGTGGAATTATCACAAACGCTGAGATAACTATACATTAATTTTCAATCATCAGCCTAAACACAAAATTTGAAGATCCTAACTTCAAAACTGACGGACTTGCATACAAACTTTCATCCCTTATTTTACCCCCTTAGGGGTGGAATTTCCAAAAATCCTTCCTTAGTGGATGTCTACACCGTATAATAATATATTTTTTGAAGTTTACTTTGAAATTGGAGGACTTGCAATACACAACTTCATCCCCCTTTTCCTCCTTTCGGTGGTGGAATTACCACAAACGCTGAGATAACTATATATTAATTTTCAATCGTCAGCCTAAACACAAAATTTGAAGAACCTAACTTCAAAACTGACGAACTTGCATACAAACTTTCATCCCTTATTTTACCCCCTTAGGGGTGGAATTTCCAAAAATCCTTCCTTAGTGGATGTCTACACCGTATAATAATACATTTAGTGAAGTTTACTTTGAAATTGAAGGACTTGCATACCCAACTTCATCCCCCTTTTCCTCCCTTCGGTGGTGGAATTATCACAAACGCTGAGATAACTACACATTAATTTTCAATCGTCAGCCTAAACACAAAATTTGAAGATCCTAACTTTAAAACTGACGGACTTGCATACAAACTGTCATCCCCTATTTTACCCTCTTAGGGGTGGAATTTCCAAAAATCCTTCCTTAGTGGATGCCTCCACTGTATAAGGTATCTTTGTGCAAAATTTCAAATCTCTAGGTCCAGCGGTTTGGGCTGTGGGCTGATATATCAACAATCAGTTTATCATTTTATATATTAAGATATAGAGTTGGTATACATATTTCAGATGTCTGCAGCTCGGATAAGTCATATAATGGGCATCCTTAAATCAACCAATGATGAAGATATCTTGGAAAAACGTCATCAAGCTCAACAGTTGAGACTTTTGGCGAGTAATTCTTTTTACTATTCTCGTTGAAATAAACGTTGATTAAATTGTGCCCAGCACTATAAAAGTCAATGCATTTTTATTTACTGGAAATGCTAAAATTCTTACAAATTCTAGATAGAAGTCTTCTCTATCTAGATTATTTTTATTATTCCTTATAAAAAAATACCTCGTCAAATTAGTAGTATGTACCTACATACGAGTATGTTATTAAACATAATTTGTGAAAAAAAGTTAATTATTTAAATATTTTCAAAATATGGGCGCTATATCTAGTTTCTTTTTGTGAAGTTTATGTCCTAAATATTAAGATAAAGTTAAACTACTGAATAGCCCTCATATTAAACCTTTAAAATTGGTATATTCGGTACATTAAGTTTTACTAAAATATGAAATAAAATTTGCCTTTATCTAGTTTCCATATCATAAGTTTGCTTGGCTTGGGATTACAGCTCAGATCATTAAAATAAATGAAATCCGGCGGAGCGCAGTTGATGTTTACAATACACCTTCCAGTCCATTTTAATTCTTTTGACCAATTCAAGTATTCAATTGTTTCGACATGCAATAGTCCGGGAGGTACTGATGCATTTTAGGTAGTATTAATACGCCGATCGATGGCCATCTTTTTCAATAGATCTTGAATGGTTAATAAGTGAACCACGCATCAGCGATGCACCCGCGGTGGGTTTAGGATTGGAAGGTTACGGAAGGGGTAATCTTTTTTTTAAAAAAATTCATGCGAGCAGCTGACGCGTGTTCCCCCCTCCACCATGCAGCAGACGATTTTTTTTCAGCTCAGTATGATGTCAAATACTTATGAAATAAGTTTGAGCCGGCGTACTATGTCTTTTTTTTACTGGGAGTGGCTGACGACGGATGTGGTAGACTTGAGCACTTACTTGAGCAGACGGTCGGTTCACTTATTAGTCATATAAGATCAACTATACATTTCAACATCAGCCGGCTTACTATGACTTTTGTGTTTGCAACGCTACCTCCCGGACTAACCGTCACAACGGAATACGTCATGTGTTGTCGTCGGTTGCCGTCAAAAACGTTTCAGAATACCAAAGCAGGGCAAAGGACGAAGTGTAGAAGAAGCAATGTTTACAGTACATTGAAAGCGGATTTGGTCATTGCGCTGATTGAGCGAGTACACATCGGTCAATGTATGTTTTTCATAACTTGTTGCAATAATTTTGTTAATGTTTGGTATTTCATAGTGTTCAATATGTTTTTATGTTTTTTACTAATAATATTGTAATTAAATGTTATTTTCGACTTACCGATGGAAAGATATACCTCCTCGCTCTATACTTGAGGTCTGACTTTTTTGTCTTACACGTTATTATAGCACAACATGGCAGTATAAGCAGAGCTCTGTTCTCCAATGTAATCCGACGCGCACTGACCGCGAATCGGTCGAGTTATGATTATCGAATCATAACTGTGGCGCGCTTGCCCCGCCCACATTACCATTCTAACCTTATTTATCTGTTCTGTGATTATTATAATAGCGGGTTAATTAAAAAAAATATAACATGCGGGTAAGTTAGGTATAAAGTAAATAATGCGAGAAAATATAACATACATGCGAATACAATCATTGTGATGGTAGTGGACATAATTTCACAACTGGACGTTTGAAAGAACCAGTTGTAGTACGCACTAGTGCCACGCGCGAGATTCCGTCTCTACCCGGGAAAACTTGTTCAATAATGCCTGTTGGCCAGCGAAGCGGTGGAGTATCATCTTGATGAATGAGTACAAGTGTTCCTGGCAGAATCGGGAAATCAGGGGTATTCCATTTTTGTCTTACTTGAAGTGTGTGTAAATAGTCCACGTGCCACCTCTTCCAATAACTTTGTACCAGACTATCTAACAGTTTCTTTCGATTATGTAGACTTACAGATTCGTTAACTTCAAATGCAGGTAACGATTGCAACGGTGTTGTATTAAGGAAATGAGCGGGTGTTAGAATAGTATGAGGTTGATCGGACAGTAAACACAGAGGACGCGAGTTCAAGAGACATTCAATTTGAACTAAAACTGTCAGTAATTCTTCATAACAGAGTAATTGTTCGCCAATGCTACGATATAAATGGGACTTGATGCTTTTTATATTACTTTCCCAAATACCACCCCAATGAGGTGCTCGAGCAGGAATGTTCCGCCATGTGATTCTACGATTATTTAACTCTGTTTGAAATGCGGTAGATGTATCTTTAGCAGACAAAAAGGCATACAATTCATCTAATTGACGCTTAGCGCCGATAAAATTGGTTCCATTATCCGAATAAATACATGAAACTGGTCCTCGCCTTGAGAGAAAGCGTTTCAGAGCATCTAAAAATGTTTCTGTACTCAAATCAGAAGCAATTTCAATGTGTATGGCTTTAGTTGTCATACAAACAAAAAGGCAAATGTAAGCCTTTTGTTTTTTAACACCACGTCTGCGCGTCAGAGTAATGTATATAGGCCCGGCGTAATCAACCCCTGTGTGTGTGAAAGCCTTAGCTTCTTGTACGCGAGAAGGAGGAAGACTTGCCATGATAGGCGAAGGATGAGAGGGCGAGACTTTGAAGCAAAAGTTGCATTGACGAATGCGTTGCCGAATTATATTTCGGGCAGATATAATCCAAAAACGTTGTCTTAATAAAGACATAAGAAGATGCGAACCAGTATGATAATTAGAGCGGTGACAATCATCAATTATCAGATCAACCAAATGGTCACGGCGTGGAAGCAATATTGGATGGCGATTTTCATACGGTATATTAGCGTTTGTCAATCGGCCACCAACGCGGAGCAACTCATTTTCATCCACAAACGGATCGAGTTTTCTCAAAGGAGTTGAAGGTAATTTACCTTTCTTAATATTTTTTATTTCATCAGCAAAATGTTTGCTTTGTAAATTGCGAAGAATCTCTAATTCAGCAGTTTTAATATCATTAACTTGAATCGAAGGCGAGCGAGGTATTTTCTTTGCAAAACGTAGGACATAAACAATAATGCGTAACAATTTTTTCCAGGAAGAAACCCGGAGAGCGAGTTCAAGAAGAGGAGATGTATCCACATCAGATATAGTAATTAATGTAACAGTATTTTTTATTTCGGGTAAAGTGCCTTCAATGTGACATGGTTCGAATGGCATTATTGGCCATTTAGAAATAGGAAGATGAATCCAAGATGGACCGTGCCACCAAAGCGTGTGATTAATTAATTGTGCGGGTAATAAACCCCTTGATATGACATCACTAGGATTGTTAATTCCATCTATGTGGAAGAAGCGATCAGGGGATAGAATTTCTTGAATTTGACTAATGCGATTTGCAACAAATACCTGCCATCGATGAGGAGATGAATGAATCCACGACAGAGCGATCGTTGAATCCGAAAATGCAAAAATATCATTTATAGGATAGTTATCATGAAGTGTACATCTAACTTGTTTGATAAGTTTAGCAAGAAGTAATGCAGCACACAATTCGAGTCTTGCTAAAGTAACAGTCTTCAGTGGAGCCACTTTAGACTTAGAACACACCAAATGAACAGATATGTCGCGGTTAGGGTGTGTAACGTGTAAATAAATGACGCAGCCGTAAGCTTTCATGCTAGCGTCTCCGAAAGCTACGAGGTTTAAGACACAACCAGCGGCAACCCCTAAGTGACGAGGTATCTGAAGATTCGAAAGCAAAGGTAATTCATTTTTGAATTGAATAAAACGTTCAACAATAGTTTCAGGTGGTTCCTGATCCCACCCCACTTTTGATAACCAAAGCTCTTGTAATAAAAGCTTTGCATAAAGTATAACGGGAGCAACTAAACCCAGTACATCAAATAAGCGAGCGATTGTGGACAATATACTACGTTTAGTGTTACTTGTCGATGTGGATGAAGTGCCGAAAGCAAATACGTCAATGGATGGTATCCACTTTAAGCCCAAAATTTTCAAGGTATCATTATCATTAGTGAACTCGGTCAATGCACGATGTGATTCCGGCAAATGAGCTAAAAGTTCAGGCGAGTTGCTAGCCCATTTGACAAGATTAAATCCACCAGCTTTAAATAACGCGATTAATTCGTCCGCTAGACGTTTCCCATCATGAACGGTATGTACGCTTGTGGTTAAATCATCCATGTATAATTCTTTTGTGGCGATCTCAGCTGCTAAAGGAAAGCGCTCGCGTTCATCGTCAGCTAATTGACGAAGAGTCCGCATAGCCAAAAACGGACTAGATCGGAGACCGAAAGCCACAGAATTGAATTGTAAAATACGAAGCGGTTCATTTTTGTTAAAGCGGTATAATATTTTTTGAAATTTACGATCGCTTTCTGATAAAATTATTCTAAGATACATTTGCTGCACATCCGCGGTTATAGCAATTTTAAAATAGCGAAACTTCAAAAGAAGTGCAAACAAATCTGCCTGTAGATTAGGCCCTATATGTAACAAATCGTTAAGCGATGTGCCACTATCAGTTTTAGCGCTAGCATCTAAAACAACACGTGTTTTGGTTGTAGCCCTGTCTGGCCGTACAACGGCATGGTGTGGTATAAAATATCCTTCAGAAATAGCGGAGGAAGAATAAGGTATCTCAGATAAATAACCCTTTTCCATATAATCAACAATTACATCATTGTACGCTTGACGTAACGTAGGTATTGTGTTAAATTTACGCTCTAGAGCTATCAATCGACGTTTCGCATTAATAAAAGAATTCCCTAAAGACTTAGGATCACCTTTAAAAGGCAGAGAAACGATGTAACGACCACAAGGACTTCTTGAGACCGTCGATATATACAACTGTTCACAATTGTGATTTTCCGGACTTATAATATTAATTGACGACACCTCCTCGAGTTCCCAGAATTTCATTATATTATTATTAAGTTCATTAACTAAAGGACCGAAGGACCAGGCAATGCCTTCAGGGTTGACAGCAGGTATCTCCCCCATGACAATATAACCAAGCGTAGTCTCGAGGGCGTGCGGTGCGATGCGAGCGGTATCCGAAAAATCAACTGAATGAGCGAGCGGCGTTATGACTTTACCTGCGAGTAAAATAAATGCGAACATCTGTGCACCAAGAATTGCATCTATTTCACCCGACAAATTCCAACAATCGTCAGCGAGCGGTAAATTTACGAAATAATCTATTATTGATGCGTGAACGACACAGGTAGGCAATTGATCAGTTATATGATCAACGACAAGAAACGTCAAATTATATTGAGCGTCAGAAACGCGAGACTGTATCGTCAGTGATACGAAACCTTTAACGGGTGTGGAGATTGACCCAACTGTTTTTAAAGACGAGTTCACAAGTGGCTGAATATCTAATTTTAATTTATTGCAACATGCGAGCGTAATAATATTATTTTGCGACGCACTATCAACTAAGCATCTTATAGTATCGAGTTTACCATTAGTAGGAACAAATACTTGAGCAGTAGGTAAAACAATTGTTGTATCTAAATGTTTACCAGATGCTACTTGATTGCAAGAATGTAAAGCGAGCGAATTAGTGCGTTTTTCCAACGTAGCGGTCGAAACGCGCGAAGTAGTCGCTTCAGGTGCATCTGATTCTGTATGTATATGCATGCACACAGCCTGCGAATTTTGTGAACGCGGATGATCAATAATAGCAGCAGTACCATCACTTTTATTATTGACACCTGAATTAGAAGCGCGTACAGGCGTAGGGTGCCTACTCTCAAACCCTACTGTATTATGTTGCGATTGTTGCGGAACTAGCGGAGTATCAAAATGCAAAAGAGTATGATGTTTCTTATGACACATCTTGCAAGTATTACGCGAAGCACATTTAAAAGTAGAATGTTTTGAACTAAAACAATTAATGCAAAATCTGTTTTCTTTAAGGTAATTAAAACGTTCTTTTACAGACAATGCTTTAAATGCTGAGCACTCATATAAATGAATGTGTTGAGAGTCTTTACAAAAAATACAAATCGGTTTATTTTCAGTAATAGTAAAAGTATGCGATATTTTCGGAGCAGAAAAACGCGAGCGATTTTGGGAATAAGACCCCTGAGCGTTTGACGTGCTTCGACGATCGTCATTTGTTCTATCGAGAATTTTTATATGATGTCTAATAAAAGTAACTAAATCAGAACTGGAAGGAATTTCTTTGTCGCGAACTGACAATTCAAAGGTTTGAACAAGTTTCGAATCTATCTTTTTAAGAGCGAGATGTGTAAGAATAAAATCGGATAAATCGATAATATCTAACTGTTTTAAAGCTGCTATAGAAGAATGAACACGTTCGATATAATTATTCAACTGAGCGGAAGTATCAGAAATAGGTTTCATATTCAGGATGTTATTAAGATACATAGATCCCAGTAACCTTTTGTCTTGGTATTTAGCCACTAAAGAATCCCATATAGTAGCGTAGTTGGATTCGTTAGGAACAATCCCTGCAAAGACGTTAAGAGCTGTTCCACTTAACTTTCCTACCAAATACTGTACGCGATGAGCATCGGTCATTGTCATGCACGTTAGTTTTGAAGTTTTGATAGAAAAGCGGCCATGATTCGGGATCACCATTAAACCCTACCAGGTCAAGGCGAGGTAATCGACACGAAAATTTAAAGGAATCTACTTTTTCAGACGGCTTACCTGAAGTGATAGGCTGACGATATTGCAACAGAACTGTGCGTGTATGTTGTATATATGAGTATAACGATTCAAATGAGCTCCATGAATTAAAATCTACCACATAGTCAGGGTCCTCTTCTAAAAATAATGCGTTTTGTTCGTCACATAAATCGTTGTAAGTGGTGTATAATTTTTCTATGTTACAAGAAGCTGCCAGAAAATCTTGTTTACTTCTCGTGTCAATATCTGACGGAACTACTTTTTTTGCAGAAATAAACAAATTATTGACAATTGAAAATATAGCCTCTTTTTTGGCTATAACAATTTTTATTTTAGAGTCCGAATTCATTTTGACAAGTTTCAAAATATGACGTGAAAAAATGAAAAATAAAATGAAAGAATGCTAGAATTGAGAAATTATTGAACAATTATGTATTTATGAGTGAAAAAATAAGAAAATGCGATAGGAATAAAAATGCGAATTTATTTATAAGGCGATGCGATAGGGAATCTCTCACATAGGCACTATAACGTAGCGACTAATTATATGCACAATATTATATACGCAAATATAATTATAGAAATAGAAATAGGGAGAATAGGATTATATTTCCGATAGCTAAGAGAGCGGTGCTAGTCTCATCCGGCTCGATGATGACCAAAACTTATGTTGATGCGGATGCGAATTTAAAATTGAGTACTTCCAAGACGCTAAGGAAAACAAGGCCTATGCACTCACCTCTTAAACAGCAAGCAACTTGTTCCTCTTTCCTTAGGTCCGGGGCGGTGTGATGCGGTGCAGGTACGACAACGTGAGATTCCCAGGAGTGTTATGAGAGTTATATAATTTTCTTGAAAAGCGTATGATTCTTATTGAATACTAGCAGCGAATCCCGGCGTTGCTCGGGTTAAAATACATCGCATATTTAGTGGTATAAAAAATATATAAGGATACATTTTTAACAGATATTATAGATTTCTATTTTCGATTTCGATTTGGTTATTTTATTTAGATCAATAATAACACTCGTACACATTTTGGAATATTCCAGATCAATCCAAAAAAAATTAGAACTTTCTCTAACATTTTAAATTGCACTTATTTTAGAACTTTCTCGAACATTCTAAATCGATCATAATAAATTTCACTCATTTTGGAACTTCCTAGATCATTCTAGAAATTTCTAGAACTTTCTCGAACATTCTAAATCGATCATAATCAATTGCACTCATTTTGGAATTTTCCCGATCTTTCGGAAAATTTCTAGAACTTTCTCGAACATTCTAAATCGATCATAATAAATTGCACTCATTTTGGAACATTCCAGATCATTCGAGAAATGTCTAGAACGTTCTCGAACATTCTAACTCGATTCGATAAAACTGTTATTAGTTTTGGACATTTTGGAACTTTCTAGATAAAGCCAGAAATTTGTAGAACTTTCTCAAAACATGCTATATCGATTATAATAGTTTGCATTCACTCTAGAATTTTCTAGATCATTCCAGATATTTGTTGAACTTTCTAGTACATTCCAGATCGATTATAACCGTTTTACACATTTTGGAACTTTCCATTCCAGAAATTTTGAGAAAGTCCTCATGCGTTAGAAAAGGACAGCAATCTGTTTTAACATTTTCGCCACCCACAACCACCCCCTTCCACCCACCGCGACCAAACTCCCTTACTACCACCTGGAGACCAAGGGGTAGTTACCACCCCAACGGGAAGTTGATTGGGATTGGTGGTGATTGAGAAAACTGCGTATTTACGTACCCACAAAAGCATTTTATATATATTATTAGATTTTTCTGAATGATTGACACTTATTTTTGAATTTGGACATGATGTGGTTCGTCCTTTCCCGGACCGTTTCGGGAAACGTCGTTACCGTTTAAGAGTGCGTACCAACCCAGAAAAATATGGCAATGTCAGATGAAACAAACTTATGTCTAATTTTCGCGTGCAGATGAGATGGAGATAGCGTGTTCCGCGGAACAAAAATGAACTAAGCGCTTTTTATCTAAATAACTCGTAAAGTATAGAATATTTTAAAAAATCGTTAGTGGCAGCCCTAGATCATATGTTAGTGTTATTATTTATCGAATTTTTGTCTTAATTAGATACACCATGAACGAATAAAACCGAAAATTCATTAATATTAGAGGTAGCTTTGTGATTTTTTTCTATCGAGGAAATTTCATTCCATTATGTTTTTGCTCAGGCAGAACCCTCGCGTATATAATGAAAATACCCATATAAAAATATTTTTTCATTTAAATACTATTTACTTGGTTAAATTTCAATTCTAAGAATGTTATTTTGCTTTATACGCAGTCTTAACAGGCGCGTGCATAAAGCCTTCATACGTTCCCTAGCGTCCATTGGTACTCAAATCGGCATAAACAGTTTTCTTTATCGCTAAAACAATAATTAGTCGTCTGAAGGCCGATTCATATAATTTACGGACCGTTATCGGTTAAAATTAAGAATCTTATATCTTTACTAATAATGAAACAAAGACCTCAAAGCTTTGCATAGTAGAAACGCACCGTAGTGATACTCGACGTAGGCGGAATCACCGTAGACGGAACGTGACGTAGAGGGTACGCGCGACGTAAACGGAATAACTCACCCTCCCATATGGAAGTAGCTATCACAGGTTTAGCTTACGAAATGATCTATATGCCCAGTTTGGCAATAAAAAACCTAACATTGGTAAGCAAAACTTGTTTATAGAAACCGGGCATAAGCAGACAGTAGAAACACGTAGCGCTATCAGAACGCTTTTAGGAGTATTTTTCTCGCAAACACCTTGACTTTCACGGCGCTTACGCGTTTCTTTCATCGTTCTACTACAACAAGTGTGGCCGGATGGCCTAATGGCGTCTTCTCTATATTATTATAATAGCTCAGTGGTAAAGCCTAACAGTTTTGATGCTCTCTTGGTGATTTGAATGTGAGGACTAAAGGTCAGTTTCTTTATCTATTTAAGTTGTAGGTACCTACTGTGTTAACACACGGCATGTGACTAGTATTGCCAGGTCCCGTGTGTCAAATTTCGGAACGTAAGGATAAAATAATCGGGATTTTGGGTTTCAAATCGGGACAGTAGTGAAAGTCTGAATTTGGTGAGAAAATATGAAAGCAAAAATATTTGTATGTAGTAGCAGCTTAGTTATATTCACTTTTCCTGTCAAAATTATCAAATATAGTAAAGACTCATAAGATTAGTGAAAAATCGGGACATTTGGCGTCCCGATCAAGGGTTAATCGGGACGTGTCACCAGACCCCTGAAAATCGGGACGTCCCGCGCAAATCGGGACACCTGGCAACACTACATGTGACACAGCTATGCTATGCAATACCGTTATCTTAAGTTCGCATATAACGTGCAAGAAATAGAATTTGTAATCATTCGGTCACTCAAACCGGTCAGAACATGGCGGCCAGATGTGTGTTTATTGTGCTTGTTATTACGATTTGTTCTGCTGTAAGTAAATATTTTCTTTCAACTAGCTGTCTCCCGCTGTTTGTAATATAAGCTACATGTATACTACACCTAACAGTGAAAGATTTTTTAGAATTGGATTGGCAGTTCCATATGTTTGAACGATCAAACAAAAACAAACTCTTTAGATTAAATAGATTTTTAAAGTCAAAAAAACGGGTGTAAAGTTTACAGGGCTCATTTTGTTTTATTTATTTTAAGGGCAACCTGTGAGGGCAACCAACAAAGCAAACACTAACATCGTTATTCAATGACTAACATAATTAAAAATATAACGCAGATTGACACCTTACCTCTTAAAACAATATTATTATAACCTTATTTGACTTTTGTCTTTCTTTGACATCCGGCGTCAAAACGGGACAAAAGACAAATAAGGTTATTATAACTATATTATTATGTGGTAGGCCCCTTTATCTGTCTAAGTGCTGCCTCAATTACAAACTACCACAGTATGCATTAAACAAAACAATTAACACTTGAAATCAAAATCAAATGAATTCAATTAAAAACAAATTCAAATAAAATTAAGGTCAACAAAAGTAATACCAAAAACATTGAGTCAAAATGAGAACAAATATGCTCAGGCATGTGTCTCGTTTTTTTTTTTTTTCAACATAACTTGTAAAATGAAATGAATAGTTAAAATAATAAGTAAGTTTACATTTGAAGTTACAAAAATATGTATCCATTTTAATAACGGACTATTATAATGCTATGCATAAGGTTAGTTATTTAAATGGATACATATTTTTGTAACTTCAGATGTAAACATATCTTTGACCTCGACTGTACAATAAAAAAAATACGATCACATTCATTTTGTAATGTTGTCATTATCGGCCTTTTTGAGTCCATTGCTGGACATATGTAGGTCTCTCCCAGAGCCTGAGTTAATTACGTATTGTATGGGTAAACGCAGTTGTGTTTTTAGGGCTGCCTTGAACTCTAATACCCTTATATATGTACCTTTTCACTGATTGAGGGTCCGAGTTTTATGATGACAATGAATTAACAAATAAGATACCCTATAGGTATGTTCTGAAATTATTAGCAAAATACGTAGGATATAAAATTTTCTTTCTTTTTCCTACTTCACACTCCTCGCAGAGTTGTTGGGCATCCTATCATTTTATTTGCTACATTTCGGCACTCGTTGTCTTTTATTATATTTAAGATATTATTGTGTATTACTTTTTCTGTATGACTGTTTGTGCCATAATAAAATAAATAAAATAACTTTTGTACGTAGTATATTATTTACTCTATGATATAACGAAATATTTTGAAAAATTTCAGCATTGCAAACTAGCACCAACATTGAGATTGAACAACGGCAAGCAAATACCTGCACTCGCTCTCGGGACATGGCTCGGTAACACAGAAAAGGTAAGTACCTATTTCTCTTTACCCTATGGTTCGCGAGGGACGCGCGTCCTATTATAACAATTGATGTCATTGTTATATTTTTAACCGCGAGCCAAGCGATCTTAAAATTTTACAAACTTTATGGACAATGTATGAGGAGGGATGAAAGCGAGTTCTGAACATGAAAGTAATAATGAAAGCAAACTAAGCAGTACTATGGAAACCAGATAACTGATATAATACATATACATTAGTACTTTTTGATTGTAAAAACATACATTATATAAATAATTACACCCAGACTCAGGACATACAGACATGTCGATGCCCACAAATGCATGTCCTGTGCGGAAATCGAAACCACAACTTGCGGCGCGATAGGTGGAGTCTACTACTGACCCGTCAAATCGTCAGATGGATGGATTGTGTACCGATGTGACGGATAAAAAACCGACGCAGTAAAATAACGGATCCTACCCGTACCCCGTACCTGGGAAAAACGCGTTAGGTATCTCAGAAAAAAGACTTTAGCTAGATCGATTTTTCGCTCCCAAAAACCCCCATATATCAAACTTCGTCAAAATCGTTGAACCGTTTCCCGGCAACCGCTTATATCCAGGAGGATCTATGATTGTTTACCGATTTATGCCCAGTTTCAATAAACAAAAACGAATCGTTTTGCTTACCAATGGTAGGTTTTTTTATTGCCAAACTGGGCATATAGCTCATTTCGTAAGCTAATTTTACCTGTGATAGCTACTTCCATATGGGAGGGTCTGATATGCAAAGCTTTGAGGTATTTGCTTCATTATTAGTAAAGATATAAGAGTCTTAATTTTGAAATAATAGAAATAATTTTATTACGTTATTTAAATCATTTAATATGTCTCATCTATTTAATGAGCCCACGAGAGTGACGGCTACTACTTCCTCTTGTATTGATAACATAATAACCAACAGTAACGTTTTAGAGAAGTCAATAATAAGTGGCGTCCGTTCGGATCATTTGGCCCAATTAGTAAAGTTTCCGTGTAAAAAACTTAGTTCATCCGTAACGAAAACATTTAGGTCAGTTAATAAAACAAGATTAAATAATTTCAGCGTCAATATGGATTATAAAATTAGTAACACTACATATACTTCTGATGATCCAAATGTAAACTATGAAAAAATATTTAAAGATATTTGCAACGAATTTAATGTATCTTGTCCAATCAAAACTAAGAAGGTAAATAATAATAAACTTCAATTCTGTAACTGGGCAACTAAAGGAATCAGGAAGAGTAGGGATAACATGTATGATCTTTACCATCAGAGATCTTACAATAGTAATGAAAACTTTCATATATATGTTAGAAACTATTCCAAGATATTTAAACAGGTTTGTATTCGAGCAAAGGCCATCTACATAGGCAATAGGGTAAATAGTTCTAATAATAAAATTAAAACAGTGTGGCAGATTATTAATACAGAGACTGGTAAGAATAAAATCAAAGATAATACTTTTTCTCTTAAAATTAATGATACATTAATCTCAGGTAAATTAGAAGTAGCATCTGCTTTTGAAACTTTTTTCTCAAATATACCTATGGAGGCTACTAAAAATCTTGCTTCGTCTTCCACGTTAGCTGAATCGATTTTACAGAATAATTTTCAACAAAATATTCCAGACTTCGCATTCACCCAGGTTAATGACTATGACATTATCACGGCCTTTAAGTCACTAAATATGAAAAATACAGAAGACTTATGGGGTTTGTCAGTTAAGGTTATACAGTCAATTATTTTCAATATTGCCCCTATTTTAGCCCTAATTTTTAACCAATGTCTCGAACAGGGCAACTTTCCTGACTTAATGAAATACAGCAAAATTGTTCCAATCTTTAAATCGGGATGTAAAAACAATCCCTCAGATTATAGACCTGTTTCAGTACTTCCTGCATTAAGCAAGATTTTTGAAAAGATTGTGCTAAACCAAATGTTGAGGCATTTTAATAACCACAAGATACTCCATGATGATCAGTTCGGTTTTACAAGAGGTAAGTCCACTACGGATGCGGGAGCTAAACTTATTAAGCATATTTTTCAGGCCTGGGAGTGCTCACACGATGCTATTGGTATCTTTTGTGATCTCTCCAAGGCATTTGATTGCGTAGATCACCAAACGCTAGCTCTTAAACTTAAGTTATATGGAATTCGCGGAGTGGCCCTCGATCTTGTGGTTTCCTATCTTTCAGGGCGCCAACAAAAAGTAGGAATCAATGGTAGTGTGTCATCGGGCTCCTTAGTCAAATTAGGCGTACCTCAAGGCTCGATTTTAGGCCCATTTCTGTTTCTAGTTTATATAAATGACCTACCTTACATGGTGAAAGAACTATCAGATGTCGTTTTGTTTGCAGATGATACGTCTCTGATATTTAAAGTAGATAGAAAAGACAAAGACCTTTTAAAAGTTAACCACGCTCTGGAAACTGTGTCTCAATGGTTTGCTGCCAACAATCTAATGCTAAATTCTAAAAAAACTAAATGTATAAGATTTTCATTACCAAACGTACCAAAAGTTGATACCAATGTTATTGTGGACGGTACTAAACTTAATGTAGTAGATAAGACTGTTTTTCTTGGTCTGACCATAGACTGTAGATTGCAGTGGGGTGCTCACCTGGAAGCCTTAGGTGGTAAACTGAGCTCCGCTGCTTTTGCAGTCAGCAAAATAAGGCAACTGACGGACATTAATACAGCCAGATTAATTTATTTTGCATATTTTCATAGCCTTATGTCTTACGGTATTTTGCTGTGGGGTTCTGCCGCAGACTTGGAATCAATTTTTGTATTGCAAAAAAGAGCAATTCGCGCCATCTACTGTTTGGGGTCTCGCGAATCTCTGCGAAAGGTATTTCCGGAAATTAATATATTAACTTTGCCCTCTCAGTACATTTTTGAAAATATTATGTATGTCCGTAAAAACATTAATTTGTTTCCAGTCAATAGTGATTATCACGATAGAAACACTAGAAACAAAGACAAAATAACTGTGCCTAGATTTAGATTAGCTAAAGTAAATAAGTCCTTTCTTGGGAATTGTATCCAATTTTACAATAAAATTCCTCATAGCGTGACCAGTATGTCCTTTTTTAAATTTAAGGAACATATCAAAAAGCGGTTGTTGAGTAGGGCCTATTATAAAGTGTCTCATTATATTGACGACAAGGATGTATGGAAGTAGCTTCTCTCTGCACCTGCTTCACTTAGCAGCTAGTTCAAGGTCCATTTTAATTCTAAGTATGCTATTATTATTATAAGTTATTTTTTTTTTTTTTTTGTTTAATTTACAGATTATTACTTATAGTAATTAATTCAATTTAATGTTTTTCATTTATTTCTAAATTCTTCAATAGATTATGTCTGTCTCCTTAATTGTTATATTTTCTATACATATACCTAAATGATATTTAGTATAAACTTGTCAATAGTCACAGTGATAACAAATTGCGTGTTTAGTAGTTTCCCTTTAGTTTATTTTTTATTTCTAAGCCAGACTTAAGTAAGTCATGCTCACTTTAAGGCCTTTGCTTGCGGCGGCGTCGTGTGACGGGTCGCTCACTTCCCTCCAATATGGCGAGGAGGGCGATGGCTGCCACACGCGTCATACTTGTGAACAGGTGCTGCTTGTGGGGGTTGGTCTGCTTAAGTTTGCCATTTATTTATTTACTTATTAAATATAGATTCAGTCTACTTTGTAGTTTTGCGGCCGCGCCGGGGCACGCAATTGTTGTCAGTGCGATTAGAATGTAATGAATCTAAGCTTGTTTTGAAAAGAGTAATTGCTGAGTTTATTGCCGGCTCTTCTCAGCAAATGCAACCTTCCGAACCGGTATTAGAGTATTAGAGTCAGACTTTTCATAAGTGCCTGCGAAGGTCTATTTGAATAAATGATTTTGAATTTGAATTTGAATTTGAATTTGAAACCGGGCCTCAGTGATGCTAATTTTGTACTGCCTCCAACAGGGTCGGGTAGAGCCCACTGGTGGGGAGGTGGAACAATCAGTATCCTGGGCCATAGACGCCGGCTACCGGCACATTGACACTGCTGCCGTGTACAAAATCGAAGACCAGGTCGGGAGAGCACTCACCAGGAAAATAGCAGAGGGTCTAAAGAGAGAAGAGCTGTTCATTACCACCAAAGTACGTGTAATGGATGAAGAAGGAAAGAGTATTTTATAGCACTACGTGCAAAAAACCCGCACTCGTTACACGCTTTTCAAAAAAAAGTTTTAAAAAATTTAGCCTATTTTTTTAGACGGATAAACGTACAATAATTGCGGTTTTTACCCGAATGACTCGGAAGGAAGGTTATGTTTTTCGAGTGTATGTATTTATGTCTATTTCTTTGGCACGCTCTGCAGCCTAAACGGCTTGATGGATTTAAACATATGAGGTGTCGTTAGATTCGTCTTAACTGTGGGGGTGTCATAGGGTACCATGCGGCTTAGTACTAAATAACACAGCACTTTATCACGCACCTCGACTCTTGCACTCCTTCTAGGTGTGAAGAGATCTTCAGGATCGGCCAAGCGAGAGTGATACCCAAGCTATATAAAGCTACGATAATTGCTTACCACCAGGCGGGATAATGTAAGATATCCACGAAAATATTGTGTTTACATTACAGCTATGGAACAGCGCACATGCAAGAAGCTCAGTGGTGCCAGCTCTCCGGGAGTCACTGAAGAAACTGAACCTGGACTATGTGGACCTCTACCTCATACACTGGCCAGTCGGACAGTTCGTGAGTAGCCTTGTACTCTCGATTAAACTCAAAATACGGCAGAATTAGTGGAATAAATAAATTATTGAAAATTTTTTTTTAACTGTGTATAGGCCTGTGTTTGACCACAATCTCACCATGGTAAGTGATGATGCGGCCGAAGGTGGTGCACACACAAACCCTAGAAGGAACTGGCTCTCAAGTGCAGCTGTCGAAACACACCGATAGGTGCTTGGCGACAGATTTTCAACTTGAGGGCGGTAGCCAGCCAGGTGGGTACTACAAAGTACCCTACCACCGTGTTATGGTTTCCTCACGATGTTTTCCTTCAAGCTCATTGTAAGATTCGAACCCGGGACCTTCGTCTCGGTATCCGAAGTCACTACCACTGAGCTATCATGGCCTTAAAAATCTTTTTTCTTATGTAGAGTAAAAGATCCAAAACTGCAGACATCTTGGCTAAATAGCATCATATTTTCCAGGATAACGGTACATACGATACCACAGACTATCTAGATACATGGCGTGGTATGATCGAAGCGAAGAACTTGGGCCTGGCTAAGAGCATCGGTTTATCCAACTTCAACAAGGAACAGATACAGAGAATCCTGGATAGTGGCCTCGAACAACCTTCAGCACTGCAAGTTGAGGTGAGTGTTCCACTTATAGACAAGATTTAAGACGGGCGTAGGGCTGCGATTATTCCATACAAATGTATTCCCCTGTGTTTTTCCTGAATAATGCCTCTAAGAGTTATCATTTTTTTTTTTTATAAATGAAGTTCTGCTTTGGACACGTCCCTGTTACTTCCTTTTTGTCAGCAACTAATTATTAAAGAAATTATGGCCCTCCAAAAATTACAATAAATGCCCGTCGTGAAAGGACTACCAGACAAATTCGAAAAGATTTTAACATAAAAGAAAGTAATAGGCACCCAGATAAACCCTTACCTAAATTTTTATATAAAACATTATTGAATCGGCTCAGTTTTCGAGGAGGAAAATGGGGAAAACGAAACGTCGATTTCGTATTTTTTTTTGTGAATAAATCGGTTTGAGCTGCAGATGTCCCTATCGCACATAACGCATAGCATAGCGGCATAGCGTGACGGCAATAGTTTCTTCAAATACCTATTTTTCAAATTCCTCGCAGCGAGGGAACCTTACCACCACGCAATGTTTTCCTGAGACGGCGACGTTTTAGCTTTTCAAACTATTTTATTGATCTTCAACTGGACGCCCTCATTTTGCTCTTGGTTGGAGGCACTTGGAGCTGGTTGAGAACCGTGTATCAGAGATATGCTACCCTCATACTCATACTGAGGCCATCCGGCCACACTTGTTGTTGTAGAACGATGAAGGAAATATAAGCGCCGTGAAAATCACGGTGTTTGCGAGAAAAATACTCCAAAAAACGTTCTGGTAGCGCTATGTGTTTCTACTGTCTGCTTAGACGGCTAATTATTGTTTCAGCGCTAAAGATAACTTTAGTTGACTCTTAAAAAAATAGGACATAACCTTTGCTTATGATAGCTTCTCTATACGTAGTAATAATAGCTCAATGGCACTAATGCGATATCTACCTCTTTTTATTATAATATCATTGGTATCAATCATTTTAGTTAATATAACCTTTTATTATTTAAGGTGAACTTAAACTTGCAACAGAAGGACCTCATCCAATACTGCGAGGATCACAACATCGTAGTCATGGGCTATACTCCGTTTGGCTCGCTGTTCCCTAGCAAGGCAAAGGTCGACGCTCCACCACCGAGGGTCGATGACAAACAACTCAAGGATTTAGCTGATAAATATAATAAGACTGTACCGCAAATTGTTTTGAGATATCTGGTAAGTTCGATGGCATTCAAGGACCAATTGGCAATTAAATATATTTTAACGCCATCTTTTGTGAGATAGTTTAACTAAATCCAAGATTCTTATGTTAAATGATAATTCTACTTGACAATAGATGGCGCTGAATGCAACTTCTGCCCTACTTGAAATATTTGTATAGCGCTATCTTCTGGGAGATAGCTTAACTAAATTTTTGATATGTATGCTAAATAGTAATGTCACTTGCCAATAGATGGCGTCAAATATGATAATTTATAAAGATTGACCACTAGATGGCGCTTAACTAAATTGTATTCTTTTTATTTTATTCACAATTATTTCATTCCAGATACAAATAAAAGTGATCCCGCTCCCAAAATCCCTCACCAAGTCACGCATTGAACAAAATTTCGATGTTTTCGACTTCCAGTTGAGTGATGAAGACATGACCTTACTTCAGGGATATGATAAGAACTACAGAACCCTACCTCAATATAAATGGTACGACCATCCGTATTACCCGTTTGAAAAAAATAAAACTGATTTGAAAAATTAAAATTGATGATTTAATGAATAAATGAGTGAAATAGAGTCGTGTACTTAATTTTCGACACATCCTTTGCTTTCAGATTTTTTTTAAGAATATCTGGTGTCAGTTCTTATTTATGTAATAACTGTCCCCCAGATAGCAAAAAAAAAACGAGTCCGACTGATAGTTCCAGAGATTTGCCCTTTTAAACAAACAACAAAAACTTCCGCTTTACTATAATATATTAGTATCCAGATTATATTAGGTAGGTAACTATAATTATTTTTAAAATCAGGAAACGTGGCGCGGACTGGTAGCGATTTTTAATCAGGGAATTTCATAAAGTAGACTAAGTTTGTTGAATTTATCATTGCACTGTGACTAAAAGGGTACCCATGTATGAACATCCAAACAGCGTTGCTAGTGACCAGCAGGGTGTTTGTCAAACCGATAGCGAGGCTCTCGTAAGGTTTTATAATTTGGGTATTGTATAACTCAAATGGCAGCAAAATTGAAAACGAATATAATTAAATTATTTCAAATGAAGCCGTCTACTACTATTTTGGCGTAAAAGTTACACAATACCAAAATTATAACAACTTACGAGAGCCTCGCTATCGGTTTGACGAAAACGAGAGCGTTTGACAATCACCCTGCAGTTTTGGAATCAAAATATTTCACTGTAGTCACTAGCAGGTACAGTAGTACCCAACTAATATGGCTTACCGATGTACCTGCGCAGAATATACATTATCAAAGCGCGGAAAACGCTATTGATCGGCTGCCGCCATGTTAGCACGCGCCGTACGGAGGGGCGTGACTTGCGAGTGAGACGGAACTAACAGCTGCAGTGTATTATGAACCTTATAGTAGTGATCTAAGGTTGATTGTAAGTTTTAAGCATTCTTTCGTTAATCTTCGGGGCCATACTTTATTTTCGGTGCGAACGAAGATTCACGACGCGCCATATCAGTTGGGTAATACTGTACCGATTACAAAAACTAGTAGCCTAACCAAATAAAACAAAATTGTAACATTAAAACTTTTTTAATTCCTTCATCATTACTTGCTTACGTAGCCTCAGTATAGCTACCTCTAACTCGTGCTTCTCCCTCCGATGCTGTTTCTCTATCTCAAACAACTCCTTCTGCTTTCTCAATTCAAATTCCACTAGTTCTCTTCTCAACTCGTCTATACTCTTTCTCTCTTCTCCGGGCACCACTATACATATTGGATCTGGAACTTGACAGTCCATTTTGACATTTGGTTTGACTTCGTGTAAGTCAATCAGGTTGTTTAGTGTTAAGTAGTCATCAGCGCAGTCTTCCGGGCAGTCGTCCGGGGCATCACCCCCGCTGTCTTCTAGCTTATCGTTGTCCTCGTTTTGAACTTTAGATTTTCTGGGGTTCTGGGGATATAAGATTTTATTTGTTGGATATGAAAACTCATCTGCATTCACAGATATTTAAATAAGTCGGATATATTCTTGCTAACAAAAAACTGTGTCACTTAAGTCGGCCACCACGCTGTACGTACAAGCCGGCACGCACACCAACACACATTACACACACGAAATCAATCATCGAAACATTAATCGACACATTAGTCGAGCGCGTGTAATCGACTCTGTATAAACGGCGACAGTCTAATTTCCCGCGGAATAGACAATTAAGGTGTGCGTGAGAGGTGGCCGACGGTGGTAGACACAGTTTTTTGTTAGCGAGAATATGTCCTCCGTAGTCTGTGTCTACATTTAGGCGCTGCACAAACGTGTATCTTGTGTCGGATACAAGCTACCAATGATTTCTATAGAACCAGTATGAAATCAGCCACTCCCTGCGCAGACGTAAACTATGTCCGATCGCCGCTACAGGACGCAGCAACTAAGGTTTCAAATATGAATTGGTAGCTTGTGTCCGACACAGGACACACGTTTGCACAGCGCCTTACAGTATGTTAGTTTTTGGTAACCTTTTAGTATTTACCACCCCTCAAATTGTTAATTGATTGGAAATTAATGTATATCCTGGGATCCTAAATCAATAAATATCCTTGGACAATCCTCACACACGGCTATCTGATCCCAAACTAAGCAGAGCTTGTACTATGGAAACCAGATAACTGATATACACCCAGGCTCAAAATATGCAGACATGTTTATACCTGCAATGTGATCGGTAGGGGTTTTACCAACCACACCAACTGGGTCAAATAAGTCAGGACCATGGCGAGTTGTGTGGTTACACAATCCAAGGTATACAGGTCTCCCATTCAACATTTGGACCACCGCAACTGGGGAAGTACCTCCACCCTAACAGAAGATCACAGCCACATAACATCACTTTCATGTAGTATTGTGTTTAGTGTTGCCAGGTCCCGTGTGTCAAATTTCGGAACGTAAGGATAAAATAATCGGGATTTTGAGTTTCAAATCGGGACAGTAGTGAAAGTCTGAATTTGGTGAGAAAAAATGAAAGCAAAAATATTTTTATGTAGTAGCAGCTTAGTTATATTCACTTTTCCTGTCAAAATTATCAAATATAGTAGTGTAAGACTCATGAGGTTAGTGTAAAATCGGGACATTTGGCGTCCCGATCAAGGTTAATCGGGACGCCAAATGTCCCGACCACCACTAACCACTGAAAATCGGGACGTCCCGCGCAAATCGGGACACCTGACAACACTAATTGTGTTCCTGCAGAGAGAAACACCTAACAACCATCTGTAGTACCCAGGACGAGTGGTGCAACACAAAATGTGTTCACATCCGCTGCAGAAAGCAAGAAATAAAAAATTACCGGTCAAGTGCGAATAGGACTCGCGCACTGAGTGTTCTGTACAAACTTGTAGGTACCTATGTAAATAGTTCGTTCATCACGAGGATCGAGTCTCAAAGATTTTTTCCCCTTTTTTCCGATTATGGTATTTTTAGTGATGGTTTTCGGATTTCTTCCTTTGCTTGTGCTAGCTCAACGGGAAGTACCCTATAGCAGTGTTTTCTTATTGATTTCGCTACTCCCTTACAGGTTGAAAAATTCTGGCGACCCCCTTGTCAGACAGACAAAGAATTTATAAATTAAAAGACCACGATACCTAATGATTATCTTTATTTTGATACCTTTACTTATTAGTCTGCAAGAAGCCGTGAGAGGTTTGCAACTAAGTAAGAGGTAAGTTGGACGCCCGCTTGCGCGAAGTCTACCTTGCCTTTTTCCTTCTGCCGGCGACCCCCCGACTAAGGTTTCGCGACCCACAGATTGAAAAACACTGCCCTATAGGTTTTGATTGCCTTGCGAGCATCTAAAAATGCGGCATAAACGACCATATCTTTTGATTGCATTAACAAAACTTTTCTCTGCTTCAAGGTATTGCAGACCTCAATATTTTATATTAATTTCAGCTTGTTACCTCCACGCGTTCCTGAGAAAAAGGGTCTTGACAGATGGACAGACAGACAACAAAGTGATCCTATAAAGGTTATGTTTGTTTTCTTTTGAGGTAGGTATGGAACCTAAAAAACGCCTATACATAGTTAAAATGAATTAAATATCCTCACCCCATTATATTTTCTATCAGTGCTCATCTGGTGTCCATATCTCAACTGATGATACACTGATGAAGTGGGGAGAAGGTTCCCTTCCTCATCAGTCAGCACTTTGACCAGCCTCTGTTCTAGAGGATTCAGGTGTATGGAGCAGTGCGTGCCTTCAGTTCGACATCTCTGCACCACAGCGTATTTGCGACGTATCTTGAATTTTAGGTCGGCCCAATACTGAAAAATTTCAAAATATTTTATTTACAGATTTTGTATGAGGTATTTATTAATAACTAAATTTCTCTCTCTCGGTTTCACCAACTGAGTGAAAAGTTGAGAGGGAATCGTTTAGTGTGGTATGGACATGTTATGAGGAGAAATGAAAGCCGCGTCACTAAAAGAGTTATGAATATCAAAATCTAAAAGTCATTTATTCAGTTTAGGCCCTAGTAAGGCACTTATGAACGTTAAATTGGTACACACGGCTACAGATCAAGCTAAACATTTCCAGTATAAGCTGATCTCGCATTGTATAGGATTTCCGTACAATGAGAGGTCAGCTTATATTGATGTGTTGCCGTGTGTACATACAGTTGAAGTTACCACCGGTTCGGAATACACTTAAACTGAGAAGACTCCGGCAAGAAACTCAGCAAGGTTTTTTTTTGTGGAAGATCTTTTTATATTACAGCTCTTTTTTTCCAAATATTTATACAATATATACAGGGTCTTGTTTTGGTCGGCGACAAGCGACCCAGGAGCGGTAGTACAAAAAATATATTCCCCAAAAATGGACTTAATTCCATTAAATACTGTAAATGCGTTGAGAAATACCTTATTCAATTTGAAATAAAATTACCGCAAAGTATGGTCACTCGGCACGTGCACAGACTAGAGCTAGGCCCAAGCCGCCATCGCCCCACCCCTTTACTCCCTCGCACTCCCTTTGAGTATTATGTCTACACTTTAGATTATTACATGATTTTCAAAAAAAATATTTTTTTATTTTTATTATTAAAAAAAATTAAGTATTTTTTTTATAATTTTTTTAGCACCAGTATCATTTATATTATCGACCCTGAGTCGCTCGTCGCTGACCAAAACAACGACCTGTATATTATTATTATGCTTTTTTTTTTTTTTTTTTTTATACTACTTAGTTAGCAAACAAGCATACGGCCCGCCTGATGGTAAGCGGTTACCGTAGCCTATGGACGCTTGCAACACCAGGGGAGTCACTCGCGCGTTGCCGACCCTGCAGAAATCTCTTCACACCCTTTTTGAAGAACCCCATGTTGTAGTCCATTGGGAAAACCACGGCAGGGAGCTCATTCCACAATCTGAGCGTCCGCGGAAGGAAGCTCCTTTGAGACCGCACAGTTCGAAACAATTCTGGTTTCAATGTGTGGGGATGGACTCCCTGTCGATGGCGAGAGTTGCGATGGTGGAAGGTAGCCGTGGGCATCATCTTAAACAATTCTTCAGAACACTGTCCGTTGTACAAGCGGTAGAACACACATAAGGAGGCAAAGTCTCTCCTCAGACTGAGCGTCTCTAAGCCGCTTGTGAGCTCGGGATCGTCCACTATTCTAGCGGCACGTCGCTGAACCGAGTCTAGAGGCCCAAGCTGGTATCCAGGTGCCCCCGCCCACAGATGACAACAGTACTCCATATGAGGCCGGACTTGCGACTTATAAAGTTGCAGTCTTTGCCCCGATGTGAAATACTGCTTCGCTTTGTTGAGCACTCCGAGCTTTTTGGATGCCAGCTTAACCTTGTCTTCTAAGTGACTACGGAACAAAACGTCGCTAGTAATGTCAACGCCAAGGATCCCGATGCTTTTAGTGATGTTCAAGGACGCGTTCTGGAATTGTGGAGCCACAGCAAATGGGGTTTTCTTAGCGGTGAACGCGCAGGCTTGAGTCTTGGTGGGGTTGAAATGGACTAGGTTTAGTCGACCCCAATCGGAGACACGAGTAGTGTACTCTCGATTTCAGACAACAGCCGTTCGCGGCTTTCCTCCACCTCGGAACGAGGGATATTAGCTCGGCCCGTGTAATGAGCGTCCCCTGTACTGTCGTCTGCATAACAATGAATGCCGTCAATAGACAGCATATCATTGATATGCAGCAGGAACAGTGTTGCACAGACCCTTGCGGGACGCCGGCATTTATGTCCATGCTATCGGAGCAGCTACCGTCAACGACGGCTCTTATGCATCTGCTGGACAGAAAGCTGGCGACCCATTTGCATAGTCCCTCGGGAAGCCCGTATGCTGGTAACTTCGCTAGAAGACCCCGGTGCCAGACCCGATCGAACGCCTTCGCCACATCTAGGCTCACTGCCAATGCCTCACCTTGACTCTCGATGGCGAGTGACCAACGGTTTGTGAGATACACTAGAAGGTCGCCAGCCGAGCGACTGTCACCCTTCTTGGGCACTGGGTGCACGTGGGCAGTCTTCCACGAAGACGGGACTTTCATTTTGGTGAAGGAAAGCGCAAAAAGACGCGTACAGGACGTAAGTACAGGACACAATTCAGGAGCACACCGCTTCAGAACCACTGCCGGTATGCCGTCTGGCCCACTCGACTTATGGACGTCCAGAGAAAGCAATTCTCTGGACATATCATAATAATGCTTATGCGTAAAATTGTCACTTAGCCAGGGGGATGCAAGTGCAGAGAGAAGCACTACAACCATATATTCTTATCTTCCACGTAATGAGCCACCTTATGAAATAAATGAAATGAAATGAAATAATAATGAAATGAAATAATAATGAAATTAAATAATTTTATTCATTCAAATAGGCCTTCACAGGCACTTATGAATAGCCAAACTCTAATACTCTAATGCACGGTTCGGAAGGTTGATTTTGCTGAGAATAGTAGGCTTTGTCAATTAACCTCTGCTTTATGAAATTTTTGAATTTATTGTTAGACATTTTAGTTACTTCGGTGGGATTTTATTATAGAATCGAACGCAATTTCCCAGAAAAGACTTATTAGCTTTAGATGACCTCAATCTAGGCGTCACAATTTTATCTTTATTTCTTGTATTGAAGTTATGGAAAAATAATATGAAAGTAGATGGTTAATGGTGGTAAGCACACAGTTTCTCCAGTGCAGGTGTTCCATCTATGGTTTCAATCACCAAATGCACAAGCTGCGTAACCCACAACCTGTGTCACAGAATCTATTTGACTACAATTTAACCATGTTTAGTAATGATGTGGCCAAAGGTAGTGCGCATACTGTCATATGCACATATTGTCATATGCGGGCGTAGGGGGTTTATGGAGTTCCAACCCCCCCCCCCCCAAACTAAAACCTGTCTACATCCGTGCTGTCATATGCAGCTGCTGTAAAATACCACCAAGTACTCACTTCTGAAACAACGCTTCACGCTTCTGAAGTAACCACCAGTGGTGGTTACTTCAGAAGCGTTTGGTGTTCTACTGAGAAGACAAATATTAGTCTATACGCATCGAGGAAATATCCCTATAGAGTAGTAATACTGAACAATATAATTCCACAACTAGTCAGTGAATTGTCACTGAATTTGAACAGTAAGGACTACTCGCTGCGTCGTATGTTTTTGACTTGGCCAATCAGAGAGCATGCGTCCTTGTCTTAACCAATCAGCGCGCATTGTCGGCGGTGGAAAATTGGCGGAATTTATTTCAACCAAAATGAACGTCATTGCGCTTCTATAGGTTAATTGTTCCATGTCTATACGCTACGTGCATCTCTTTGTAACATCAAAACATACCTACCCTAGCCCAGCAGCGTCCGCTCTTCGTGACTGCCTCATCAATCTTATTCAACGTCCGAGCTATCCTCTCCCACATCCTCTTTGACTGTATATGACCTTCCCGTGAGCGAGCACTGGCCAGAGCTATCGAGGGGTACCGTTCCATGTACTCCGCCAGGATGTCCAGGTGTTGCCGGGAGATTTGGCGTCTGTAGTTCAGTTCTGATAGCTCCTCGTTCATGGTGTGGATTTCTGGAAGGAGATAATTACGTTTTAAAATATCAATAAGTGGTGTTTTTCATTTGAAACTGTGAACTGTGCGGGCTCAGCGGAGCTTCCTTCCGTGGACGCTCAGACTGTGGAATGAGCTCCCTGCCGTGGTTTTCCCAATGGAGTACAGCATGGGGTTCTTCAAAAAGGGTGTGAAGAGATTTCTGCAGGGTCGGCAACGCGCGAGTGATACCCTTGGTGCTGCAAGCGTCCATAGGCTACGGTAACCGCCTACCATCAGGTGGGCCGTATGATTGTTTGCCACTTTAGTAGCATAAAAAAAACTGGGTAGAATAAAGAATTTCTGAAGTAGCTACATGGTATATAGGAATGGAAGCGAATCATATATATTTAAAACTTACAGGGTAAGGTTCAGATACATCAGTAAAGAAAGAAATTAACTCAAAACAGGTAAATAGGCCGCATTATCAAGATAAAAAATATTCGTTTATGTTTCTTTTTTATCACACCAGACATGCATTCTCATTTCATTATTATTTTCTAACTAAAGTGTTTTCATCAATTCCACTTACAAATTTCGCCTAGTAAACTAGGTAATTAAACAAAATTCCGCAAAATTCATCTCCTCCACTCAGTAAAAAAACTGTTTGTTGACTTGAACAGTGTTGCTAGATGACTAGAACCATGGTATAATTATATACTAGAACGATATACTTATACCATGACTAGAACCATAGAATACTAATATATTACTCTAGCGAGCAGGGTTGGATTCAGACCCACAGAAAATTATTGTGTATGGAAAATAAAATTATACTACTCGTCGAAAATAATACTACGTTTCGCTTTTCATCCATTTTGTTAAGAATTTAAATAAAAATGCATTTGGAAGGAAATTTTAGTTTTATTGTTATTGTACAAATCAACCGAATTTAGACAAGTAGATGTATATTTCAGCCAATTCGTCTATCGGAACTTCGTCTTTGGCATTGACACGACATAGCATGTCGTCAGATGGAATAAACTCAATACACACATTTACTTTCTTTCACAGCATCGCATGAAAGTATCAGGCAGGAGTCAATAGAGCGATTTACTACACCTACAACAACTATTACAACTTTATTTCGTAATTAAAGTAATATTTTTTAATTTATTTCTACCAATAACAGTAGTCAATCGACCTAAATGTAAAATTATGGTATTTTCGCGTAGTATAATGGTATTACTATACTACATACTACACATCACACAATTATGGTACAAATAGTATAATTATACTACGAAATCCAACCCTGCTAGCGAGCTAGCGAGACTCAGGGTTGGTCTATGGAAAATAAAATTATACTACTAGTCGAAAATAATAATACAAAGAGGAAACGCTGCCAGCCTTCTGGGAACCCTGCCGTTAATCGGAAGCAGCGGCAGACTTGAGGAAATTTTCTATATATAGATTGTATTTTGTACATATTTGTTGTAAATAAAGTCCTATAGTCTATACTACGTTTCACTTTTCGTCCATTTTGTAATTAATTTAAATAAAAATGCATTTGGAAGGAAATTTTAGTTTTATTGTTATTGTATAAATTAGACAAATTTAGGCAAGAAGATGTTTATTTCAGCCAATTCGTCAATCGGAACTTCGTCTTTGGCATTGACACGACATAGCATGTCGTCAGATGGAATAAATTCAAAACACATTAGGTATATTTACTTTCTTTCACAGCATCGCATAAAAGTATCAGGAGTCAATAGAGCGATTTACTACAACTATTACAACTTTATTTCGTAACTAAAGTAATAATTTTTTAATTTATTTCAACCAATAACAGTAATCTATCGACCTAAAGGTAAAATTATGGTATTTTCGCGTAGTATAATGGCATTACGATACTACATACTACACATCACAAAAGTATGGTACAAATACTATAATTATACTACGAAATCCAACCCTAGCGAGACTAGAACGTAGTGATTATATACTCTTTGTAGATGATCATGTGAATATGATGTAAACTCATGTCTGTGATGTGAACCAATGTAAACACAGATTACTTAAAGTCTTAGGTAACATTGGATTTCCCCGACTATATAGTTTGAACGATCCATAAATAGATCGTATTTTACTGCTAATTAAGGGAAATTCCCTGTCCTTGGTTAATCGGGACTTTAGTTTTTACAAATAAAAAAGTAGGTAGTATGATTTACGTACGATTTATGTACGATGCAAAATAAGAAAAATAAAACGTATAAATACTATATGAATGAATACTACTTATGTAGCGCCACAGACCGCATAGCAACATCAAGATACTCACCTTTACCTTTACCTCAAAACGTACCACATTACCAGAATATATAAATGAAACAATATGCAAGAAAGAACATTTAATTCAAGACAGGAAAATAAAACTCAAAGTCAAAGTCAAAGCCATTTATTCAATTTAGGCCCCAGAAGGGCACTTATGAAGGTCAAATTTACTGAAGTTACCACCGGTTCGGAACTCGGCCTTCAACTGAGAAGAATCCGGCAAGAAACTCAGCAAGGTTACATTTTTTATATATTTTTTGGACAATCTGACTATGTTTGGCTTTTTTTTCCAAATAATAAAAAATAAAAAAGATATACCTAAGCATAGATACAGACGAAAAAAGAACAAGAAAATAAATAAAAAATAATAACCTTAAAAATACAAAACACACAATTATTGACCTACTGGCTTTTGTATAAGTATGAGCAAGGTGCACTTGTGCAGAGTGCAGCTACCTACTTCCAGACATCTTTATCTTCAATATAATCGGCTACTTTATAATAAGCTCTTTCTTTCAGAACATTTTTTATATGTGATTTAAATTTAAAATCAGTCATCTTGGTCACCGCAAGTGGTATTTTGTTATAACAGCGCACACTATTGCCAAGAAATGACTTACGAACTTTAGCTAGTCTAAAATACGGAACAACTAATTTCTCTTTTTGTCTTGTATTGATATTATGAGTCTCCATTTTTGTTTTATACATTTCTTTGTTTTTACGTATGTACATTATATTTTCATAGATATAAAGTGATGGTACGGTCATAACGTTTATTTCCTTAAATAATTCCTTTAATGATTCACGAGCACCCATACTATAAATTGCACGAATTGCTCTTTTTTGTAATATAAAAATAGTCTCAATATCTGCTGCAGATCCCCAAAGTAATACGCCGTAAGACAAAAAGCTATGGAAGTATGCAAAATAAACTAATTTGGCCGTCTCGACATTCGTCAATTGTTTGATTTTCCTAACAGCAAATGCAGCAGAACTTAATTTACCAGCTAATGATTCTATCTGAGGACCCCATTGCAATTTATTATCCAATGTGATACCCAAAAATACTGTTTTACTAACTAATTCCAAACTGATGCCATCTACTAATACCTGACTGTCTACTTGCACTACATTTGGAAGGGAGAATCTTAAACATTTAGTTTTCCTAGAATTTAATAACAAATTATTTACAGCAAACCATTTTGAGACTATTGACATGGTATTATTTACTTTAATAAGTTCTTTGTCTTTTCTATCTACTTTGAAAATAAATGAAGTATCGTCAGCGAACAAGACTATATCTGAGAGACCGTTTACAACAGATGGTAAATCATTAATATACACTAGAAATAGAAATGGACCTAGTATTGAACCCTGGGGTACCCCCATTTTAACTAAAGATCCCTTCGATGTTGTATCACAAATTCCTACCTTTTGTTGGCGATTACTTAAATAAGATAGAACAAGATCATGAGCCGCCTCACGAATACCATAATATTTTAGCTTAAGGAGCAGAGTACGGTGGTCAAAGCAGTCAAAGGCCTTGGATAGATCACAAAAAATGCCAATTGCATCTTGTGAATTTTCCCAAGCTTCATATATGTGTTTCAATAATTTTGCAGCCGCATCTGAAGTAGATCTCCCCTTCGTGAAACCAAACTGATGACTATGTAGTATCTTATGTTTATTAAAGTGGCCTAACATTTGATTAAGCAATAGTTTTTCAAAGATTTTACTAAGTGCTGGAAGTACGGATACTGGTCTATAATCAGAAGGATTATCTTTACACCCGGACTTGAAAATTGGCACTACTTTACTGAACTTCATTAAATCTGGAAAAGAACCCTGATGAAGTGACGGTTGACCGTGTTGACTCATTAAACAACAAATCTAAGTTATATGATTTAAGCAAAGCAACAAAATTATTTTTTTCAGTTGAGTTGGTAAGAATATCAATATTAAAATCACCGCATAAAACTATTGATTTGCTAGAATTTAATAATTTATGAAGTATATCTTCTATTATAGAGCAGAACAATGAGAAATTTGACGCTGGTGGCCTATACACGCAAACACAATACAACTCTGCACAAGACACCTCACAAACACGCTCAACTGAGAGACTACAAATGTCTTTACGTTCCTTGAATTTCAAGTCATTATTCAAAAGAATAATTGAGCCACCGCCTACTGCGGACGACCTATTGAATATATAACTCAAGATAGTCACCCCAGTATATTTCACCATAACCTTTTCACCATGTTTGACATCATGCACAAACAGAAACAATAGCATTCATTCCATTCTGAATACTTGAACCAAGCGTTTCACTCTCACCTCCGAACTCCAGTCCCCAAACTTATATCCCTAATCCTTAATCTAAGACTTATATCGTACATCTGGCAACCCTGTTGACCAGTGTTACTATCGTAAAAATCTAAACTACTCTATATCACAGTCCGGAATGCAGACCGGCCGGATAGCCGTATTTAAAAAAAAAAAACGATAAATTATGGGACTTTTTGGCGGGAACTTGCGCATATTTCATAAATTCTTGTATTTTGAGTTTTATTGCATATTATCGGTGGTATTTTATCCAATAAAGATCAATCTATGTGCACCAGTGAAGTGAAATTTAATTAATTATGTGTATCGTGACTTTACAAGTTGTCTTAGTTCAATGACCAGCATTTTACTAAAACATGACTGGACGGTGACTGATAATGCGGACTATGTGAAAGTTAATGTGCGGACTATATGAAAGTGATATTATAAATAAAATGTATGCGACTGAAGGACTTTGTATCCAAGGTCAAGAAAAAATTCACAAAAAAAAACAATCAAAAAATTTTTGATTGACGTTTGGTGAATTACTCTGTGGTTGGGATTGACGTGTGCGAGTTGTGCAGTGTAGTCGCCGTCGAGATGAAATTGCTAAATATGAAATTAATTGTGTGTGCTTTGTTATGCATATTAGTGCGTGCCAATAGTCAATCGGTGCACAGACGTTTTGAATATAAATATTCATTTAAACCACCATATTTAGCCCAAAAAGATGGATCAGTTCCATTCTGGCAGTACGGTGGAAGTAAGTACAACCTTATTTTTGCTTTTAATTCAGTTGTTATATCATTTTATAGCACCTAATTGTGTAGAATATATTCCTAACTGGGTGTTTAAATTATTAAATGTGCATGTTGTGTTATAAAAATAGAGTAAAATTAATTATTACCGTTTGTTGTTCCGATTTTTCCGGCTGACAGCGACACGTCAGTGATATCTGTCATGAGTGATAGAGATGGGGTTATATGACCATGCTTGGTGTTAGAGGGAGAGGCGCGAGGGTTGTCAAAATCGTGTTTTTTGGTTCCACGACGGCAGTCGACCGTCGACACGGTGTTTGAAGACAAAATGCTGTTAGAATCGAATTATGAATGAAAAAATCTTTTAGAAATTATCTTTATCCCAAAAAACTTATTCGGCATAGCTTAGGTTCTGCTACAAAAGATAATTCATATCTACATTCCATTAAAATATTAACTATGAAAATATCTTCATTGGGCTGATACCCAGGCCCATGCGTTAATTTTAAACATGTACCGTATGGTATTAGGGTACTTTATAGTAACTAACCAGCTAGCTACCACCATCATGTTGAAAATCTGACCCTAATCACCTACTAATGTGTCCAGACCGCTGCATTTGGGAGCCAGATCTGTTTTACGCTTAAAATGAAAATGAAAAAAAAAAAATGAAAATGAATTTATTTATTTTCATTAACTTAACACATTCTATGCAATTTATTTATTTTCCAGGCCGTGTCGGTCAGTGATGGTTGACATATAGACTTTCAGTTCAAGCCACAGTCAGCGATGACCGCATTTTACAAGGGTTTTCGTTTCGTTCTTACAGGCCGTTGGGCATTGCTGTCAAACTAAATCTCATATTAATATTTGAGTAAAAGATAAAAGCATATAAGCAAAACAAACAATTTAGTAAATTTTAAACAGATTTATGATTTTTAATAGGCCTAAAGGGAAACTTCGCTGACGGTCAGCACTGACCGCATTGGCAGAGAATGTGTTAATGAGCCACATAGGTCACATTATCAAATATTTTTATATGATTGTGAACGCTCACAAGAATATTGCTTGTGTATTAATGAATCATTTGTAACAAATTCCTAGAAATCCCATGCAGATATTGCAACCGGAGTCAGCCGCCAAAGACACAAAAGATTTCTTTCTTTTACAAACATTTCTTATCCTTTGTTTACATCCACACAGATGCTCAGCAAGTGTGGAGACCTTTACCTTTTGTTTATAGATATCAGCTAAGTAGGTAGGGAAGCGTGTAGTTTCGGAGTTAAAATGGTTCAGATACAAAGTGATATTCAGAGTAGCAACTAGATATTATAGATATTGAAGAAGTCATTAATATAAACTATACATGTGTACATGTCCGTATCTCTTTACCTTTGCCTGTAACGACATCCAGATATAACAACGAAAATAGAGTGGCCCCTTCATCGTCATTATACCCGAAATCCACTGTATAATGTTTTGGAAAAAATAGCCAATATACCTAGTCAGATTGTAAAATAAATAAAAAAAAATAATCTTGCTGAGTTTGTTCTTATCAGTTGAAGGCCGAATTACAAACTTGTGGTAACTTTGGCCCTCCTAGGGCCTAAATCGAAAAATTGGCTTTGACTTTGACTTTGACTTGACTTCATAATAAAAAATAATGACAGGAGAGTCAAATTAAAAGGCAAAAGTAGTGCTTTAGTCCAGTATGAGGTAGTCCTCATACTGGACTAAAGCATACTAATGCCACCTGAGTTATACGGGTGGAGAAAGGGGTAGTGTGGAATTGGCCTCTCCCCTCCTGCCTCTCACATACCACAGGTGGGACCTAGTACTTGTGCATGAGCTATAACCATAAATTAGGTCATTTCCAAAAATAATACAAAAAAAAAAACATTTCTAAACAAGTGCAATTTTCCTGCAGTAAGCATTGTTTGGTGTTCCAATTAAATTAATGAGTGAGCAATCACTTATACAGTAGAAATTTAACTCTATAAGTGAATTATTAAAACATAGATTTGAATGCACTTGTATAATATGTTTATAAACTGCATTGGTTGCTATTTTAACGTACAACATAGTTGCCATTTCTGCCCTACTTTTGTGTTTTATTCAACTGAATTGGAATACACAGATATATATGAAAATAGATGCCACGAGTGTATGCACTTCGCGTGTCAAAAAGTTCATCTTTTGAAACTGTTTCGCACGGACAGGGAACTCGTATAAGGCTACATGTCCACCAGAGATGTGTAGCGAGGGATATGTTTAGCTGACAAATAGGATAGCTTAATTTTCACGTTAAAAATCTAATGCCAGCCTAACTAAATCAATCTTGTGACATTGTGGTAGGTACAAAAAAGTTACACACTTGGTGTTTTCATACGGATGGAGTTATCTATTTAGATTTATGTGTGTGGATACATATAATTTATTCCTATTAGTGAATGAATTTTTCAAATCCAACTGGTAGATCCAGTGATTAGCCCGTTTAAACAAACAAAAAAACTGCCGCTTTATTATTACAGTATTTATTAGTTTATTAGTACAGTAGTACCCAATTAATATGGCTTACCGGTGTACCTTAGAAAATACATTTTCAAAGCGCGGAAAACGCTATTGGTCGGAAGCTGCCGCCATGTTAGCGCGCGCCGTGCGGAGGGGCGTGACTTGCGAGTGAGACGGAACTAACAGCTGCATGTATTATGAACCTTATAGTAGTAATCTAAGGTGGATTGTAAGTTTTAAGCATTATTTTGTTAATCTTCAAGGCCATACTTTCTTTTCTGTGCGAACGAAGATTCACGACGCGCCATATCAGTTGGGTAATACTGTATAGATACCTATATACCTTTTAATGTTACTGCTGCACCCCCTAGAAATTCTGGCATGCAGATAATGCAGCTCTTAGCTTTTGTCAAGATCTACTGGTCACTATTATCTCAACATATACCTAGAAACATTGTGCACATAGCCCTAAAACTATTGGATGAACTATAAGTACATCTAACTGAAAAAGTTTTAACTACACTTGTGGCTGGCCTTTTATTTACCGGAAATTGGAATTATAGTTCTATACGAATTGTACCAGATGAAGTGGATATCAATAAATAAAATAAGTTTTTCTGACTCCAAATTTATATTATTACATTAACACAGTTTTACAAGAATTTAATAGGCAACGCGACAGGGCCGTGGGATGTAAGCGACTGACGAGCTCCGGCTATATTCGTTACGCGATACTCAATTTGCTTAGTTGCATTTTGAGCTCGCCATGACGCCACATCACACCCCCTCTTATTTGATTTTTTTTTGCCAAAAGTAAAAAAAATTAAATAAAAATTAATACACACAAGTAAAATAAAAAATTAACAATTATGTTTCCGACTGTACCTAGCCATGCTTACAAGTCGCTCAATTCATAATATGAATGCTGATAAGTGCATGGTATCAGGTATCATTGTTACTCTACTGCGTACCTATACAATGACAACCATACGTGACGAGTACATTGCATTACATTTCATTATTTCACATTTAATATTTCAAAACTATAATAAAAATATCATGAAGAAAAAAATAACATGTGTCTCTCTTTTGGGACATTAAGTACATATTTACCTTTATACTTATATTTCACTTATAATTATACTTCACTGCAATTCACTTAGGTAAACACCATAAACAAAAAAATAAAAAATAATTTACACTTTTCGTTCACACATAACCTGCTGCTGGTGCAGCGACTGAAGCGTTGGCGGGCTGACCACCGGCCGACGCTATTTTATTTACTTCTTTTCTAAGCCATCCACGTAGGTGGCTTACATAGCCACTCCGGATTGCGTAGCATAAAAACAAGGCTAAAATCACAACTATTGCAATTAGTATAATGCCGAAGTAATTTAATTTACTCTCGAGCTGTTGCTGTCCTTCTACAACTGAAGCTTGAGCTGAGGCTATAATTTCCTTGTTATGATAGTTTCCCATCTCAACAGATGATTTTACAATAAAACTATTTACTGTATAAATGTATTGCAGTGAAGCTTCTTAAGACTAATGTTTCTCTTAAATTATTTCCACAATATATCAATCGTTGATTGACCTACTAATTATTTGTCTAGGTGAGCAAAAAACGCACCGGTTGCCTAACTATGCGACCACTGCGCGTAGTTTTAGTGATAGGCGGTAGCGAGTTTTGCTCCACTGACCTAACATCTACATTTTTATCTGAATTTGTGCTGTCGTTATTACAAGCATTATCATCGTTTACGTAATATGCGGGTTTAAGT
This sequence comes from Polyploca ridens, assembly GCA_951394255.1. Classification (NCBI taxonomy): domain Eukaryota; kingdom Metazoa; phylum Arthropoda; class Insecta; order Lepidoptera; family Drepanidae; genus Polyploca; species Polyploca ridens. The sequence continues at coordinate 207,406 of OX596270.1, read as the reverse complement.
CTATCTATACTGACGTTTGATTGACGATCTCTAATTTTGATAAGAAAATATTTTTGTGACCTATTAAGGACTTGGTATGGGCCGCTATATGTAGGTGTTAGTGGCTTCCGTACCATATCATTTCTTAAAAACACAAATGGACAAGTGTATAAATCTTTATGAACAAAAATTTTCCTCGAATCGCTAGTCGCTCGCGACTGTGGTCTTAGGCTATTCAATATTTTTCTTAACTGCTCTACATAAGTATGTTGATCACTTACCTTTGTATTTACGTCGTACGCGTAAAAATCGCCAGGCAGACGCAACGTGTGTCCTAAAACTAATTCTGCCGTGCTTACATTATTGTCACTTTTGCTAGCTGCGCGAAGTCCTAACATGACTGTCGGTAGCTCATCAACCCATGACCTATTATCTAACAAACGAGCTTTTATTGCTACTTTCATAGAACGATGCAATCTCTCAACCATCCCATTTGCCTGTGGATGATACGCGGTAGTGCGAATTTTTTGTATACCTAATATTTTCATTAAACTACTGAATAGATCGCTCTCAAACTGTCTACCCTGGTCGCTTGTTAATCTGCTAGGGCAACCAAATCTGCAAATCCAACCTTCGTATATCGCTTTGGCTACTGTTTCTGCCGTAATATCTGTTGTTGGTATAGCTTCCGGCCATCGCGTATATCGATCTATTATCGTCACGCAATATCGATAACCTTCCTTAGATGTAGGTAAAGGGCCGACAATATCTACATGAATGTGCTCGAACCTGTCCGCTTGTGGAAAGCTACCTAGGTCCGACACTGTGTGTCGTTGTACCTTTACTTTTTGACACTGTAAACATGACCTTGCCCATATAGATATGTCCCTATTCATACCAGGCCAAAAATATCGTTTCGAAACCATTTTTCTCGTGGCTCTAATTCCTGGATGACTAATGTTGTGAACTGTATCAAAAGCTAATTTTCGGAATGCCAAAGGTAGGTATGGTCTTACATTATCCCCTGAAATATCGCAATAAATATCCCTATTACACAACGGCGAATGTAGCTTCTTTAGTGATACATTACCTACAGTTTGTGCTAACATGTGTGAAACTTGACTATCTTTTTCCTGCGCCTGCGCTACTTCATCGTAATTGATAACGCTTGGACAAACAATAGACTCAACTACTCGTGATAATGCGTCAGCAACGGGGTTCTCGTTACCGCTTACGTGTTGTATATCGCTTGTGAACTCGCTGATATACAATAACTGACGCGTCCGTCTTGGTGTTTCGCGATCCGTACCTACTTTAGAAAATGCGAATGTAAGAGGTTTATGATCCGTCATAATCGTCAACTGTCGTCCCTCTATCATATTACGAAAGTGAATAATCGATAAATAAATAGCTAAAAGTTCTCGGTCATAAGTACTGTACTTTTGCTGAGCTTCTGAAAGTTTTTTGGAATAATAACCTAACGGCTTCCACTCGTTATTAATTCTTTGCTGTAAAACAGCTCCGACACATTTATCTGATGCGTCGCACATAATCGTTAACGGACCTTCTGATTCTGGATGCGTTAATGTTACGGCGTTTTTCAAACTATTTTTGCATTGCTCAAAAGCGTCTATAGCCTTACTATCCCAATCGATCCTAGTCTTATCTTTTTTCTTAGCACCATGTAAAAATTTATTAAGTTCCGCTTGAATTTCTGCGGCGTGTGCTATATGTAACCTATAAAAATTTGTCATGCCTAGAAATCGTCGAAGTTGCTCAACGGTTTCCGGCCTTGGGTAGTTCTGAATTGCGTCAACTTTCGATGCTAATGGCTTAATGCCCTCTGTAGAAACTTCGTATCCTAAAAATTGTATCTGTGATTGACCGAATTCACATTTAGACAAATTAATAGTAATTCCAAACTGTTCAAACCTTTTAAAAACCTGTTTTAAATGCTCTTTATGCAGAATTTCGTCATCACTAGCCAGGATGACGTCATCGATGTAGCAAAACAAATATGAATTTTTGTTATTGCTGTCGCCATGATTTCCTAAATAATCTAATCCTTGTAACACCGAGTTGTTCATGAACCTTTGAAACGTCTGAGCGGCGTTTCGTAGGCCAAACGTCATCCTAGGGAATTCAAATAAACCAAACGGGGTTATGATTGCCGTTTTCTCTATATCCTGCTGACTTACGCTAACATTATGGTAGGCTCTATTAATGTCTAAACGAGAAAAAATTGTCTTGCCTGCTAATCCATAAGTAAAGTCCTGCAGTCTTGGGATCGGGTACCTGTCTGGCTTCGTGATCGCGTTGAGTGCACGATAGTCACCACAGGGTCTGATCTGTCCGTCTTTCTTAGGAACAACATGCAAAGGACTGGCCCAAGGACTCTTTGAAGGCCTGCAAATACCTAATTCTTGCATTAATCTAAACTCCTCTTTCACTAACTTATATCTCTGTGGAGGTAAAGGTCTAGCACGAGCGAAAACGGGAGGACCTGTAGTCTCAATGTGATGTAAAGTATTGTGACTTGATGGTTCTCTGTAAGAAATCGGTTTAGTAATTTCTGAAAATTCCTCCAATAATTCTCGATATGGATTATCATTTTGTATACTTGTCAACGAAGGTTCATCATACCTAATAATAGATCCTTTCCTATATAAATTGGTGAGACCGTCAATCAATTTTTTGTTATGCAAATCAACAATTAACTGATGAGTTTTAAGAAAATCAGCTCCTATAATGGGCTGTTTGACATCACAAATTATAAAAGTCCACTTATAATTCCTACGCAAGCCTAAATTAAGTTCAAGGTTCACTACCCCATAGGTTTTAATCATAGTGTTATTCGCTGCGAAAAGCTTATAACTACACTCACTCTTATGTTTATGAATATTAACTTTACTCACGGGAATGACGGATACGTTGGCACCTGTGTCCACTAGATACGTAATGCCACTTGTAAAGTCCTTTACACACAATCGGTGGTTTCCAGCGGTAAGATCATCCACCGTCGCTGATAGTACCGCTCCTAGTTTTCCTTATGCTTTTGCATGCTGGACCAATTGCATGGTGTCTCGCACGCCTTAGCATTCTCCTTGTAACGATAGTGAAATCGGCATAACCATTCAGGACTGGTTGTAGCTCGTCGTGGTGCCGACTTGCTCCTGGACCTGTATCTGTGTTGTGACCAACGCCTGTCTCCTCGTCCAAAACTCCTGCCACGTGACCGTATTGAATTAACCTCACTACGTAGCTGCTGAACTTCCATGGTTAATGAACGCATGCAGCTCACCATGTCCGTATTGTCATTCGTTGATGTCGAAGTACTTGCTGCTGAAACGGAAGCGATCTCGCCACTTCCCAGATTTTCCAAAATCTTGTCTTAGCTTGCAACATGATCTGAATACTTTCTTTAATTATTGCACTAATAATCAGCTATTATTAAATCCTGATAAATGCTTTGTAATCAGTTTTACTCGAAAAAATAGTCATATAGTGTATAACTATAAGATAGCCGGGACTCCAATCAAGCGGGTAATGTCCATCAGGGATCTAGGTGTAACCCTAGATTCTCAATTGACGTTCAATGCTCATATAGATAATATTTGTAACCGTGCTTATAAAAATCTTGGTATGATACTTCGTATTGGTAAACCCTTCAAGCGCCCTTGTACTTTCAAAATACTTTACTACTGTTATGTCAGGAGCATTCTCGAATTTGGTAGTGTGGTATGGACTCCCCAGTATCAAGTTCATATCGACCGTCTTGAGAGGATACAGAACATTTTCCTAAAATCATTAAGTTATAGGACCGGTATATATTTTGAAAATGCCGTGGAGTCTGCAGCGCACTTCCAAATACCTTCTCTTTGTAGTAGAAGATTGTATTTAGATAGTATATTCTTATTTAAAATTCTCAAAAATGTAATTGAATGCCCTAACCTTTTACGAAACATAATGTTTTATATTCCGCACAACACCTTACGACCTCGAGATTTGTTTTATGTCAGTTTTGCCCGTACCAATTATTGTCAAAATACATTTTTCAGACGAGTAACCACTTTTGTTAATAAAAATCTTCATAATATTGACCCGTTTTATGATTCTATGTTTAAAATTAAAAAAGAAGTTAAAATAAAATTATTTTGCTGTGTTTAAATTTGTAATTGTATTTTTTAATGTCGACACTCTTTCATGTTTACCAAATTAATAAATACGATAATATGTAATGTATTTTATGGGCCTCCAGGTCTTTACTTACTCTATTGTTTCCAAATATATAATTGTATACGACTGTATGTGTCCTTAATGAATAAATAAATAAATAAAAAAATCTTGTCTGCTATTGCTGCAAGATTTTCCAATTTAGTATCTCCGCTCACCGTCAAAACTGCCCTTACACTTGGTGGTAAGCGGTTTATCCACAGTTTTTTTAATGGATCGTCGGTGATGCCGCAGTTCTTCGCCAAATCCGCCATCCTACGCAAAAGTTGTGATGGTTTTTGCGTACCTAGGTCCATGTCACTCACAAGTTTCTGGAACTGCTTTTCCGCGCTTTCCTCATATACCATCATTAATCGCTCCTTCAAAGCTATATATTTCCCAGCTGAAGGTGGAGACTGTAACAGATCGCTGACTTGTCTCAGCGCTTCCTTAGTTAATTTTGCTATTACCATATCAAATTTTGTGTTGTCACTCTGCTTTTGCGGTGCCATTATGGATTCAAACTGGGCGAACCATAATCTTGGCATATCTGACCAAAATTCCGGTACCCTCATTTGAACCGTGACCATTGCTACCTGTGAAACTCCTTCTGTCACGCTGCACGTTGATTTTTCCGGGTCGGCGCTGCCCGTGCCGAGCATACCAGCCGCACCAGGAACAGTCATTTTTCCGGGCACTGTAGTCATCTTTGCACAATATTGCCACTATTATATTACGCGTTTAAGTCCTGCCCTGCCGGTTCCGTGAGTCGCTTACTACGCTGTAATTACATATTATATCACAAGGTTACTGTTCGTCGGTGGTTACCACTTTAACTACACTTGTGATATAATATGTAATTACAGCGTAGTAAGATTCATGCAGAATTCCTCAGAATATTTTCCCTATAACAATGTACTTAATAACCTCTAAATTCCCTTTAATTTAGTATGGTAGCTATAATAGTAGTTAGATAAGATAAGCGTGCCATTAAAAATTGTAAATTATTTGAAACGGTGGGACGTAACCAATCTTTATTGTGAGGGATCATGTTATCAACATAATTTATGAGTTACATGAGGATTGAAGTATTAATCGACTTAGTCAACACTTTTTACTCTGTATACACCTGTGTTTGACCACAATCTCACCATGGTAGTGTTGTCACACTATCGATAGTTGACCTCTAAAACTAGTTACAATATCAATAGTTCTATCGATTGTAGCGATATAGCAACCGACCAATAATATTGATTCAAGGCAAAACTGTCGATTTAAGCGATACTATTGAATCCCAATACTATCGAATTCGATAGTACAATACCAACGATAGTATCGATACTATCGATAGTATTAGTTAAATACAATTGATACTATCGAATTCGATAGTACAGTACTATCGATACAATCGATAGCGCTATCGATATTGTTACTATTTTCCGAGGTCACGATAGTATCGATAGACTATCGATAGTTTCACTATTGCTATTCAACACTACACCATGGTAAGTGATGATGTGGCCGAAGGTGGTAAGCACACAAAGTCTAGAAGGAACTGGCTCTCAAGTGCTACTATCAGAACATATCGGTAGCCAGATAGTAGGGTAGTACCTATAGGTAATAGGGCTTTCCTAATAGGTCACTTTTGACAGCCCATATACATACATGTGTCAAAAAGAGACAAAAATAGTGCGGCAAGGAGAGACACCCTCTTGTCAAATATGACTCCTTAGCATGGCCATAGTTTACATACTAAGTATCCATCCATTCCACACAATGCCATAAATAGTACAAAAAGTTATGCCAAAATCTTCGAATTGTTTCAAATCTTTCCTAAACCCAACTGGAGAAGACACACTGACACACTGAGCCACATCATTACTGTTTTATACGTATAGATAATAATATAAAAATTATACATTCCTTCTTTTATAATATCATTAAGTTTTTATGATAATTTGAGTTACTGGTTTTATAATATTATACGTAACTTGATTTCTTTAATTTAGTTTTATGCAAAAGATCCAACATTTTACTTTCCGCCCGCATACACGACATAATTTATGTTAAGTGCCTAAAATATATGTAGAAATAGTGTATGCTATTGTAATCTAAAAAACTTAAAATAAAAGTTGTTTAGCTGGATAAGGGAGTAGCTCTGCCAGAGGCTATCAGAGGATATTCGGCTATCACAGAACTTCGGCACACAAAATACCTCATATGCATAGGGGATCTATATATGAACAGCCAAGCACTTAGCTCTATATCTCGACACTGGTTGACCTCCGCCACAGTCTTATTAGTAGTTATATTATACTGTACCTCCGTAAAATACTTACGTTATCGACCATTCCCCCCTCCCCAGTGAGCTCTGGCGACCTTACTCTCGCGCAGGAATACAACATAAAGTTAATTTCTGTAAGGAGGTACTTCCCCAGTCGAGCTGGGCCAGTAGACAAGATGGTTATCGACAATCGTCATCGTTAGTAAACGATCAACCTTTGTATGGGATTGACATTTCAAATCGAAATATCACGTGATTTTTAACAATCTCTTACGTCTTGGGCTGCTCTTTGAGCGAGAAAATCGCTATGCTAAATTAATATTTCCACAAATTGAATGTTATTAGTACAAAGCTGATGTAAGACATAACTAATCAATTGACTACGCAGTATATACACTTTTTAAACATTACACGACCCTGTCGAACAGTCATACATGTTCCATAATCAATACAGTATTTTTTATATTACTTACAATAGTAACGTTAAACAAATGTCTTTTTTTAAACACGCTTTTATCAGTACAACTTGTAACTACAGTGCAATGTCAACCGACTTAAAAAAAAGGAGGAGGTTCTCAATTTTTTTTTTATGTTTGTTACCTCATAACTCCGTCATCTAGAAAATTCTTTTTTTATTTGAAAGGGTACGTTTGGTCCCATTGTCATCAGGTCGGGATTTGATTACTTCTTAGTGTACTTTGAAGTCGGTTTAAGGTAAAACAGTCCAATTATATTGCTTTAGAATTTAGGTTCCGTTCCACTAATGTTTGAAATTCTTCGAACCTGAAACTCACATAAGTTTCGCAATCGAATGGTATAGGAATGCATACGTTACAAACAGATACATAGAAATATGCGAAAGTGAGTTTGTTTGTTTGTTTGTTACGCCTCAACTACTAAACGGATCATCATGAAATTTGGCATGCAGATAGCCTATGGTATGGAGAAGGACATAGGCATATTTTTATCCCGGTAACGCGGGTGAAACCGCGAGGGACAGCTAGTTTATTATATACTAGGCATTATATTTAGCCCCATGACGAAATGTCATACAAAAGAGGCGATTTCATTAAAGATTTTCTCTTCTTTAACATTAGAATTTGGTATCGGGTTCAATTCGATTCCGTTGGGTGTATAAGTACAAATTGAAATCTATCCGAAACTGGTGAAGACTACATCAGGTACTACTACTACTCTATAAAAAGTGTCCGCTCAAAATAGGTAAATTACTCAAAAATTCATACCAACTTTTTGCTCCCAAATTTATTGAAAATCATAACCAACGCCCCTCAATGAGGGTCATTTGGTCACGCTAATCGTAATACTAGTATAATAATCTCTGGAACTAAAGTTGTCGAGATCTAAGAGCCCCGTTTTGACAAGAGAATTTCTCTTCTTGTCGCACTATGTTTGTCTCTTTTTGACACATTGATGTGCTGTCAACAAGGGGCTTAAAGGATTTCGCCGACTTTACGAGTTTGATTGGAAAAATTCTTTCACAAATGGGAAGCTACATTATCCCCGAGTATAGGGTACTTTTTATCCCGGGAACGTGGGTGAAACCGTGGGGAACAGCTAGTATTTTTATAAAATTTTCCCTTTCGCGATCTGCCCCCCTAAAAAGGAAGCTAAAGCAATATTGCTAACGCAATTCATTTTTTCGAATTTACGGCAGATCTTATGCAATTCATCCATTCCGAATCTTTTATTGAATTGAATTGTATATAATGTGTGACTAGTATACCAAAAAATATTGAAATTACGTAGGATCTGCCGAGAATTCGAAAAAATGAATTGCATTAGCAATATTGCTTTAGCTTCCTTTTTAGCCCCCCTATGCGCCTAGTACTAAAGAAGTGTACTTTTATGGATATACCCTTTCCGTTACAGGTAGACACTTTACCTTCACACAATATTCCACGTTTCCTACTAAGCTACAACCTAAGCTAAACTCTCCCTCTCTCCCACAGATGCGATAGCGTCAGGCGAGAGCGTCCGTCTCGCTCCCTCGCTCCGGAGCCAGAAGGGCGCCATCTGGACGAAGCAGCCGATCAACTTCGACTGGTGGGAGGTGGACGTCATGTTCAAGGTCACCGGCAGAGGAAGGATAGGGGCTGACGGCCTGGTAAGTGATATCTTACTAATACATATCGCGTTCTCGAGAGACCTAATTTTCTCAGGATAAAAACCATATGTGTTAATCCAGAAGATATTCTGTGTGCCAAGTTTGATCCAAATCCGTTCAGTAGTTAATGCGTGAAAGATTAACAGACATACATACATCCATCCTCACAAACTTTCGCATTTATAATATTAATTTTAAGGCGATGATAGCTCAGTGGTTGTGACGTGGGATACCGAGACGAAGGCGGGACCTTCGAATCCTACAATGAGCTTGAGCTTTCGGTGAAGGAAAACATCGTGAGTGATAGCACGGTGGTAGGGTACTTTGTAGTACCTATCTGGCTGGCTACCACCCTCAAGGTATTGGTGTGTTCCGACAGCTGCACTTTAGAGCTAGTTCCTTCTAGGCTTTGTGTGTGCTTACCACCTTCGGCCACATCATCACTTACCATGGTGAGATTGTGGACGAACTCAGGCCTAAACATACAAAAAAAATTATAGGTATGTTTTTTGTTTGTACGACGATGTCGGTTAAGCATACGGCCCGCCTGACGGTAAGCGGTCATATAGACGCTTGTAACACACGGAGAATCACTCATGCGGTACCAACCCGCCTTCCCCAGCTTTAGTGACCTTACTCACGCGCAGGAACACAACATCAAGTTATTTGGCTGCGGTATTCTGTAATGTGGAGTTACTTCCCCAGTCGAGCTGCTCTGATAAACGTAATGCTCTACCTCTCTTAGTAGATTCTGTGTCTGTATGCCAAAAACTCGTTTAAAACTAACCACCCTGGTCCTCCAGGCGTTTTGGTACACGACGCAGCGCGGTGATTACACGGGCGAGGTGTTCGGCTCCTCGGACCGCTGGAACGGGCTCGCCATCATCTTCGACTCATTCGACAATGACAACAAGCACAACAACCCCTACATCATGGCTGTCCTCAACGATGGCACTAAGGTCTTTGACCATAAGAGGTTTGTAACATTTGTTGTAATTTATTCCTTTTCTTTTAGGTCAGACTGCTGTCTTTCGGCCCGTATGTCACGGTCACATGAGTTTTTGTTGAATCTTTAAGCCACATTCTAGTATTCACTGAGAAACATGTTTCAGACACAACGTTTCTGGAACAACACATAGATGTTTACTGAAACAATGTTTCGGGGTCTTGGCCGTTCACATCTCAGTTGTTTCAAATATGTCGCCTGACAAGGTAGTGTTGCTGGGTGCCGCGTCCCACACTACCGCCATGTTTATAAACACACGTCCACACTTGTATACAGCTGTTGCGAAACTGATTTGTTTCGGTGCTCTCCAATTCTATCGGGGAGCACAGAAACATGCTAGAAACAATTTCCCTTGTTGCAGAAACATTTTAATTTGTTTCCGAAACACGTAGATATTGTTTCAGAAACAGTGTTTATAAACAATTGTTTCTCAGTGAATACATGGCTTTATACACAGTATGTATTCACAACCATTGAAACAATGTTGCACAGAGTAGTTTTGAACTCCGAGGACAGTGTGTTATCAATTTTTTTTTATTAAGTTAATATTATCAAAACTATATCGGATAATTCATTAACCACATAGGGCATATCATTAACATATGCCAAAAACAATAATGGCCCTAAAATAGATCCTTGCAGAACGCCCGTATTAACTAAAGTCTCTTGGGAAGTAGAACGGATAATACCTATTTTTATTTGTGCAACTAGATACATAAGATGATACAAGATCAAGTACTCCTGAATGAACTCCATACTGTTGGAATTTTATATTAGGGTGTGATGATCTACGCAATCAAATGCCTTGGAAATATCACAAAATATGCCAACCTGTTGAGAGTTCTCCCAGATATACTTTAAAAGTTTAGCACCAGTGTCTTACTTTATGAAACCGGGCAGCTAGTAATGTATAAAGCATTCGTGTGTATGTTACAGCGATGGCACGACCCAGCTGTTGTCTGGTTGTCTGCGAGACTTCCGCAACAAGCCGTTCCCGACCCGCGCCCGCGTCGAGTACTACATGAACACTCTCACTGTCTATTTCCACAACGGTAAGTCTCTCTCTGTCTCCTACCTACTACCTACTTTTTTTTCTCTCTGTGGCAACACTAAGGACAACTTGTCAAATATTGTATCGTAATTTTAATTACAATTTTAATTATTATAATCATATTAATATAGTGCTTAGGTAGATTCATCACTAAATATTTGTTACGAAAATATAAGTGGAATAAATCAATTAATGTTGTATCGCTGTTTTTGATGTTAAATCAGTGTACTAATATTTCATATGAATGAATGAATGAATGAATGAATGAATGAATGAATGAATGAATGTTTATTTGCGAGAACATAGGTACATTAAGATGATATCAAATACATAGGATTCACTATATTCAACCTTTCGGTCGTGCAAATTTTAAATTAATACACAGCAATAACAGGACATCAAAACTAATTGGATAGATACATTCAAGATAATCAATGACTTAATAAATTAAATTTAAATACAATCAATACATTAAATGAACATACATACAATCAATAAATTAATAGCAAGTCAGAGAAACAATATTAATGTCAAATTTATTAATTTCATAATTTAAAATAATCATTGATGGAATAAAAACATCTGTTACATAACCATATAAAAAGTTTTTTATTAAATTCTGTATAGCTTAGACCAGCATTAGATAATTCTAGCGGTAATTTATTATATATTTTAACTGCCATAGTGTAGCAATTTTTATCACACAAGTGCAGTCTATTTCTTGGCAGGACTAATGGCTTTTGTACAATTTTGCGCCTTAAAAGAGCTCTTTGATCTTTCTCAAAGAGTGAAGGGTTATTTCTCACAAATTTACAAATTTCAAATATGTAGAGAGACGGAACTGTAAGTAGCTTTTGTTCTTTAAATATTGGTCGGCAAGAATCTGTCCATTTGAGATTGAATATTGACCTGACACATTTTTTTTGTGCTATGAAGGCTCTTTGGACATCCGTTGAATGTCCCCATATTATTATCCCGTACCTTAGAACAGAGCACACGTGACTATGGTAAACTACTAAAGCTGTTTGAATGTTTGTCATATTTTTTATTTTACGAAGTGCAAATACGAATTTATTAATTTTCTTGCACACATTATCTACTTGAGCTTTCCAATTGCAAAATCTATCAATAACTATTCCTAAAAATTTTATGTCATTAACTTCATCTATTGCATTATCATTATATTTTATAGCTAATTCATTGTTATTCTTTATTTTACTATTATTTTATATGTCAAGTATCTCATAAACTTTGTTTTATTCGTATTTATTTTCAAATTGTTAGCATCTAGCCAGTCAACAATATCTTTTAATGCCTTGTTTGTGACGTTTATTGCATTTTCAGTAGTTTTCTCTCTAGTCAAAATGGTAGTGTCATCTGCAAATAATATTGTGTATTGATTTGTCGAGTTTGGCATTTCATTTATATATATTATAAACAATATAGGGCCGAGGATGCTGCCTTGTGGAACGCCATAATGGTTTTCTGAGTATGATGACCTGACCGTTTCTTCAGTGTTAGTTTCAGAGCACATTTTTTTAATCTCCGTACATTGTTGTCGATGTCTTAAGTAGCTTTCGAACCACTTGTGTGCCGGTCCTCTTATACCATATTGTTCTAGTTTGTGCAATAATCTGTCATGGCACACCATATCGAATGCTTTGCTCATGTCTAAGAATACTGCTACAGGGATTTCTTTTTTATCTACTGCGTCGAGAATTTCTTTGACTAGCTTAAAACATGCTAATGTAGTTGACTTCTTTTTAACGAAACCATTTTGTTGCTCACTTATGACATCATTTTTCTCTAAAAACTTCAAAACCCTTGTAATCATCACTTTCTCAAATAATTTTGATAATATAGGAACTAGAGTAATTGGTCTATAGTTTCCTGCCTCAGAACGAGTACCTTTTTTATGTATAGGCTTTACCACTGAAAATTTTAAGCCATCGGGGAAAATTCCATTTTCTAAAGATAAATTTATTATGTATGTCAAAGGTTCAGTTATAGCAAATACATTTTTTTTCAGAATTTTCGTCGTTATATTATCATAGCCTGTTGAGTTTGTATTTCGTAAATTCATTATAGTTTTATAAATTTCCAAGCAGGTAACTGGTTCTAAATATATTGAGTTGGCTAATCTCCTTTCGTTAAAAGCTTTATTTTTGGGTTTTAAAGTATCGTCCGTATTTGCAATATTTATAAAATATTTATTTAAATAGTCCGCAATATCACCACCATTCTTTAACATGTCTTTCCCATTTGTGATTTCCTTTATTTCATTGTTCAAATTACTATTGTGTTTAAGTCTATCATTTATTATCCTCCAAGTCGCTTTACATTTGTTTTCTGCTTTTTCTATATATTTTTTGTTATTATCTTTCTGTATTACCATTGCACATTTCCTCAATAATTTACAATATGATCTGTAGTTCTGCTGGTTTTGACTAGTTTTTTCTTTATAATATTTATATTGTAGTTTTCTCTTCGTTACAAATGACCTTTTCAGGCCTTTTGTAATCCATTTCGAATGTATAGAGTTAGAGTTAATTTTAATTTTAATAATTGGAAAGCATAGATTGAAAAATAAGCACATATCTTCGTGAAATAGTGAAAAAGCTTTATTAGTATCCGATTCCAAGAATACATCGGAAAATGAGAGTTCACTGAGGTAATAATTAAATTTTTCTTCATTTTCTTTACATGAATCTCTCTTGTATACGAACCATTGTTTTCGGGAATGATTATCCACTTTGAGCTTTACTGATAAACTTTGTCCTGTATTGTGATCCGAAAGTCCTAGTTCGTGTGTTTCACCCTTTGCATCTTGTATGTCGCTAATTATGTTGTCAATACAGGAATTTTGCCGGGTTGGTTTTGTAATGTGTATTTTCAAATTATAATTGTATAAAATATTAATAAATTCATCTTTATTTTTATTATCACTTAAAATATCTATATTAAAATCCCCACATATTATATTATTATATTTATCTTTTTGACATAATCTATCTAATAATATTTGCAAATTTCTGAAAAATATATTCAAATCTGAATTTGGGGTTCTATATATACATAATAAGTTTATATTATATTTTTTCAATTTTATACCACATACTTCAAAATGTCTTTCTATCGTAATATCATCTAACCATTTAATATTTTCATAATCGATATCTGGTTTTATAAGAATACACACACCACCCCGCCTTTGGTCTTTCCTAGAGTAGCTGCTTACTAATTTAAATGATTTTATAACCATATTTTCTTCATCTCCGGATCTAATAAATGTTTCACTTAAACATATAAAATCAATACAGAACCCTTTATCTTGTAGCAAGTTAACAGCTATTTCAATATCGTCTGCTTTGTTAATAGCACCTGCGATGTTTTGATGGAAGAAAACATAGGTATCTTTTTTAGACACGAAAAAATATTTCGTTTCCCAATTCTGTAATTTCGGTGTCTATAGGGTTTTCAGCCGATATTATATTACCACTTTGCATGTTTGTATCTGTTTGCGTACTTTGGTTCCTAGTTTTTAGCATTCTTTCACAATTTTTTGGAACAGAAATCGGTTTGTTATTGAGACTATTGTTAAAAGATAAGAATTTACTGTCATAGTCTAGTTGGTCCAAGGCAAGATTTATTTTATAACATAATGTCGATTTAATAAAGCAATGATTGACCAACGTACAATTTTTACTTTGGCTACATATTAAATGCAACATTTCATTCAATGTAATTTCCTTGGAACAGATGTTTTTACTCATACTCAATATTATTACAGGACATGGCACAGATTTCAAAAACACACATAACTCTGTTGTCATTTTTAAAGTATTGTAATCATTTTGACCTATAGATATTATTAGTTTGTCATCAGGGGTAATATTGAACAGTTTAGAACTGTTCAGTATTTCCTCCGTAGAGGCATTCGGCTTAACAATAGATACGAATTTATACTGATTATATGGATTGTACAGTCTTGACTTTATAAGTTGAGTGGCTATTCCGCTGCACTGTCTACCGCCTAAAATAATTGCCCTTTTTTGACACTTGTCTCCGGAGATTTTTCTTTCAATTTCGTTAGTTTCTTTTATCGCCTTAATACTCGCTTGCGTCTTATCCTCAATATTTTTATTCACACATTTATCATTCTTAATTTCTATATTAATAACAGATTTCTCAATATTTAATTCAATTGTAGATTTTACTTCGGTAACTTTTCCATGATCGATGGCACAGTTTGAAGTATTTTCTGTTTCGATGGTTGAGTTCGTAGGGGGTTTCTTAGAATTCGGTTTATTTACCTTTTTTATCCCTGCCATAGTGGTATTTGCGGTATTATCGGTTTGTTGTGGTGATATCCGAAAGCTATCTGTGAGTCGACGTCTCACGCTCTTTTTGGTACTTGATGGCATTTGTCTAATGGTAGTTAATGGGCTTCTACATAACTGTTTTAGTATACCAAGCTCCTGATTCATGTTAGTTAATTGATTTTTTAGTTCTATATTCTCTAAAATAATGTTTTCCATCTCATTTTGTGTGCTTTGTAGGCTGATTTTCAGTTGTTTGATTTCCTCTTTTAGTTCCGCCATGTACGTTGTGCACATATTTGTAGACAGGTCAAGACTTTTGCTTAGAATTTCGTCGCATGACATTGGGCTCATAGAATTAGTCCTATCAAGGGATTCTAAAGATGTCGCTTTAGTAGCCATTTGATGTTTTCGCAGCGTAACATTATTTACTTCCTCCATTGATAATAAGCAGAAGTTGTCGTACTATTATTTCTATGTGGCGCCCTCTATGAGCTGTTATTGCCAAAGTATTGTAACAAATTCCATTTATATTATGTTCAAAAAGACTCGAACACTCTCGTTCCTAAATGGATGGTAGGTTGAGGATTGAACCCGCGACACACGTATTGCAGATCCTATCGAGTTACCTTCAAGCCAACAGGTCGGTAGTAATGTTTGTCGAAATTAACTATTAGTAGTGATAGACATTACTGTCGTCACCTCCCTAGTATATGACTGATGTTGAAGATTTTTATATTTTATGTAAGTGGGTAATCAGTAGACACTGGTTTCAAATAAGTATACGTACGGTTTATGTATCCGTGTTTACACTTTTAACAGTGCCATTTTATGCAAGATTTGAATAATACACTTATTTGTATTGGATTTTCCTTCCCTTTTATTGTGCAGTTCTTCTGTAATATGTTTAGTTATTGCCTGTGATGTGATGTGGGTTTTGGAATCTTCGCTGAGTTCATTGGTATGTGACACTTTTTGTTTAATTTTTACAAGTAGACTTCACTATTATGTATCACAATCATTTCACAACGAGACTTTTTTTTAGCACACAACGATATTATATATTTTAATTATGAAAATACGAATCATAATCATTTTATATGATGATACATAATAAAATTCTAAAAGGTATTTGATAGAACTCGGGATCACAAAACATGAATCTTCTCAAAATTTTGAAAACGTGTCCGCCATGTTGAACTTTTTAGATAGTGAGTGACTCATCGGCTCAACCGTTTTTATGGTCCAAATTCAGGCGAGTACATAGTTTATTTTGATTGTTTCACATATATGTTCTATCTCACAGACTAATTAATAATATCTATAGTAATAATCCTGTTTAGTCGCTAAAATAGTCGTAAGAAAATTTACAGCAAATTGTTCATACCTGTACCTATTATTGTTTTTGTTATTACTTGCTCATTCAAACTCTATTGATCATTTAAATACAATAACAATCCACCATGGTTGGAACGCGCAAGACCTCAGCTCGTCAGACAGAAGATAAACTGCAGCTTGTACTGCAAGAACTTAAAATTTCTAAAACCAAATGTGAGCAATTAATGACAGAACATAGATGAATATTATACTAGCGTATAGATGGCCATCTCTCGATAATTATATATTACTGCCATCTAGTTCTCACACCCGATACTAACACCTATATTGGGTTCATATATAGACGGGTACGGAATAAATTCCTATTTGAGAATAATAATTGTAGCAAATAAAATGCACCTAGTTTCATTTTCGTTAGTATCATACTAACAAAAATAAAACTAAGTGCATTTTTGTTAACAGTTTCGTAGAACAAATAAAAATACACATAGTTTCAATACTCAATCATTTATTGCCTAATATATACAATCTTTATTGATAATAATGTATCATATTTCTTATAGTCTCGGATTTCAAAACACCCGAATAATTATTACAATCTGTATATGTATTCAAACATTCATTGTTCATTCAACAGCGGGTCTTTTACGTAATATTGTTTCTATTAGTTGTACGTAGTATTTATATACTCTGAGCTATTAGTTTTTATTTGAACCTCCATTATTTGGGTCGTTTTATGAGAAGTTATTTACATTCGTAAAAATATTATTGCAAAAATAGCTTCAATGCAACTGAAACCATTTTTTTTCAAAGAAATATTCATATGGATAATAATTATGATTATTGCAAACATAAACTGATTACAAAGTTAACCAGTAATCAAATATGCTATATTTTGTAGCTTTTTAAATGTTATTGAACTTAACTAGTATGACTTTTTATTCATCTTAGAAACGCAGCCCACTTAATGTACCCAATGACTAGGTACTAACATTTTAATGATACAAATGTACAAAAAATATATTTTAAATAATTAGTACATATTCATTGGGTACATTATGTGGCCTGCGTTTCTAAGACGAATAAAAAGTCACGGTGTATTAACTAGTTTGATCACCAAACTATTTTCTGGATCGTTTTTTTGTCTTATGTTTAGTGAAATGTACATTAGCCAATCTTTTCATTTCGTCATTTTCATCGTATATAGTGTTTTTACCTATCATTATAGAGTTAACTTCTTTACTCCAGTCATTTATAAAAAATGTGATGCTTTTTTTTATAATAAATTTTGAAATTTTTTGGTAATGGTTTTCACATTTTAGGAAACTCAATGATGTTAGAGAGCTGGTTATTAGTTCTATATATTCAGCTATAGGAGGAGAAAAGCAATTACTTTGTATAACATCTATAGTAATTTCCTCTACATGTAAAAACCATTCCAGCATGTTTTTACTAGGATAGTAAAGAATGCATTTATCTGTGTATTTTTTCATAGAAATGAACTTTGAAAATGCATCTTCACTATTACCTTCTAAATCTCTTTTACAATTAATACAATTTTTTGATATCTTTTTATAAATTAAATTTATCATCCAGCCGCTACAATATGCTGCTGCTGCACATTTTTCAAGATCCGCTGGAGCTTGGCTTTGTATTAGCTCGTCTATATTTGATAAAACGATATTTAAATGGCTAAAATTAATTTCAATGTTAGAGACCGGCCTAGGTATAATATTTTGGTTTAAAAAGTATTTTAGGCTTTGTAGACAGTAACCATCGTCACTCTCGCAATTAGTCCCTAGCGACTTCGGTGAAACCATATTATTTATAAGGAGTGCTTTATATGAATCCTCAAATGCCGAAGAACTTGGCATTATATTAGCATGGCCATGAGCTCTTATTGCGCCAAAAAAATTCTCTAGGGGATCTTGATTGAAATTTCGCAACAGCAAAGATGTAACTCCTAGATTGTGTAGCTTTTTGCAGATTTGCTGAAATGCTTCTATTGTTTTTATCCAGCTAGAAATTGATGGAACCAACTTTCCTCTTCCATTTCCACATATATATTTCATGCTTTTTAAAACCGGCAAACTATTGTTCCACAATTTCCAATGTGGGGACTTAGGTTTCACCGCTGATCTATATATTTTGCCTTTTTGGGGCTTACTATAGCTCCCGTTAACGGAATCGAACAATTTGTCGAAAAACATTAATAGATCAGCGGTATCAGTGCTGTCACGGGGAATCCTGCCGGTACCTAAAAAAAAATTATTGTTAACATCTGATATCTAGGTTATCTCACTAATATTATAAATGCGAAAGTTTGGATGTTTGTACCTCAATCACGCTTTAATAATTCAAAGGATTTGGATGAAATTTGGCACACAAATATACTATATTCTGGATTAACACATAGGATACTTTTTATCCCGGGAAAGCAATATATCCCTCGGGAACGCGGGTGAAACCGCGGGGCGCAACTACTAGTAATAAAATAAAGGAGAAATAATATTTTTTAAAGTTTACCTGCTATAAATCCCATAGCAACACTGACAGTTTTGCTAAAAACTTGCGTGCAGTATTTTACTTTCATTTTTGGAATCAACTTTGGTATCACGTGGCGTGCAGTCAATTTAGGTACCAAACGTACTCCTTTATATCCTGGACTCTTTTTATAAAGAGCCTCTAAATGACTCCATTGTGCAGTACATTTTTTACCTTCAAGGCGGTATTCCAGGTTTTTGGTTATCAGGTTGTTTCTTATTCCTTTCATAAGATGGGGAGGATCATAAATTGGGTAAATATCTACATTTTCAATTTCGAAAAATCCTCCTTTGTAAGTTTTACCTTCTCTTAGGTACTGAGCCTTGGTGTCATTGATTAAAGAATTTATGGCTGCTAGATTTGATGCCCCTTGGTCACATGTTGTTGAAACAACTTTAAGGCCAGTTGCCAATACTTTTTTCAAAATAATTATTATTTGTTTTTTCAAACTCTCCGTCTTTGTACTGCCGGCACAAAAACTGAAAGAAATAGGCTGTTTATATTTTTTAAATATGCCTCTGATCATAAACACCAGTACATGGTCAGCAAATTTTTTTGATTTTTCAAATCCATCATCACAAAATCCTTTTATGACGTCATTGTGTTTGTCGTAGGATATATTCGCAGAAATAGCCATTTCATCAAATAGTAAGGTACAATATTTGTGATTATTGGGCATTTTTTCCACCCTTTTTTTTAAATGATCAAAAATGATGTCATTAGGTCCAGGAGATAAACTTATTTTACTCAACAATTTATTCAATGTACTTTTCTTTGGCAACACACATATTTGGCTTAGTAGCCGATAAGCCTTGGGGCTCGGTTTATACAGGGATAATGCCAGAATTTTTTCGTCCAGAGTAAAACGACGTCCTTTGGGATGTTTTGACGCTTGTCTGGTCTGCATAGCGAAGAATGTTTTTGCTGCCGGTGATAAATCTTTAGTAACAGTTTTGAAAGCATCAGAATGCGTAAATTTCTGCGCCACTTTTAATTTTTTCGCTATAACGGCCTTATAGTTTTCGCATCTTCTGAGCCGAGCTTGAGTTCTAGCTATTTTATTATACAGCTCAATTTCAGTCTTACTTAGTGTTCTGCACTGAAGATCTGAAAAAGTTAAAAAGGTATGTTAATTATCAAAGAAGAACTATGAAGAAATTATACATAACTGGTTCTGTCTCACGCGAAATAATTCCAAAAATCATATAATCGAAAATATTTCTTAAACTTTAAGATTTTTATGGGAATAATTTTGCTTTTCCTCTTGGGACATAATCTCAGCTTTCAAGGATTTTGATTTGGACCATTATTTACATGATACCTTTATATGTATGTATCTTTTTTTTTATATACCACTTATGTGGCAAACAAGCATACGGCCCGCCTGATGGTAAGCAGTTACCGTAGCCTATCGACGCTTGCAACACTAGGGGTATCTCTACTCACGCGTTTATTACGCTCCAAATTACCCATTTCATATTTACCCTGGAACCTCAATAATAAAATAAAAAAAGTAATAAATGATAATGTAGGAATTACTTACTTCTATTGGTACAAGAACGGCTCTTTGTACTAGTTGAGGGCTGCGGTAGGTCATCCACAATCATTGATACAGGTCTGTGACTAGTTGCATCTTCTGATTTGCCTGCAAATAAGTTTAAAATAAGCAACATTCTATTTATTGGTTCTAAATTCTCTCTGCATGTACAATAACTATATTGTATTCAAATCTGCCCATTCAACTCTGAAGTTTTAAAATAGTCACTCTCCAATATTAACTTACTACTCATTTCCATATTTTTAATTCCTCAATATGTATTGTCATTCAAAGCTATTTCCATAAATAAATAAATTATCAAGCATGGCTTCACTTACTTTGAACAGTAACCGTGTTTGCAGTAAAAGTAGCTGATGATTGTGGCTCATCAATAACCATGGGTTCAGGTTCAAATATTGCCTCTTTTCTTGTAACTAGAAATGATAAATCAAATTTTATAAATAAATATATTTTTTCAAACAGGGCCATCCAATCCCACACTAAGCGGACCTTAAACTAATTTGAAAGTAGTTGATTAATATTATACTACATAAAGAGCTTATAAATATAGTTTAAATTATTTAAAACAGGTCTGAAGGTATAGAATATTTAAAAAAAATGGGCTAAAAAGATATTGAATTGCAGGATCTCTAAAGTATAAATTTACTGCACTACAAAAGTTAGTAGGTGCAACTTAAGGAATAGATCATGATAAAGATTTAAGACCTTTAAAAATGACACAATTATATAAAATATAGATATCTACCTGAAAGGTGTAATGTTGGAACAGCTAATCTGTTTAATCTATTTTTTGGGTATTGATAAATTTCCTCAAAATGAAGATGGCATATTCTTCTGTTTCTGAATATATAATTGTCATCTTCTCCAGAAAGACCAGCTCCCGAGACCCATTTTGTAAACCGCTCTGGGTCATTTACAGGATTTGGGAAGGCATGTAATACCGCACCTGTAAAATTAAATGATATTAAACATACTGATATTAAATATAGTGGGAGCTAGCTTGTCATCCTTGTGATAGCCCTGAGTCAATCCTAACTAAGTAATAGGAAGAAAGGTGTAGTTATTTTTAATGTTGAGGCGCTATATAGTGCATTCGAATTGGAGTGATGTGGTTTGAACAGTTTGAAAATAGGCTTTATTTATGCGTTCGAATTAGTAAATTTCAACAATTTTGCATCTTTTGCTACAAAGAGAATGATACAAAAGCTTACATATTTTTGCAGGCGAGTCACGCCTGTAAAAATATGTAAGTACCTACAGCTGTTCAAGTTACATGGAAGACATATGTAGAATGGTAGCAATCCTCTCCTGAGCTAGGATTCAAACTGTTACAGAAAGAGGAGAAGCCCCCAGGTCAAGACACTTACAAATTATTATGTACTCGAACACCAGACAATAGGTGGATTATTATTTTAATAAATGTAGGCACTTACAATGCACTTACAACTACTAAATTCTCAAACTAGTCATCCTAGTTCATTTTGTGATTTTTTTATTAAAATATAAAAGTAATATGACAAATAGGTAATAAAAGTAGAATAGGCTACTTTCCTGAAAAAAACTAATTAGTCCGTCATTTACATTATCAAAAAATATTAGACACGTATTTTTTCTTTTGGCAATTAAACAAAATAATACGAAGATATCGTGTGTTGAAGTTCCGCGTGACGTCACGGTGTGGTACACTTTTTAGGAACAAGTGACGTCCCGAACTTAGTCGCGCTTTATCTTCGTCAATTGTAAATAATTTGGTAAAGCAAAAAATACGTGTCCAATATTTTTTGATAATCTAACTGACGGACTAATTAGAATTATTATATTTTTACCCAGGCAACATCCCTATTATAATATAAAAAAATTGTTGATCAAATTCAATAGAAATATTGAAACATTTAAACGAAAGTAAAGTTGATAAAATTAAATATATTTTTTAGTAATATTGTAATGTGTATATGAGAAAGAAAGTAAATATATGTGGGTATTGATTAATTGTATGAGTTGATAAGTATGTGTGTAAGGATATGATGTTGATGCAATGTGTAATATCCCAATCTACCTTTTTCCTTCAGTTAAATATAAACAAAGTTAATCTGACAAGTTCTTCTCTTGCCTGATTACATTTCTATCATATTTTAGAATATAAACTATAATTATCGATTCCTGTTTGAATTTTCAGCCATAACTTATCCGTCAGATTTAAAGATGTCAAAGAATTATCACAAACAACCCTGTCTCTGAGGTGGTTCAACATTTACTGTTGACGATTTTGTTTTTAACTATTTCGAAGTAAAACGAATGGTAAACAAAAAAGGTTTGAAACGCCCATTTTGCCCAAAACATTCCAAATTGAATGCCGGTGTGATCATTTTTAACTGTTATGTTTGCTAACATACCGTAATTCAAACGCAGTAATAGTAAATCATCATATATGTTACTACTTAAGCAATATTTATTAACACTAAGGTGAGTTGTCACAGGGCAGCAGATAAACTTGAAGGATATGAATCTACTTTTTGTCTTAAAAATGTGTAGGTTGGCGAAACAGTCAGTTGATAGCTAGGGAAATATATTTCTTAGCAACAAACCGAAATAATAGTAGTACAGCAAGCCCGCATAATGGCTAATAGTAAATTCAATGCGTTAAGAGTGTAACAAAGGGGACCCAAGATATAGAAAACATATATTCTTTTATATTCATCAATATACTATAAAAACAACACAGACCGTTTAGGTAAGAACTGTGTGGCGATTGCAATGCGCTGCGAAAGTTCGCCACACTTCATGGTATTTTTTTAATTAACTACCTACACAGCGTCGATCACCATCCACTTCGTGGTATTTTTTTCAACAACACAGAAACCAATTTACATCAAAATACTTGAGACCTCTTTGGTACACGTTGACTTCCAACGCTTAAGTAACCCTATTTTAAGGGACTTCGAGTTACATAGTCGTCGGCATGATAGGTTATATTGCTATGTAAACTTTTTATGATTTAGGTAATTTTGCGAGTATTACGTACCTTCTATTAGTGATGAATTGCACGAGGAAACACAACAGTGCCTTTGAGGCATGGTTTAGAGTCAAATATCTCACTTAGTCACTTTCTCTCACAAATTCGTTCACTATCACAATTCACAGTCGTGTAATGGTACAGTCTCAACGAGAAGACGGAGGAGTATATACTCAACTCAACGTACTTAGCGGAGAAAGCACAATAAAGTGAAAAACAAGAAAAAAGCGTACATAACCTCGGCAAACCGGCAGTTAGGGACGATGACTTAATTCTTGTGATGTTGCCATGCTAAAAACTTATGTTCCAACTGGGAGTGCTCGATATGTATCGATATGTGATAAAATATCGATACATTTATTTGATATATCAAATCAATTCGATATTATCGAATCATTGAAATCAATATATAATGGTGCCGATTCTGTTGTAAATCGCACTAAACTAATTTTAGTCAAATCTCATCTCTTTCTTATGAACATTATTGAAAAAGGATAGAATATATTTATAGCTGTCAAATTAATCTTTGCCGTCTTATTTTGCGTGTATTTAGGCGTAACCGCGATAGATGGCGACTAAATTTATATTGGTGCCGATTCTGTTGTAAATCGCACTAAACTAATTTTAGTCACATCTCATCTCTTTCTTACGAACATGATTGAAAAAGGATAGAACATATTTTAAGTTGTTAAATTAATCTTTGCCGTCTTATTTTGCATGTATTTAGGCGTAACCGCGATAGATGGCGACTCAAATTATATTGAAAACAAGCATTGGACTAATTTGACAGGACTAAATTTCTTACATCCTTTTCTTATGTTCTTTGTTAGAAAGAGACATAGTGACATTAAAATTAGTTTAGTTGTGAACAACAGAATCAGGGCCATTGAAAACAAGTATTGGACTAATTTGACAGGACTAAATTTCTTATATCCTTTTCTTATGTTCTCTGTTAGAAAGAGACTCTATGTTAGTGAGATTAAAATTAGTTTAGTTGTTAACAACAGAATCAGTGCCATTATCGATATATTTTATCCGATATATGAAATATCGTATGAAATTAGAATATTTTATCAGAATTAATTAATTTACATATTGATTAATTTTAAACATGATCTAAACTTATTTTTACTTTAACTACACCTATCGTTAATTTTCAATAAAACTTAACTACAAAAAATAACCAATTTATCTAGTTGGTTGTCCATAAGGATATTATATACTAGTTACGTAGTATAAAAATTCCTTGCTCGTCCAAGTTCGCCAACCCGACGCATACACGTCATCCCTTGAACCATGAACTAGTTGCACATCTATTTTAATGTATTATATTATATGGTGGGAGTTGCAGATCTATTTTGATTATTGTATTATCTATGGTGGATTGGTAGAAATAATATGGCTACCTGTGCGTGCGATGTTTGGTAAAGGAAGTTGTCTGTGTTTACTCCGTTATGACACTGGCAAATAAAATATTTTACATACTTCAACATCAAAAAGTGATAATAAATCTTATAACAGGTGGAGACTTCGAGATGGCATATTTTCGAAACCTATGTTGGGTTAGTCATGCTGAACAACTTTTACTATGGGACCAATGGTGAATTCTCATTTTTTTTTATCTTTCCATAGTAAATGTCAACCTTGCTCGATCATAATGTATGAAAAGTAACAATTTTTTTTTGAGAATTCAGTGGTTGTCCCATAGTAAAAGTTGTTCAGCATGACTAACCCAACACAGGTTTCGAAAATATGTCATCTCGAAATCTCCACCCAGTATAATATATGAAGTAATCAGTAAAAGTTAAATTCAATCGCTGTCAAAGTTTAGCGAAAGAATAATATATATATATATTCCATCCTACAATACGATATCTCGAAAATATCGATGTATTTAACCGATATATCGTTAAACATCGATACAATATTTCGATATATTATATCGGAAAAAATATCGATATTTTTTGTACATGACATCACTAGTTCCAATACTATAAAAAATCAATTATTAAGTAAGTATATTCGATGAGAAGAAAAGGAGATTTCTGGGTCCGATTTTAATAAGGTGAGGTATTGAGAGGGTGAATTACAGAGATATATTATAATAAGCAGACCAAACATATTTTACGTATTATACTAGTATTAAAAAGATAAATTGAATCATGTTCCGTCATCTGATCTGTCATGATAATCCATGTAAACTGTTTGTTTTTATTTGGTTTTATTGCGATTCTTTCATGATGATCGGTTGAGTAGTTGAGGCGTAAAACCGTAAGAAACAAACAAACAGCTACTTTTGCATTTATAATATTAGTATGGATTTATCTTCGCAAACCGCCGCGCCGCCCCTCATTCATGTACGTAAATTAAATCTTTACAGGCCATAGTTCGGCTCTGTAAGGACTACACTTTCTATGTAGGTGTAATTGGCTTCAACATTTTTAGCGAATGCTTAGTCTGCTTCTTCTTATATGCCTGTAAGGTCAATATAGTTTAAAAAAAAGAATCTAAGTTCAAAAAGAAAAACCAGACTGCTGAAAAATCACGCTCTAAAAAGTATGAAACATGAAAATATTCTGATATTTATACTACGTAACTAGTATAAAAATTCCTTGGGTAACAAACACTCTTATTCTTTTTCTATGCTAATAGTTAACAGTGTAAGATTTATGATAGTATATTTCACGGGCAGCATATATAGCCGATTTAATTATTTACATACATAAACTTATCGAATAAATACTTATATTACTACAATAAATAAAACTATTATTTTCAAAGTACTATACCCGAATTTCCCTCAAATCTTCAAAGTTTTGTTTTTACGGGTAACACTGACTGAAGTCTTAAACATGTTATACCTGCGTTCTTGATTAATTAATTTTGCATCATTGAATAGTAATGTAATTCTTACTTTTTAATAAATACGTTTTCTAAAAATTATCAACTTATTTATTTGTATACTTTTCTTTTTTTTATTATTATTAAATGTTAAATTTATAATACCTTGAGTATACATTGAATGCATTTATTGTCAAAAATAGTACCGGGTGAGGCAACTAGATGGCGGTACCAATTCAAATGTAGGGTTTCTTAGAAACATAAACTAGCATGTGACAGAACGCGATGACAGTGAAAAAGAAATGCTAGATATATTATCTATGAACAAAAAGTTAAAAACTGAGATGGCAGATATGCATGTCCGGCACACAGAAGTAGCTGAACAACGGGATCAGCTTCAGAGCATTGTCGACGGGTTCAACCAATGCAGCTATGAGTTTGAAGAGGCCCTCAGCCGAGTTACTAACCTTGAGAAAGAATTATGTGAGGCCCGTAACTACATCACTCACTTAGAAAATAGTAAACGTGAAACCGAGGTAGCAGAAACCAATACACTTTTTGATGAGTTGGTCGGACCAGCTCCAGGTTTGGTTTCTAGTGCCTCGGCCCAATGCTCAAAACCCACTGTCACAATAGATTTAACATGTGAAGATTCAATTGTTTCTAATGGTGCAGTGCGGATAATTAAATGTAGTAAAAATAAACTTAAGAAATATATAAAAATCAAAAAATTAATAAAAAAAACACAAAATCTCATTAAAAAAAATAAGATTGTATGTAATAACATTAAATTAAGGAAGGAACGTTTAAACTTAATAACAGAAGTTAATATGTGCCATGTAGACTATGAAAAAGGCATTTTTAAATATAACTCGGATACAATGCAACTCCAGGCTGAAATTATTAGTTTAACCTATCGTAGGTTAAAGTTTTTTTCAACTAATTATGAAACTTGTCAGAAAGAGATAAATTCCTACATTCTGGCCATGAATGAGTTGGTGGAGGGGTCTAAAGCAAATGCTGATAGATTTGATTCCCTTGTAAACAATTGTAATTGTTTAAAAACTCCATCTAGCTTCTCCATGTCAGATTTTCCAACTCCATTGTTAAATATCACAATAAATAAATGTAACACACCAAATCCTACAAAATCTTCCATCCCAAAATGTAAACAGGATTTAAATAATTTAAATAATATTGTAATGTTTAGTGATGAAATAGGAAAAAATATGGGAATATTACTTAGTCACTGCTTGGGCCAGTCTATAACTAATATGTGTATGCCCGGTGCTTCTTATAGTCAGATATTAGATAGAATTAATAGCATTTCATTTAATAATAATACTACATTGATAATACTTATAGGAAGAAGGGGAAATGTGGACAAACAAAGTCTAATACAATACTTTAGTACACTTGCACAATTAAATGTAAAAAATATAGTTTTGTTTTCATTCCCATTTCTTCAAAGTTTGCCACAGACTGAAAATATTTATAGACACAATTTAAATATGACATTACACACTTTGACATCTCGTCATAGTGATAAGTTTCACTTGATTGATATGAATAGTTATTTAAGTAATTTGAATCATTATTATTATTTGACAGAAGATAATTTTTATCTTCCAAAATACCACAAACGACAAATAGCAGAATCGCTATCATATTATATTAACTCAGCCAATTGTTTGGCTACTCGGACGGCTGCTTCTATTGAGCAGCATAGCTATTTACAACCATTGGAAGCTATTCCAAATAGATTGGATTCATTGGAACCTATTCCAAGTACTAGTAGTAATTTAAATTAGAACATGTGACAATAGAGGCAATCTCTAGCATTAGTCATAAGAATAATAACTATGAAATTATAAGTGTATCCTGCCCATTATCATTAGATATAAAGAGTAATAAAAAGTATAATAATAACTGTAACAAAAGTAATATTAACCTGGTACACCAGAATATACAAGGAATTAAGGGCAAGGAATTAGAACTAGAGTTATTTCTGAACTGTGATAATATTGACATTTTATGTATCACTGAACATTGGCTAAAGGCCCATCAGTTCATGTTTAACTTTAGTAAGCACCAGGTTGCTAGTTCATTCAATAGAAAAGATTCTATTCATGGTGGCTCACTAATAATAATTCAAAACAATTTGAAATTTAAGGAACGCATAGATATTCAGAGCCTATCTATTGAGCGAACCATAGAAATAGCATGTGTAGAGCTTGAGCAATTCATTGTCATGAGCGTATACAGACCCCCTACTGCAGTATTCAATTTGTTTGAAAAATGTATGGATGAAGCTTTGTGTAAACTAAATAGTATGAATAAAAATATAATAATATGTGGAGATTTTAATATAAACTTGTTTGAGGATAATGCGATATGTAATAAACTCAAATCACTTTTTCTGTGCTACAATCTTGTAAATCTTTTTTTAGAACCAACTAGAATCACTGCCACTTCAGCAACTTGCATTGATAATATTTTTACTAACTTACAGCCAGTAACAAAGTCAATAATAAGTAAATTAAGTTCTGATCACTGTGGCCAGTTGGTCTCATTTCATATGCCTAGAAAAAAAGTGATAAAAAAAGATATTAAGTGTGTTCCTATGAGTGAAAGTCGCCTTGAAAAATTTAGAAATAACATTGTCAATAAATTACCACACGTACCTTACGATAATAATAATGTTAATGAACTTTATAACTCAATTTTTAATTTAACCAAAAATTAGTATAATTCAATGTTCTCTTCAAAAACGGTAAAACGGAAATCTAATACGGTCTTCAATGACTGGGCGACGGTGGGAATTTATATAAGTAGGCGTAAATTGTATGAATTATATAGGGAAAAACAGTATAATCATGATGCTGTTTTTCTAAATTATGTAAGGAATTACTCAAAAACATTTAAATGCGTTTGTACTGCGGCTAAATCAATACATATAAGAAATAAAATTAAAAATAGTCAAGATAAGATCAAGATGACTTGGAAAATTATAAATAGTGAAACTGGAAAGTTCAAAGTACGTAATAATGAGTTTCAACTTATTATTAATGATAAATCAATCAAATCTGATCAAGATGTTGCTGCCGCTTTTGAGACTTTCTTCACCAATATTCCAGTTTCGACTACCAAGTCTCTTAATTCTTCTCCCACCCTCGCTGTATCTTTACTTAGGAAAAATGTAACAGAATGTACTGTTGACTTTAAATTCTCAACTGTTACTTCTAGCGATATAATTAAAGCTTTCAAATCTCTAAATTTGAAAAACACTGTTGATCTATGGGGGCTTTCAGTTAAACTTATTAATTCTATAATTGATTGTATTGCACCTCATTTAGCTGTTATTTTTAATAAATGTATTGATTGTGGTGAGTTTCCTGATCTTATGAAACATAGTAAAGTAGTGCCTTTATTTAAATCCGGTAGTACATCCGACCCCACAAATTTTAGACCAATTTCCATACTACCGACATTCAGTAAAGTATTCGAGAAAATTATACTTAATCAATTGATGGTACATTTCAATAGTAATAGACTGCTTCACAGTAATCAATTTGGTTTCACTAGGGGTCGCTCAACAACCGATGCTGGTGTTGAGCTTATTCAACATATTTTTGACGCCTGGGAAATTCACGAGACACCCTCGGTGTTTTTTGTGACTTATCCAAGGCTTTTGATTGCGTCCATCATAAAATACTGATCAGCAAATTACATCACTACGGCGTTAGAGACACTGCACTTGATCTTTTGATTTCTTACTTATGTGACAGAATTCAAAAGGTTGAAGTTAATGGTAAAGTATCCCCTGGGTCATCAGTAACTATGGGTGTACCACAAGGTTCTATCCTTGGACCTTTTCTATTTCTCATTTACATCAACGACTTACCATATCTTGTTGAAAAAAACATGAGATAGTATTGTTTGCTGATGACACTTCACTTCTTTACAAAGTGAATAGACATGATTTTAATTCTGACGATGTGAACAATGCTCTTTCTGAAGTCGTTGATTAGTTTACTATTAATAATTTATTGCTAAATGAGAAAAAAACAAAATGTATCAGATTCAGTCTACCCAATGTGAGACATTCGGACACAAATATTGTAATTAAAGGCGAAAAACTGGATCTTGTTGAAACAACTGTATTTTTAGGTATCACTTTAGATAATAAGTTACAATGGAGCCCTCACATTTGTAAATTGGTGGATAGACTTAGTTCTGCAGCTTATGCAGTGAGAAAAATTCGCGCTCTCACTGACGAATCTACGGCAAAATTAGTTTATTTCAGTTACTTTCACAGTTTGATGTCTTACGGTATCCTCCTCTGGGGTAGTGGTGCCGAAATCAATAGAATTTTTATACTGCAGAAGAAGGCTGTCCGCGCAATATATAAAATAAGGCCTAGAGATTCTTTGAGAGACAAGTTTAAATCTATTAATATAATGACAGTGTCGTCACAGTACATATATGAAAATCTTATTCATGTGAGGAAAAACTTAAATAACTTTCCTAAGAATAGTGACACTCATAGTTTGAACACTAGAAATAAGCACAAACTTGCTGTACCTTTAACTCGGCTCAGCAAAGTCCTTAACTCTTTCAAGAGGCAATGTATACGTTTCTTTAATAAAGTACCCAAAGAAATCCAAGAGCTTCCTATACATAGATTCAAAAAGATAGTTAAACAGAAGTTATGCACGAAAGGGTACTATAAAGTTTCTGATTTTGTAGATGACAAGAATGCATTTGAATGAATTGTTCGCTTCGCAGGCTATTGTTATGTATATTTTGTAATTGTAATACTTCTATTTACATACTTAAAAAAAAAAACACTTGCTGAGTTTCTTGCTGGAGTCTTCTCAGTTCAAGTTGTATTTGGAACCGGTGTAGAGCCATTTGTCAACGTTCATAAGTGCCTTATCAGGGCCTAAATTGAATAAATGCTTTTTGAATTTGAATTTTGAATTACCCTTCTATATCTCTCACTGACTTACTCCCTTTTTTTGGATCTCTCTTTGATTTTCACCCTTTCTGTTTATCCCACATTCACTATATCTCTCTGATTTTCACATTTTCTTTATATCTCACTTAGATTTTCACCCTTTATCTATTCTGTCTTTCACCTTTTCTGTATTCATATTCTGTATTTGCATTTGGTGGTAAATTATGTTTAAGGTGGCCCTCTGTGGCCGGCGCAACTGCGACGCAAGCATAGTCTAAAAGCTTGTTGTTTCATCCAACGTAATGTTTGACTGCGAAAAAAGAGAAACAGCATCATAGCCGTCGATTATCAGTCGGTAAATTCCGCTGATCACTCGCGGCCGCTTCGCTAGGTCGTCATTCATGATTTCGCATTCATAAAACTTGTTCCAGGAGTATACTTCTTGTGAAAAAATCTTACAAGTTTGTGAAAAAAAAGTTAGTTATTTAGAATCTCCAATACATTTGCAAGCCTGGTATCTTAACGTTTTCTTTACTTTTACAATTTATAGGTACTTTAGATATGGCCAAAGTACAGGCAAAAACGCTGTTTTTCGGAGGCTTTGACTGAATTTGTTTCACACTTTTTTTAAATTACGCCTAGATACACGGCTAGATAAAGTGCACAAGATACTAATTTATTCAAAACATCTAACGAAAAATTTTTAACAACGCCATAATAAGTACAGAGGTTTTGTATGAAAAGTATGACGAATTGAGTCCTCTTAAACTAGCTTCTGCTCGCGGCTTCGCCCGCGTGGCCTAAAGGAATCAAATGACATATTTTTCTATAACAGTAAAACAAAACGAAACAACTTCATCCCGCTTCGAGGGTGGAATTATTAAAAACGCTGAGACATGTATACATTAATTTTCAATCTTCAGCCTAAACACAAAATTTGAAGATCCTAACTTCAAAACTGACGGACTTTCATACAAATTTTCATCCCCTATTTTACCCCCTTAGGGGTGGAATTTCGAAATACCCTGTCTTAGTACTATACCTACTCTTCACAAAGAATATATCCTAAACCTAACTACCTAAATTTCATGTCTCTAGGACCACTGGTTTAGGTTGAGCGTTAATATATCAGTCAATCAGTCAGTCGGGACTTTGAATTTTATGTATATAGATAACAACATATATCTGTCTCTGTCTTTTACCCTTCCTCTATATTTCTCTGTGTCTTTAAACCTTTCTTTATATCAGTCTCTGTCTTTCACCCTTTATATCTTACCTTATCTCTTTCTCTCACACATTATATCTCACTCTCTCTGTGTCTAAACCCCCTCTCTCCATCTCTCTCTCCCTGTCTCTCTTCATAACTAGTGACTCAACAGTTGGTTACCCGCACAGGTATGACTAAGGACGAGTCGGACTACGAGCTGTGTTTCCGCGCGGAGAACGTGGTACTTCCCCGCGGAGGGTACTTCGGCCTGTCCGCCGCCACCGGGGGACTCGCCGACGACCATGACGTCATACATCTCCTCACTTCCTCACTATACTCCACTCAGCAACCACAGTCAGGTGAGTTTTGATTCATTACTTTTGTGGTATATTTTATAACTAGCTGTCCCCCGCGGTTTCACCCGCGTTCTCGGTATAAAAAGTAGCATATGTCCTTCTCCATACCATAGGCTATCTGCATGCCAAATTTCATGATGATCCGTTGAGTAGTTGAGGCGTGAAGGCGTAACAAACAAACAAACTCACTTTCGCATTTATAATATTAGTTAGGATTTTGCTATGATGTATGTGTTGGATATCGTTAAAAAAAATGTTATAACTATAAACGCACATGTTTGTTTGTGTGTTTCTTACTAACTCTGTAATGGACTATGCCCATTTCTGTATGAACCCTAAGCCTATTAATTAATATACGGGCCATTTGGCGCAATTGGTTAAGATTCCACCTATCGCGCCGCAGGTCGTGGGTTCGATTCCCACACAGGACATGCATTTGTGTGCATAAATATGTCTGCATGTCCTGAGTCTGGGTGTAATTATGTATATTAAGTATGTATTTACAAACAAAAAGTAGTATATGTATGTATATCAGTTATCTGGTTTCCATAGTACAAGCTCTGCTTAGTTTGGGATCAGATGACCGTGTGTGAGGAATGTCCCAGGATATTTATTTATTTATATTGTCAGTATACTTCATTTAATTTTATGATAGTTCAAATTAAGGCGATGATAGCTCAGTGATAGTGACGTCGGATACCGATACGAAGGTCCCGGGTTCGAATCCTACAAGGAGCTTGAGCTTTCGGTGAAGGAAAACATCGTGAGAAACCATAGCACGGTGGTACTTTATAGTACCCTGGCTGGCTACCGCCCTCAAGTTGAAAATCTGCCTTCTCCGACAGCTGCACTTGAGAGCCAGCTCCTTCTAGGCTTTGTGTGTGCACCACCTTCGGCACCTCATGAATTACCATGTTGTTTGAAGTAGTAACTGTTTGTGTCAGGAGGTCAGCAGATCAGCTCGGACGAGCAGCAGAAGCTGTCGCAGGAGTACCAGGACTACCAGAAGAAGCTCGACCAGCAGAAGGAGGACTACAGGAAGGAGCACCCCGATGAGGTACCATACTTATATCAAAATCAAAAAGTCATATACAGCGTGTAAGGGACATCGCCGCACAAACGGATACCATGGGTCCAGGACATGATCCTGGACCCCCCCCCCATGTTGGAATTTTTCGTCGGTTTTTCCCAAATTTTTTTTTTGAGTTTTTTATACTTTAGACTGTTCATAATCGTTATTCTTACCTAACCCAAAGAGGTTTAAAATAAATAAGTTATTAATTCATTACTTTCACTAAAAGTAGCAATGTAAATAAAACTAGAAACGGTGTCTTATGGCGATATTCGCCTGCAGTCAGCGACATACTACGTAGGCACAACGTTATCGCGCGTTTAAATCGCGGTGTTCACGATACATTGCGCGCTCGAAAATGACAATTTCTATAACCGATCATTAGCGAGGTGAATGACTTTCACAATTTGATTAGTGGCATTAGGTGTAGCCTTTTCGCGAAGTTTGCGTTACCATGCGAAATACACCCTGTATTCAGTTTAGGCCCTGGTAAGGCACTTATGAACGTTGAATTGTTACATACAGTTGAATTTACCACCGGTTCGGAATACACTTAAACTGAGAAGACCCCGGCAAGAAACTCAGCAAGGCTTTTTCAGTATCTATCACTCTCTCTTTCCAGTGATATAGCATACTAGCGCCTCTATCCCTCGCGGTTTCACTCGCGTTACACTGTAGCCTGTAACACTCGGGGACAATGTAGCTTCTTATTATTGAAATTTTTACAATCAGCCGGGCTATAACACTCGGATTTGATATTAGATACGGATATACATACAAACGAACGAACATACAAACTTGACCTCTTTAGATTATCTTCAATAAATTGTAAGACTGGTGTCGGGGGTCGAATCCCGGTTCTGTTGAACCAATTTCAGTGTTTAAGTCTTGTTGATTTTGAATTGTCGAACCTTGAGTTACTGATTTGGCTGCAATTTTAACTAATAACATATTTTTTTTTTATTACTGCTGAATAAAACAATACGCAATTGCTTTTATGTGTAAATTTAATTTCTCTTCCACTGAGAAGAATTGGTAAGAAACGCACCAAGTAGTTCAACTTAATCCATCATACCAATCTCAATAGAGAAAAACCATTATATGCTCATCTCTTTCTATCCTCAGGTGCGAGAGAAGGACGGCGAGTTCGACGACTGGTTCGAAACTGACGGACAACGCGAATTGAGACAGATCTTCCAAGGGCAAGGACAAATACACGACATATTGAAGGATCTTAACAAGAAAGTGGATGAGGTATGTTGGTTCAAAGTCAAAGCCGTTTATTCAATGTAGGCCCTAGTAGGGCACTTATGAAGGTCTAAGCTACTGAAGTTACCACCAGTTCGTAAGTCGGCCTTCAACTGAGAAGAACAGGCAAGAAACTCAGCAAGGTTAAATTATTTGGACTTTCTGAATATTGGGCGATTTCTTGATTGGAAAAGGTCCTAATATAAAGTTTCTCAGGGATGCTGCGGATGTAGAATTTTGCGGATACGTATGTAATATTTTTTTTTTATTATTTGGTCACATCCGCAGATGAAGTGATAAAAAGTGTTTTAAAATTTGTAATGTCAATTCTCAGTATTCTAATTTAATTAGCATAGGGAACGTTTAGAAATTAATATTTTCTGACCTTTTGTTGTACAATATTAAAATGCTGGATTAAAAAAAATATATATTATGTTATTAGTATTGTGGGTTACTAGGCCGGTTTCACACGAGACGATAACGACACGGTAAAAAAACTGTGACGATTTAGCGGACCATACTTTTTTATGAACCGTTTTCACACACAACGACACAGCACTGCACGGCACGATACACGACGGACGATAATTCGGCTAGATCGTGACGATTTGCTGACATTCGAAATGTATCGAAACACGTCAGGGCACGGGCGGCGCACTGTACGATAACGACACGACACTTCTTGTCACCTCGCTGTTTTTTATACCTCTAAGATGGCAAACAAGCATACGGCCCGCCTGATGGTAAGCGGTTACCGTAGCCTATGGACGCTTGCAACACCAGGGTTGTTTTCAATGATGGACGTGTAGTCGTTAAAATGAATATTCGTAACTGTCGTTAATGTGCGGTGTCGTCCCTCCTGTGAAAACAAACGACGACACGACCGTAAAAGGATAGAACATATTTTAAGTTGTCAAATTAATCTTTGTCGTCTTATTTTGCGTGTATTTAGGCGTAACCGCGATAAATGGCGACTAAATTTATATTGAAAGCAAGCATTGGACTAATTTGACAGGACTAAATTTCTTACATCCTTTTCTTATGTTCTTTGTTAGAAATAGACATAGTGACATTAAAATTAGTTTAGTCGTGAACAATAGAATCAGGGCCAATGACTGTTGTACAATTAAACTACCTATTCATCAAAACATGTTCTATCACCCAGACCCGACTGCCACCCACACAGACCCCAGGCACTCCAAATACAGTTGGTTAGGTTAGAACTGTGACAATATCGCGCTGGATGATCATTCAGTTCAAACAGTTTTGCATAAAACTGATACTCAGTTTGATTTATATAGTGTGCGTATTTAGTGTGCAATTCAGTATTTTTGGTTCTAGTTTTGAATTATTTTGTTCGAATTGGGGGAATAGTAAGGCGATTATCACACGGGTAGGCGCGGGAGTGCAGATCTGCATCATCGTGGGGGTTTTTTACAAACTCACGCGCGTAGTTACGTTCTGAGTATTCACGGCGGCTCTGACTCATTCCATACAAAATCACGCACGGCACTATGAGACTCGGTGTGCGATACTTTGCGTCTCGGCCCGCACCTACGCGCGAGACGCATGTAGGTGCGTGATCTGTATGAACGCGCGTAGATGCATTTTCAGTGTTTTGGACTGTGCGTCTTTTCTATACAAACGGAGATACTTTTTTTTTTCTTCAATGGCGTCACACGGCTTGTGTATTTTGCCAATTTCAAGTAATATTATAAGTTCTAGTCACAATGAATCACTTTCACATAGTCCTCAGTCAGTCACCGTCCATAATAGTCATGTTTTAGTACAATGGTGGTTGTACTAACACTTTTCACAGACTTCTTGAGACAACTTGAAAAGCCACGATACATAATTCATTTCATTTCACTTCACTGGTGCACATATATTGATCTTTATTGGATAAAATACCATCGATTATATGCAATAAAACTCATAATACACGAATTTATGACAATAAAAATGAAAAAGCAACGTGAATCTGCAAGTTCCCGCCAAAAAGTCACGGAGATACTTACGCGCTACGCTGCGTGGTGCGTGGCAGTGTGATAACCGCCTTAGGGCATTAAATACATGCCTAATTATAATAAGAAAGAGGTTACATCTTTACAATGTTATGTGTTGTGTGTGTATGTCAGGTGATAGGCAAGCAGATGAACTCGCTGTCGATGTTGACGGCGGTGTACTCGAGCGCGCAGGGCCAGCCGCTGCAGCCGCTGCAGCCCGGACAGGCGCCGCCGCAGGTACGCATATACACCCTTACATTAATTTTCACTCTCTAACCATCTGAAATCGAAATAATTGGACTGTTTTACAAAAACCTTAAACCGACTTCAAAGTACACTAAGAAGTAACCAAATCCTGATGATGACAATGGGACCAAACGGGAAGCGTACCCTTTCAAATAAAAGAAGAATTTTCCAAATCGGTTAATAAATGACGGAGTTATGAGGTAACAAACATAAAAAAAAAAAACAAAAACATTCGAATTGAGAACCTCCTCCTTTTTTTGAAGTCGGTTAAAAAACGAACTGTTCATGCATTTTGATAGTTTGAACATTCGTTTTTTGCGATATTTCAGTGTTGGTCCGGTTGTAAGTTGTTCATAATGATGAGTACAATAACTCCTGAAAATACATATAGCTAAAGGTTGAAAAGTATGTAAGATGTAGTAACCTTGTGTTGTGTAAGATGTAATGTAAATTGTAATGTAATGTAAATTGTAATGTAATGTAAATTGTAATGTAATGTAAATTGTAATGTAATGTAAATTGTGATGTAATGTAAAATGTAATGTAATCCAGATGGCGTCGATGCCGGTGGGGCGGCACGAGTGGGACGCGCTGCTCGCCAACAACCAGCTCATGATCAACACCATCGCTGAACTCAAGTCAGTACCACATGTTACCACACGCTACCACACATTACCACACACTACCACAACACCTCCTAGGAGTCGAGGAATATTTTTGGTTCATAAAAAAAATAGTTTTCAGAACACTTATTACGAATCATTTAGACTGATTTTAGATATATAAAACAGCGCCATCTATTGTAAGCCCCTTAAAACATTTAACTAAAATATTCTAACATTTCGATGGTCCCTACGTCGTCTACCTCGGAACATGTCTGTTTGTACGTAGGGACCGTCGATTTATTAGCAGGCTACTAGATTTGCAACTTGAGGGTGGTACCCAACTAGGCGGGTACTAGAAAGTACCCTACCACCATGCTATATTCGTACCGAAAGATCAGCTCGTTTTTTTATTCGAGGCCACGACCTTTTCACACAAAACTAACCCTTATTCCCACCAAATACGATTCACAATCAATTCTAACACCAAAAAACATCTAAACTTATCAATGTAAAATAACTCTTATTCCTATTTGCAGAGGGTTCATAATCGAGGTATCCCGCAAGTCGGACTCGCTGATCGCGTCAGGTTCAGCGAGCGGCGGTGGAGTCAACCCTCAGTTCCTCACTGAGCTGAGAGACAATATACAAAACGTGAAGCAGAGTGTCGCCGGTGTTGCACAGAGGTATGTACCTTATTTTTATAGGAGTAAGGTTGGTATTTGAATGGATTATGAAAAAATAAATATGGAGTAATTTGATGGGCCAGTAGGCGTGGTTGTTTAAGATTCCCCCGCAGGTCGTGGGTTCGATTCCCACACAGGACATGCATTTGTGTGCATGAACATGTCTGTATGTCCTGAGTCTGTGTATAATTATGTATATCAAGTATGTATTTACAAACAAAAAGTAGTATATGTATGTATATCAGTTATCTGGTTTCCATAGTACAAGCTCTGCTTAGTTTGCGATCAGATAGAAATAGAATTTGAAATTTAAGACAGAGAAACAATTATTGGAAAATGTGTACATGATTTATGATTGCCATTACTAATAATTATTATTTGTTTTGGTGTTGTAATTTGTATTGTTTTTTTTTTACTTTGTTTACTTATTATTTTTGGAATTTGTAATTTCTATTTTGCATACTAATTATTTTGGTGACATGTGTAAGCTCTCATGTTTTTAATTGAAGACCCTGTAACACCATGTGTTATTGCGAATAAATTATTTGATTGGATAGCCGTGTGTGAGGAAGGTCCCAGAATATTTATTAACCGCCTTCAAAATAAGGAGGAGGTTCTCAATTCCAATGTATTTTTTTTTATGTTTGTTACCTCATAACTCCGTCATTTATTAACCGATTTGGAAAATTCTTTTTTTATTTGAAAGTGTACGCTTCCCATTTGGTCCCATCAGATCAGGATTTGATTACTTCTTAGTGTACTTTGGAGTCGGTTTAAGGTTTTTGTAAAACAGACCAATTATTTATACATAATGCCATGTGTTTTTGTCCATAGAATGTCATCGAGTCCTCAGATAGTGAACCAGGCTCCTTGCCCGGAGGTGGGCTGCGTGTCGCTCACCGGCCTGCTGCTGGTCATCGCCATGCACCTCGCGCTCATGTTCCTATACGCGCTATACAAGTAACTACCCTCTATACTTACTATCGCAGATACACAGTACAAGAAAAAATAAAAACATACTTCTAGCGACATCTAACGCCTATCAGTTACACTAAGATATATATAGGCGAGAGATCTGTTTGAATACACAGATATATAGATGGCGCCACTACATCCTGCATCGCGCTTGCGAAGTTTTCTCGGCGATCTGCATATATACAAGTGACCGATATGTACAGTTGGAGCGCGGTCCCTACAGCAGATCTTCCCTTTTAAATGAAGGAGTCATCCAAACTTGCTCCTCCATATCATCTGCTTGCCTTGCCAGGTTCGAACACTGCAATGTGCTTGCGATTAAGGTGAAGGCAAACATCGTGAGAAAACCATAGCACGGTGGTAGGGTACTTTGTAGTACCCGCCTGGCTGGCTACCATCCTCAAGTTGAAAATCTATCGCCAAGCACCTATCGGTGTGTTCCTATACTTCCTATAACTGCACTTGAGAGCTTCTATTTCCTTCTCTATGTGCTTACCACCTTCGGCCACATAATCTCTCACCATGGTGAGATTGTGGCCAAATACAGGTCTATAGTATAAAAAAACTACGCGCGCCGCAAAATAACAGTTGTTCCTACGCCCAAAAACTTTAATATCAACTAAAATTTATTCATAAACGCCAATTCAGCCCGCATTAGCTTCGCGCCCTCTTTTTTTCGATAATATTTTTTTTTATAATATCAATATTATAATACTTATATTATCTTTTTTATTATTACAGGGAAAGAAAAGAAGCGCAAGCGAAGAAATTCTTCTAATTTTAAATAGTACAATAGCTGCGTCGATTCCACACTATTTGTTTTTTCTTTTACTCACGTAGTATTCCAGGGCACAAAATTGTACTTATATCACGCATTAGCAATATTTTTTTAGTAAGTAGTAGTAGTTTTTTCAACCTTAAAGGATAGGCAAGGGTAATTCTATCATACAGCCTTTTTTTAAAAATAATATGTGATATTTTTTGTTTGTTAAATTGGTTGAAACTAATAACTTTTTAGTTGATCTCATAAACTGCTGTCTCGATTTTGATATAAAAGATAAGTAGTGTGGGAACGACGATTTTTATTAGTTTTTTTTTACCAACTTGAGTGTGTAAGCGAGAAGTATGATGTAAACTGTAAATAATATTTATATTTCTATCTCTCTTATTCGTTGCTCAACGTGTCTCTATGTTTTCCATGAGTTACTATGTATTAAATATATATTATTTTTTATTTTAAACATGAGTGAAAAGGATATTGTAAAAAATGGTTGTAAGTAAAGATTATTTTTTTGAGATTATAACAAAATTGTGTTTAATTTTCTAATAAAACACCTCTGGAATAAAATCTTAAACAGATAACTGCTTTTTTCTTGTTTCAAAATACAAATTAAAAATTCTTTATGATCTATTACAACAAAGTGCCTAGACTATCAAAATTTATATGAGTTGTGTTGGAAAATACTCGCCTAGTGTGAGTCAAACAAATCAATTTAATTGTATGGTTATGTCGCTTAACTTTACTGCACAATTTTACTACGAAATGACTTGTAGGCTATGAAATCAACTATCTTCAAAGATAAAAGACACAACCCTATGATAGACAGAGGACGGGGTGGGTCCGTTAGTAGCTGAACCTGAAAAATTTAAAATACTAAGAATAATCAAACCAGGGAAATAAAATTAAGTGTATGATAAAATATAAGTCTGAAGTAGCGAAGTCTCTTCTATAAAATTGTTTTCTTCTGAGTTACAAGATTTTATTTAGTTCTGTCCCAGTGTCCATCTGTAATCAAATCTAAGGTTTTAACCCACTTCACGGTTCGATTGATTGGTTTGATGCATGTAAATCTGATAAATACGCAATATTATTATGACATGGAGTTGATCTGATGATAGAGGCAGATGGTGGCCAGGGAAATTCTGTAATAAAACGATGCAACCCCATCAAGTTTGGGCTCGTTTTATTCGTCTACTCTGGTTCTAGGGTCTGATGAGTTGGTCGACTATTATATAAAAATGTATTAGTACGAGTTCTCAATACCGTAATAATATATATTTTTAAAACAATTTCAGAAGTCACGATTTTCTTTTGAAATTAACTTACATGCGTTTTACTTCAAGGAGGTACTTGTTTTTTTTTTTATTAAAATAAATGTTAACTTTAAAAGTTCCCGCCAAAAAGTAATGATTTTTCACTTCAATGCTTTTACCAATTTATTAAAGATTTAAAATCTCAAACTCAAAAGCAAGTTTAGTAAAACCATTCACTCAGTCACATTCTAACGTCATATAACAATAAGGAACGAGGCTATTTTAAAAACCTGGGTTTGCTTTAAACCATGTTTTGTAATAAGGGGGAATAGTTTTTGTCTTACCGCTTATAGTTTAGAAAATATAAATAAAATAAATATTCTTTTCTATAATCATAAATTATATTTCCCTGGAACGCGCCCATTTGTTTAGATTTTTTTTGACAGGAGCGTTTTTGACAAGTACCTACATTTTCGCAAAGCCGGCAAAAATAAATCTTTCGTAACTTTGTGACAACAATTTTCTATGATTTCCATGTACATTAAACTTAAAATAAGTTTAGCGTACAATTAGTACAGTTTATATACCATCCAAGTTAATTATTCGTGTTACATTATGGCGGAAAAGTCCGAAGGTAAAAACCTTAAGCCGGAGCTCATAGCAATTTTTCGATTGGAGTTTTACAGAAAGCAGAAAAACTGGAAGTTTTGTCAGGATGTGAAAGGTAAAACTCCTCCCGACACCCCTGAAAAAGAATTAACCAAGTAAGTGATGTTTTTATTACTATAAAGTTTAAACTTTATAAAGCATAAAATACCTACTGCTCAGATAAAAATAAAAGAGGGATGAAATGTTATGTACCCAGTACCTACATGGAGCGTGGGGCTCCGTGTTGCAGCGGAGCTGTCGTCTTGCGAGAACGATCTATCTTCTGTATAACTGTATCAACCTAACTTTAAAAGTAAATATATTGTTTAGTCAAGGGCCTACAGATGTGTGGTACCGGCAGCTACACTTAAGAAACGAGTTACAGGCTTTGTGTGTTCAAAGCTTTCACTTTCAGACACATTATTACTTTTACATTTGCTACACCCTATTATTGGGTAATTATGTATAACATTTTAAATACCCAATGTACATAATTGCAATAAATGATTGAGTATTGAGTACATTTGAATTTTGTA
The DNA here is from genome assembly GCA_951394255.1 of Polyploca ridens. Lineage (NCBI taxonomy): Eukaryota > Metazoa > Arthropoda > Insecta > Lepidoptera > Drepanidae > Polyploca > Polyploca ridens. Next base: position 164,560 of record OX596270.1, on the reverse strand, counting down.
AAACTTTAGGGGAGAAACTGGTACAGAATTGTTATCTCAGTACAAATTTTTATTTGGAACAAAACACTGTAAGCCCATCACAGATGTAGCTAGGTATTAGATATTGCGATATTGATATGTACTAGATATTACAATATATTTTCCTTCTTGTGAACCTCACATTAGGCTGTGCATTATCTTATGAGGTTTGATAATAAACCCGTTTTCAAAAATAATGTTAGATTGTTGCAATTCTAAAGATTTATGTAACTAGTGATTACTAGCTAAACAGTTAGCAATTATTATTTTTACCTTAACCCCAGTCCTTACATAGTAATTATAAATACAAGCATATGGCCCGCCTGGTGGTAAGCGGTTCCCGTAGCCTATGAACGCTTGCAACATCAGGGATGTCACTCGCGCATTGCTGACCCTGCAGAAATCTCTTTACACCCTTTTTGAAGAATCCCATGATGTACTCCATTGGGAAAACCACGGCGAGGAGCTCATTCTACAATCTGAGTGTCCACAGTAGAAAGCTCCTTTGAGACCGCACAGTTCAAACAATTCTGGTATCAATGAGCATTCTGGGAATGTTGCCGACTGACAAAAACTTTTTCATTTAATTTATTTCTATGTAGATTTTAAGTATTTTATATTTTTAAATTTAGATTGTGTAATAATTGGTATTCCAATCTAAAAATGATACTTATAAGTCAATACTATATGATGCTGTGTATTCAAGGCACATCCTTAACGAGACATACAACATAGACGTGAAACCGGAACTGGAATCAAAAGCTGAACCTGAACTAGAACCCGGTGGTGGAGGAGAGGGTAACCAGGGGGAAGAGCTGTCAGAACTCAACCAAGCCTTCTTTGATGCTGGAAATGGTGAGTTCTTTATTTGTGGAAGTGTTGGAAAAGTAAGGATTACTGCTTCTTTAGTTTTGACTAATAATAGAATAATGTTTTGAAGGGGCCTAGGTCTAGGTGAGATCCAAAGAATGTAGTACTATTTAGGAGTTTTCTACTATGAAGTTACTAAGTATTTGGTTTGTATGTATAAAATAAATGAGAGATTTAAACATAGGATATTACTATGAATATTACAGTACAGTTCTAGCAAGGTTAATACAAATATGATGAAGTTAATAAGGGAAGCACGCGTGAGGTGCAAATGTCGATCCGCTGGTCGTCGGCATAATCGGCCGGTATAGTATGAGGCACGAGTCTTGAGCACAGATAGGCAGTAGTGGGGGCAAGCTCACGCATGTACACTTTTGGCCAAATCACAGTAGCCAAATGACGCGCGAGAATCCAATAGATGACGAGCATCGACTGACAAACCAATCGTGTGCAACTCGGCGCTCGCCCTTCTTCATTCCGCCAAACAGACTGAAAAATTAACTACTAAGCAGCTGTCAATTTGTGCTCAAGACTCGTGCCTCACTGTACCTTGTTCGCCGCCGCTTGCCGGTGGAGCGAATACATTATTCGCCGCGGTGCAGGCCATAGACGACGAGCGATTTATGCCGCTTGTGGCATGTCGCCACATGTGTGATATCGTCGATGATTTACAACGACGTCGATGATGATGATTAAATTCAAGACTCATGCAAAATTTGTATGCTGAAATCCAGAATCACATACTGAAAACATGGTATTAGTTTTCTTTCAATATATTTTCATCATGTATTATCCAGACAGAAACCCGGACTGTACTCCCCCCACCACAGTGTCATCACAAATCTGGTACAACTCTGCACTGCAAGCCCAACAGGACCTGAACTGGAATGAGCAGATATACCCGAAGCCCGACAAATTCCAAGATAACGTATGGCATGATGCCTTGCAGGTCTGTAAATTTTTTATTATGCCAGAAGGCTAACCAGGAGACAGTCCACCTGATGGTAATTGGTCACCGTAACAATATCCGGGGGATTTCCAATGTTTCCAAAGCCTAGTACAGTGCTGGCTCTTAAGTGCAGCTGGCAGAACACCACGATAGGTGCTTGGTAGATTTTCAACTTGAGGGTGGTAGCCAGACAGGTGGGTACTACAAAGTACCGCCATACCGTCTGTCCGAGATTGGTACTTTATTACAGTATTACTCAACTGATATGGCGCGTCGTGAATCTTCGTTCGCACAGAAAAGAAAGTATGGCCCCGAAGATTAACGAAAGAATGCTTAAAACTTTCAATCAACCTTAGATCACTACTATAAGGTTCATAATACACTGCAGCTGTTAGTTCCGTCTCACTCGCGCGTGACACCCCTCCTCACGGCGCGCGCTAACATGGCGGCAGCTGCCGACCAATAGCGTTTCCCGCGCTTTGAAAATGTTTCTTCTGCGCAGGTACATCGGTAAGCCATATCAGTTGGGTACTACTGTATTATTAGACAATCGCGATCGCTATAAGTAATCAGTAATGTATATTAGAATAAAATGAAAAGATACACTGACCAAAGTCACAGGCAAAGTGCTAGCTTAAAGGTCTGGACGAGGCATTATAGCGTCGCGTGAAGGCGTTGTTCTAGCGCCAAGCTTTGAGCGTCAAACAGAGCTCGGGCGCTATAATATTACGCGCTCTTTTTGACGGGTTGTACTAATCAAGGCCTTTGCTTACGATGGCTGTGTGACGGGTCGCCCACTTCTCACCAATATGGCTGCGAGGGTGGTGGCTGCCACACGCGTCTTATGCATCAATAGGTGCAGCGTGTGGGGGCTCTGCTTAAGTTTGTTATTTACTTATTCAATATTGATTGAGACTACTTTGTATTTATTGCCGTCGGGACACGCAATTGTTGCAGGGAGATCTGAATGTAAATGTTATGTATGAATCTTAGCCTGTTTTGAAAAGAGTAATTGCTTAGTTTATTGGCGGCTCTTCTCAGCAAATGCAACCTTCCGAACTGACAACAATTGCGGGCCCCGGGGCGCTGCGGCAAAACCACAAAGTAGACTGAATTGATATTTGATAAGTAAATAGCAAACTCGGCGCAGACCAGCCCTCAAAAGCAAAAGCAGCACCTGTTCACAAGTATGTCGCGTGTGGCAGCCACCGCCCTCACAGTCATATTGGAGGGAAGTGAGCGACCCGTCATACGACGCCGCGGCGCAAAGGCCTTAAAGTAAGCATGACTTACTTAAGTCTGCCTTATAAATAAAATAATGAAACTACGACAACTCAACGAACTCTGACGACGCGCTAAGAGGTCATGACGCGACGCTATACCGCTTTCTATTTGGCCAGGCCTTTATAATAACTATTGTTTGTCAGATTGTCATCACAATAGTTAACAATCACTTAAACAGGAGCGTTATGAGTCGTTAGAGTACTTGACGCCGGCGTCGAGAGAGTTGAACTACAACCTGACCAATTGGCCCACTCACGCGCACCTGTGGACCGATCACCATGTCGCTGATATGGACTACTCCGAAGGTATTGTATTATTGTGTTGTGGAATGTGCCCAATGATATTATAAGCACAGGTCGGAATTAGGTAGAGTTATTTATGTACTTACACTGATTTCATACAGCGAAAGAATAATGTGGATATGCCTCAAATCCCGAGATTAATTTAAAGAGCAGAAAAATCCCGTGATTTATTAAATAAAAAAGTTATTTACTTTTACACAATTTAAACCATCCGACATCGGGTGTCCGAAGTTGCAAAATTGCAACACGATGTTGGCACATTTGTAGTTCGCACAACATAGCTTGTGAGAACAAAAGAAAATTATTTATTTGTAATATTGTTGGCTACACGGGATTGTATTATAAATCCCGGGAAGATCCATGTTAATATCAACATTTCGATGCAAGTACATAAATAACTCTACCTAATTCCGACCTCTGATTATAAGTCAAGGAACGGTTAAAACTGTGCTGGTAATTCTGTCAATAGGCATGTTTTGACCGCAATCTCTCTATGGTAAGTGATGATGCGGCCGAAGGTGGTGCACACACAAAGCCTAGAAGGAACTGGCTCTCAAGTGCAGCTATCGGAACACACCGATAGGTGCTTGACTAGGGGGCGACAGACTTTCAACTTGAGGTTGGTAGCCAGCCAGGTGGGTACTACAAAGTACCCTACCACCGTTCTATGGTCGATTGTTGGACAAACTGGTCACAGTCATGTCAGTTATGTGGTTTCCATAGTACAAGCTCTGCTTAGTTTGGGATCAGATGACCGTGTGTGGAGGAATGTCACATGTAATTTTCTACGTTTCCTTTGATGTATAATTATGTATATGTACAGTGGGCCCACAAATAGTGGACTTAGACAACGGTTCCTGCCTGGAGCAGTGCAGCCTGGTGGGAGGTGGAGGTGGTGGTTGTGGGGGGGAGCCTCTCAACTACTCGTGGCTGGAACACAAGCACTGGCCCACACCTACTACTGTGAGTAAACTTTCTTTGTTAGTATGGAAGGCTCAATTAATATTGCTCGAACATTTTTCGAACGAAATTGTGCATAGCCTTGATCGATCGGCAAAGTTAGGTTGTTAGCGGTGAGGGCGATACCTGGATGAGTGACCATCTGGTGGTATTTCAACGTTTTCCGTGCTTCGGTAACGTAAATTCCCGGTTATCAATTGTGATAGTCGTTAAGCTACAGGTATAGCTCACAAGTGAGTACATTTTGCCAATAGTAATCCGCTCCCCCCTAATTAGTCGTAACTCATTTAATTTATAAAAAGTCTGCCTTCCCCCCGGTAACGGCCCTGAGCCGAAGTTCGGCCCCAACTGGGGCTCCCTCAGGCGTAGTTACCTAATCATAACCCCGGTTGGCAGCTTGCTCGCCGATTTGTCCGCGTAATGGTGCTAAGGCCAAATTTTAGGCGGGCATCTTCTTGTCAATTCAAAAAAATATATATACAGGTCGTTGTTTTGGTCAGCGACAAGCGACTCAGGGTCGATAATACAAATGATACTGGTGCTAAAAAAAATATTAAAAAAATACTTTTTTTTTTTTTTAATAATAAAAATAAAAAAATTAAAATTTTGAAAATCATGTAATAAGCTAAAGTGTAGACATAACACTCAACGGGAGTGCGAGGGAGTAAAGGGGTGGGCCGATGGCGGCTTGTGCCTAGCTCTAGACTGTGCACGTGCCTAGTAACCATACATTGCGGTAATTTTATTTCAAATTGTATAAGGTATTTCTCAAAATATTTACAGTATTTAATGGAATTAAGTCCATTTTTGGGGAATATATATTTTGTACTAACGCTCCTGGGTCACTTGTCGCCGACCAAAACAACACCCTGTATATACATTCTAGCGGTGCGGGAGGGTGACATATCAGAATTGTCTCGCTCCGCTCCGCTCCACTACCGTAAGAATGTACTCAGATATGATCTATGCCTGTTGTTCTAAACCTACTAGGCGGGTTGACAACTCCAACAGTAGGTTGACCACTATCCTACCGAGCACCGATCCGCAGTGGGCACGCGTGGTGGAGTATCTGCCCATTCCCCTTCACTCTCATTTGTGAATTGAGGTCTGTGTTCGACAGTGAGACATTATAGGCTGATAATGATAATGGTGCCGATTCTGTTGTAAATAGCACTAAACTAATTTTAGTCACGTCACATCTCTTTCTTGCGAACATTATTGAAAAAGGATAGAACATATTCAAAGCTGACAAATTAGTCTTTGCAGTCTTCATTTGCGGGTATTTAGACGTAACCGCGATAGATGGCAACTAAAATATTAAAAACAAGCATGGGACTAATTTGACAAGACTGAATCTCTTACATCCTTCTCTTATGTTCTTTGTTAGAAAGAGACATAGTGAGACTAAAATTAGTTTAGTTGTAAACAACAGAATCAGGGCCATTGACTCGTTGAAAAATTACCGTGAAGCAGCTCCCTATAGGTGTTCACATTTTTTTTTTTAAGATGTTGGCGTCACACGGCTTGTGTATTTTGCCATTTTCCAGTTATATTATAAGTTCTAGTCACAATAAATCACTTTCACATAGTCCTCAGTCAGTCACCGTCCTTAAGTCATGTTTTAGTACAATGGTGGTCATTGTACTAAAAAAATTCACGGACTTCTTGAGACAACTTGAAAAGTCACGATACACATGATTCATTTCATTTCACTTCACTGGTGCACATGGATTGATCTTTATTGGATAAAATACCACCGATAATATGCAAAATAATTGGACTGTTTTACAAAAAAACTTAAACCGACTTCAAAGTACACTAAGAAGTAATCAAATCCTGATCTGATGATAACGGGACCAAACGGGAAGTGTACCCTTTCAAATAAAAAAGAATTTTCCAAATCGGTTAACAAATGACGGAGTTATGAGGTAACACACATAAAAAAAATGCTGATAATGACAACATTACATAATTGGACTGTTTTACAAAAACTTTAAACCGACTTCATGGCTCATAACTCCGTCATTTATTATCCGATTTGGAAAATTCTTTTTTTATTTGAAAGGGTACACTTCCCGTTTGGTCCCATTGTCATCAGATCAGGATTTGATTACTTCTTAGCGTACTTTGAAGTCGGTTTAAAGTTTTTGTAAAACAGTCCAATTATTTTGAAGTCGGTTAAAAACTCAAAATACACGAATTTATAAAAATGAAAATACAACGTCACTCTGTCAGTTCCCGCCAAAAAGTCGTGTTCACATGTATGTAATGTGTGAGGTGTTGTCAGACGTTTCACACGAGTCAGTCGGAAGCGTCGCTGGAGAGTTTATCGCAGTTCGTGGCGGGCGCCGCCGCCGCGCCACACTCCTCAGAGATGGAGCTGGTGCTGCCCGCAGGTGCGTATGTGCCTCACATCACATCTACCTACCCCTTATTGCACAGATCGGCATTTACAGAATAAAAAAAACCTAAGAAAATGTATGGGAAATGTTTTTTCGTTTTGTAACTTTTCTGGTACTCTTACTTATCTTGGCCTCATAGAGCGTTTTGATCCTTGTCGGAGACAGGATTAGTTAAGCCTATAATATTTTAATTCCCTTTCAAATGAACCCTTTTCGGTAACTGTACGGCATTTAGAGGCAAAGAATTCGATTGTTTTTTGCACAACTATCTAAAATAGCCATTCCAACAGGACCAGGGGGTCCTGTTGGAATGGCTATTATTTGATGATGGTTTTTTTTGGGCGATAAAGTTTGACACGCCATTAAAATGTCGCTAGTCAGGGATAAAACACTGATAGATATTATAAAGTTACTACCTTCATGTTTTGTTCTCCAGAAGAAACCCACAAACGCTGTTCGTTAATGTTGGAGGGTTGCGACGAGTACCCGACTAGAGACAATGAGCCCTCGTTCGATACACATACACACGACTTCATCGCGGGGTCCTTCATGAACGTGCCCGAGGGGCGCGGCCGCGGCAGGGGCGGGGGCCGCCGCGCCCCGGAACCGGTGATACGCATCGGCATGGGCCGCCCCTATAGGTTGAAATAGCTGGTTCACGAAAATTATACACACACGTAAAAAAAGTTCAGACGAAACACGGCCCGCGATGAAAGTGAAGCCAAAAACTCTGCTCCTATCACGTATACACAGGGCCGCCTTAGACCATGTCGAAGCCCCAGGTAAAAAAAATTGGGGCCCCGTAGGAAAAGAAAAAAAAGTTTATAACAAAAATCTGCTATTTTATCAGCTATTTTTTTAAATTAAATTTCATTTGTCGGCTTTATTCTTCAATGAAAATATGTTTAACTGTTTAAAAGTTACAGCTCTTTTCCGCATTGGTGAGAGAATTGAGTGTCCGATTAATATTTTAATTTAGAAATGTTTACGGTAATTCTTACTATCTGCCTAAAATAGAAAAAAAGATGGTATAGTGAAAGCCAATATATCGGACTTTCGGGGGCCCCGTGAGTGGGGGGCCCTGGTGCCCTTGTGGTAAAGACGGAACTGCGTATAAGAATATCAACATATCATTAGACACATGCGCATTTATGTATAGACAAGTGGCTTCATTTTGCTAATGGCAGCGATCCGTCTGAACTTATTTTACGGCTGTGTACATAAAACGGTCATTAATATACTTACTGATTATAATAATATGTTCATGTTAATAACGTCATCTTACTGTCATGGGCAAACAATTCGTCGTTATTTAAATACTTGACTAACTATATTTTTGTTAAAATAAACGCCTTATGAAGGGGTTTGTCTAGAAAACTACCTTGATTATCAAAATTTCTGTTTTCGTTTAATAATAATAATATTTCTTTATTATCAGGCTTCTTTCGCCCATAAATATACCTTACAAACTAACATATATATTATTATAACACAGTTTTTATTAGTATAATGCTTAAAACTATGTTAGTAAGAAACACTACGTCGCAGTGCGAACGGGTGGCACTTATTTAAGAATTCTAAAGAAATATGTTTTATTTCTATAATATAAAATTTTAAAATCGATCCCTATCACAATCGATAACTTAAGGGATCATGATAGGTGCTAGAGTTACATAGTATTGCCAAAGCGACAACCAAAACAAACTAGTATTAGAAATTACTAATTTATTTAGTATGAAAAATTGTTGCCAAATATTGGTGCCGATTCTGTTGTAAATCGCACTAAACTAATTTTAGTCACATCTCATCTCTTTCTTACGAACATGATTGAAAAAGGATAGAACATATTTTAAGTTGTCAAATTAATCTTTGCCGTCTTATTTTGCGTGTATTTAGGCGTAACCGCGATAGATGGCGACTAAATTTATATTGAAAACAAGCATTGGACTAATTTGACAGGACTAAATTTCTTACATCCTTTTCTTATGTTCTTTGTTAGAAAGAGACATAGGGAGATTAAAATTAGTTTAGTTGTGAACAACAGAATCAGGGCCATTATCTGACTAAGTCATATAGGTCGTAATTATATTATGATACAAGTAAAATTCAAAATGTAAGCTAACGCCTTTATTTATAATACACAGTATATAACAATTTACTCAGATGCTGTTATAAAGTTTTTTTTTATTAAAAAGACGATTTTTATAGAAGTTTATTATATAGTTAAAATAAAATCTTTGCTGTCTCAGTAATAACTTAGGACATTTGATTGTTAGAGCCACGGTATTAAAATATGATAGCACACGGGGCCCTTGCCCAGGGCCCTCACGTAAAGGCCGATATATTCGCCTACACTGCACAATGTTTTTTTCGATTTTAGGTAGATAGTAAGAATTACCTTCAACATTCTAAATTATAAATTAAATCATAACAGAAAATAGTTTTTTGTTATTTACTTTTTTACTTTCCAACGGGGCCCCAAATGTTGTTGGGCCCCGGCATGGCTTAAGACGGCCCTGGTGATCTATGTAAATATTACCGGTCGAACCGAGACCAAAAACTGCAATATTTGGTATTTGTGGTTTATAAAATATTCGTCATGTAGTCTCAAAAATGGAAGACAAAACTATTTTATTGTACAAATCAATATGGATCTCGCTGATATTAAAAAAATATACAGTACTGAAATATATAGACTGACTAGATTGTTATAAGTGTTTGAAGTTCCCTCTTTCAGAATAACAGTGTAAGCCAACGTTTCTCAACTAGGTGTCGCGGCCCCCGGGGGCGTGTTAGGGATATGGGGGGAGAAAATGTGTTCAAACAAAACATACTTAACATCTTCCTACGAAAGTATTTTAGGTTTTATTTTTAACTTTTTTGGCTTTTAGGTTCAGAAACGATGGTGTTAATAATACAGGATGTAGATTTCGAGATGGCATATTTTCGAAACCTATGTTGGCTTATGCCCGGTTTCAATAAACAAAAACGAATCGTTTTGCTTACCAATGGTAGGTTTTTTATTGCCAAACTGGGCATATAGATCATTTCATAAGCTAATTTTACTTGTGATAGCTACTTCCATATGGGAGGGTCTGCTATGCAAAGTTTTGAGGTCTTTGCTTCAATATTAGTAAAGATATAAGAGTCGTAATTTTAATAATCTTAACCGATACCGGTCCGTAAATTATTGAAACCGGGCCTTAGTCATGCTGAAGAACTTATACTACGTAACTAAAACAGAATTCTCAAAAAAGTTTTCATACTTAAAGCTCAACCTCACTCGATATTTTTTTTTAATTGTTCAGCGTGACTAACCCAACATACGTTTCCAAAATATGCCATCGCAAAATCTCTACCCGGTATAAGCTGTAACACTCTTTTTCTTGTATACATCCATCTCTATTCAAATGTACCTCAAGATCTGAGACATTTAAGTGCGACAAATATTTCAGCTTATAAAGTTGTAACAATATATGAATTGTTGATAAGTATTGTTTGTTTATATTGAACGATTTGGATCATGATACCTCTACCCCTTTCCTTAGTCAAAATTAAACAGATTTTTTTTACTGTGTATAGGCTTGTTTGACCACAATCTCACCATAGTAAGTGATGATGTGGCCGAAGGCGACAAAGCCTAGAAGGAACTGGCTCTTAAGTGCAGTACCATATGGGTGGAGTTTTTCTGTGATGAAATTCCTATCATGTAACCAATCTGTCAATAATGAAGAGTTTATATATGAAAATTGTTAATGTTATTAAAAAGTTTATAGTTTTTTAAATTTAACTTTTGTGGAGATTAACATCATAAATAACAACTTTGGTTCTATAATAAACCAAAACTATAAACCAAAAATAAACTTTCAAGATTTCGTTGTTCTATTGCCATTACGTGTAGAGTTCGTAACATGTAGAGCGCTGAATTTAAATTTTATTTTTGTATGAAAGTCTGCTGGATTAAAATATGATGAATTATTAAAAGTCATAGAACAAAAGTTCTTGTTTATGATGTTAGTAATGTAGTGGAGAGGTTGTTAATGGTTTACCAATAACCCTGTATAAGCATTAGGTACCTACTTTCAATAAGATTGTATTGAAAATTCTCTTTATCTGGCTTTTACTAACATGTATGAAAAAAGATACCTGCCTCAATACATTTATTTGTATTTGTTTAACATCAACGTGGTTTTTGTCCGCTCCCAAAGTAAGTACTGTAACTAGCCGAGTATCATGTGATACTTTTTGTATATTCAAGAGAATAAACAATTAACATTCAATTTGTTTTTATTGTTATCCTATCCATTAACCTTTTCACCGCTTCGATTTTCTAGCATTGTCGTCAGCGTTGCCAGACGTCCCGATTTTGGCGGGACGACCCGATTTTTTGCCCAAAATTAAATGTCCCGCGCGGGACAGGCTCAGTCCCGCTTTTCGAGGTTTACTTGAAGGTGAAATCATCGTTGGATGTAGAAGTGGGAAATTATAAAGACACCACTGCACAGAAATGGCACATGCCGCATATTTTCACACTCGCAAGGGAATCAAAATTTATAGGGACCCGTTGACCTAGAATCATACAATTTGGCAAGAAGCAATTCCATATAGCCCAAGTAGGTAAAGGAAGAAATCCAAAAAGGGTTTTGTAGCATCAATGCAAAAAAGTTAGTTTTTGCCATTATATTACAACATCCACGTGCCACCGACCGCCACGTGCGAGTCCGACTCGCACGTGGCCGGTTTTTTTAGTATGTCCCGCTTTCGGTGATCGAATCCCGCTTTTTTTACTCAAGAGGTAACGAAATCCCGCTTTGCCCGAAAAAAAATCTGGCAACGCTGATTGTCGTGCACGTAGCGCCTGTTTTTGTTTAGAATTTATATTTACTAAAATATATAGGCTATTGCAATACAAAAGTTACGGTCTGTTCACACCGAGACAATTCCACGCAAGTAGCTTTTCTAATAAGATTCATTATTCTAAAGTGATGTCTTGGAATAAAATATACGTGTCCCAAAATTCAACGATAGCGGGCTCCAGAGGGTGGACTGGCCCATTATCAAAATCAAAAAGTTTTTATTAAATTTAGGCCCTGATAAGGCACTTATGAACGTTAACAAAATGACTCTACACCGATTCCAAATACAACTTGAACTGAGAAGACTCCGGCAACAAACTCGGCAAGTCTTTATTTTTTTAAATGTGTAACAATAGCCTGCGAAGCGAACGATTCATTCAAATGCATTCCTCTCACCTACAAAATCAGAAATATTATAGTACAGTAGACCCAACTGATAAGGCGCGTCGTGAATCTTCGCGTTCGCACAGAAAAGAAAATATGGCCCCGTAGATTAACGAAAGAATGCTTAAAACTTACAATCAACCTTAGATCACTACTATAAGGTTCATAATACACTGCAGCTGTTAGTTCTTTCTCACTCGCAAGTCACGCCCCTCCGCACGGCGCGCGCTAACATGTGTGCGTAGTCCCAGCGGAATAATGTTGAAATTCTTAATTTCAGTTTTGCAGATATTTAGTGTATGACGTCGTGTAAATGTGTATGATAGTTTAGAATTTGTGCATCCATAAATTTTTGAGATATTCACGAAAAACGTTTTTTTCCCAGTTGACGTATGAATAAAAAAAATAGCACAATAATTAGTGTGTAATGTAAGGTAAATGTATATGAAGAAATGAAATTTGTGTGCCTAAAGACTCCGAAGATATTCAAGTTTCCGCTGCGATGACGTTTGGTAGTTTGCTGGATATCCTAAACGGGTGGACGCACAGATGTGATGTACGTACCTGTACCAAAGTACCAAACCTATATCAATATAGTACTAGACCTTTTGGAAGGTTAGCTTCATATACTGCGCAGCCGCTTTTTCGTACCCATTCAAACTTGGTCGGTTTATCACTGTTTTGCGACCCTTGTTGGTATTTTCATTATATCTTTTTAACTATTGAGTGTATTATGCTGAAAATTTACAGATGTATAATTGACCTAATACACTAAATATTGGAATACCTTTTATTTATTCAGTCTTTTTAAAACTCGTGCAATCGTATGTCAAATAACATCGTGGTGCAGTCCTAGTCAATTTTGTCGTAACTCTATTATTACTTATAGTACATTAATGAAACTTTACAAAACGTTGTAAGCTGTTATGAGATACGTATATACGCTAGAAGTTAGTCTCTAGAGCTCATATTTATTTATTTATTTATTTATTTATTTATTAGGACAACCAGTAGTCGTTACATTAAAATAATCTTAAAACTAAATAAAATTGAAAATGAGATCAATGTACAACTTTTTAAGGTGTCACAACATTCGTTATAAATGGTAACATAAAACAAAGTATTTCAAATTTCTGGAAACAAACTAAAAAGCAAGATAAAATAAAAAGTCCAAAATTTAACGAATCACACACACAGAGAACATAAAAAACGTTATTATACTTATAATTTAGTAAAAAGTAAAGTAAAAGTAGGTAAATAATTAATTAACAAATATTCATTAATTAAGTAAATAAATAGTCTTATCAACTCAACAACCTCAGCACAATTTTCTTGAAATTCCATGGAGTGTCATTAAACACATCCACTTCTCCGCTAATTGTGTTGTACATTTTAGCTAGTCTAGGTATTGTCGAGGACTGCTTTAGATTAGTTTTCGCTTGGGGCTGATGTATCAGACCGGATGGATGTCTCGGTGTACAGCGCGGGACGCGTAATTTGACTGATTGCAAAAGTTCGGGGCAGTCAATTTCATTCCTTAATATTTTGAAGAGAAACATCATGTCAAGAAGTTTTCTACGGACCATAAGACTATCTAATTTGAAATGAGTAAGTTTGTCGGCATATGTAGGTAATTGTTTGTGTAACCTGCAGGAGAAAGCGAGGTGTCTCAAAAACCTTTTCTGAACGCGCTCTATTCGCAGCTGGTGTACATTATAGTTAGGTGACCATACAACACTACAATATTCCAGGATACTTCTAACATAAGCGTTGTAAATAGCTATTTTAGTTGCAGAGTTTTTGAAAAGTTTACCGTTGCGAATGATAAATCCTAACATTTTAGATGATTTTGTAGTAATGCAATCAATATGAGGAATAAAAGTGAGTTTTGAATCAAAAAGTACTCCCAAGTCTCTCAATACCCCTTGTTGAACAACGGTAGTGCCATTGATGTGATATTGTGATGGAATGATGTTGTGGTTTCGAGTAAATGTTACGTAATTACATTTTTTGGCATTTAATGACATATTATTGATATTGCACCAATTGGAAATGGCATTAACGTCATCTTGGAGCAATAAACTATCAGAGGAGTCTTTAATAGTCTTACAAAGCTTTAAATCGTCTGCAAATAGATAAGCGCTACTATGTTTAATATGTGTCAGAATGTCATTTATAAATAAGTTAAACAGCCAGGGCCCTAAATGAGAACCCTGAGGAACTCCAGAGGTGGCTTTGTATATCTCAGACTTAAACCCCTTCACTACGACATATTGATTTCTATTGCTAAGATATGACTCAAACCAATTAAAAATGGAACCACCCACGCCATATAAAGCCAATTTCTTTAGGAGCACTTTGTGACAAACCCTGTCAAAAGCCTTAGCGAAATCCATATATACTGCGTTAACTTGTATTCCTGCATCAACGGCATTAACTAGTTCAGTATGGTATGTGGCCAGATTCGTAGTAGTAGACCGTGATTTAGTGAAGCCGTGTTGTTCGTCAATGAGAATGTGCTTGGAATGATTTTTAAAATATGGATAGGTTAATGACTCGAAAATTTTTGCAAAACTAGACAGTACAGATATGGGCCTATAGTTTGAGATGTCTTCTCTATCATCACTCTTAAAAATTGGAACAACTTTAGCAGTTTTCCAGGCTGTTGGGAATATTCCAGTTGATAAAGATTTATTGAATATTAAATACAATGGCAAACTCAAAGATGAGGAACATTTGGAAATGAAGTAAGGTGAAATATTATCAGGACCTGCACCCTTATTTATATCAAGTAATTTGAGATGTTGTAGAATAGTGTTTTGTGAAATGTAAATTGTAGTCAAGGTATTAAAAATTACGCTACTGGGTTCGTATGCTTGAAGAATATTATTAGATGATTCACAAAATGTGGAAGAGAAAAAAGATGCAAATAAGTTACATATATCTGACCCGTCAGATACTTTTTTATCTTTTAGGAACATTGTATGAGGAAACTGAGCGACATCAGTTTGCTTATTTTTTAAATAGGTCCAAAACATTTTTGGGTTTTTTTTAATACTATTTTCAATGTTTGAAATGTAGTTATTATAACAACTAGTAGCGAGCTTTTTACATCTCTTATTTAATATTTTTAATGATATTTCATCTAATGGATTTTTATAAACTCTAAATTTACAGTGTATTTTATTTTTTTCTTTAGTTAATTTAATTAATTGTTTAGTAAACCATGGTGGATGTTTTCCTTTATTGACTCGGGTTTTTGGTACAAAATTATCTATAACTTTATTTAAAACATTATAAAATATATTAACCATATCGTCAACAGAAGTGCAATGTCCGTATTCAGTTGGCCAATCAATAGTATCAAATTCTGAATTGATTTTAATATAGTCTGCTTTATAAAAATTATGTTTAAAGACATTGTTATTAATTTTTAGTGATGTATTCTGAGAAAGGTCAATTGATACATGAATTGGAGTATGGAGTGGGTCGATGCTAGCCAATGAATTTACTGACTCCGTGACACTAGTTTTATCTATGTTACTCAAGACCAAATCCAAGATTTTACCCCTGTTGTTATTAATATTGTTAAATTGTGAGAGATTGTTCAGAGACATAAAATCAATGAGTAGATGACTTAAAGATGAGCCATTATTAATGGTAGGAGTGCTATGATTGGCAGAGCTGACATTAGACCAGCTAATACAGCTCATGTTAAAGTCACCCATGAGACAAACGTCTTGCATACTGTCGGAAACTCTATTGAAATTATCCATAAAGTGTTCAATAATACTACTTTTCAATGGAGGTGGGAGGTATACAGCGCAAAATGTTATACATATGGTATTAATTTCTACTTTTACATAAAGGTCTTCACAGAGACTTTCACTACTACACACGCGGGATGAATTAAATCTATTTGAAACTGCTATAAGTACACCTCCTCCATCTTTACTCCCGTGGAATCCAGAACTTTCACGATCTCTTCTATAGACAGTATAACGATTATCAAATAATTCTGCGTCGTTAATTTTATTGTTTAACCAGGTTTCCGTCAATATAACAAGGTCATAGTCATTAACTGCTATATTACACAGAAAGTCATGAGTTTTGGTCCTTAGACCTCTGACATTTTGATAGTAAATATTTAAATGAGTGAATTTTGCTACAGTTAGTACCATAATAATTGGATAATAATTAAAATATGAGATAAGATAATTATTGAAGCTTATCTAATGTACCTTGATTTCTAATATATATGTAATCTGAAGTTTCTGTTTTACGCATAAATATTCTTCCTTGTTTAATCCACACAAATTTGAAGCCCTTTTCTTTAGCGGCTAGTCGAGCGGCTGCATGCAGTTTTTTATTTATAGGTGACAAATGTTCCTGGATGTACAGGTCGTTGTTTTGGTCAGCGACGAGCGACTCAGGGTCGATAATACAAATGATACTGGTGCTAAAAAAAATATAAAAAAAATACTTTATTTTTTTTTAATAATAAAAATTTAAAAATTTAAATTTTGAAAATCATGTAATAAGCTAAAGTGTAGACATAATACTCAACAGGAGTACGAGGTAGTAAAGGGGTGGGCCGATGGCGGCTTGCGCCTAGCTCTAGTCTGTGCACGTGCCTAGTAACCATACTTTGCGGTAATTTTATTTCAAATTGAATAAGGTATTTCTCAACATTTTTACAGTATTTAATGGAATTAAGTCCATTTTTGGGGAATATATATTTTGTACTACCGCTCCTGGGTCGCTTGTCGCCGACCAAAACAACACCCTGTATATAGGTGTTTTAGTGCCTCCGATTCCTAAGTGGGTACTGTTAATCTTATCATTAGGATTAGCCTTGTTAAACTTGATGGAGTTTGCTAAGAAAGAATCTCGTAACCTAGGGGTAGCTAGTTTAACTACAATTGACCGGGGTCTTTTGTCATCTTTGTTAGATTTGGCCACGCGTGTACAGTGGTGGATATCACCTTCCTTTAAGTCACTTGATACAACTTTCGAAAGTTGAATTATGGTAGAGATTAGGTTTTCATTTTTACGTTCAGGGACACACTGTATCTCAAGATTGTTTGATCGGTTAATTTGCTCCATCACCTGTAGTCTCGTTGATAAATCATGAACTGTTTCAGACAATACTGAGTTCTCTTTATGTAGCTGGGCCATGGCAATTTCGTATGAATTAACTGACTTCTTGGTAGATTCAAAATTATCATTCATAAATTTTACACTACTCTCCAGTGTAGCTATTTCATTTTTCATAGATTGGAGTTCAGTTCTAACCATTTGCTTAAGTGATTGTTCTAGCTCTTGCTTAAGAACAGATCTCATTATATTGAACTCTTCTCTAAATATGACTCGCACGTCTTCCTTGGTAAGAGAATTAGTTTGATTAAGGTTATCAGCATCAGTAGAATGGGTTAATAGCGTTTTAGTGCGGAGCGTAACATTATCATCACTAAATGAGAAAGAATCCTTCATATTGCTATTTGAAGCTCCAGAAGAAACTAATACCGATCGTTCATCAGAATGAATTGGGGTGCTATTAGCATTGGATGTAGGTTGATTAGGGCGACACCCAGGGCATTTCCATTTATTTTTGTTATCAGCATTCATTAGATTAAACCGCTTAGTAGCTACATTCGCACAACGAAGGTCATATTTATTTTTGCAGTAAGTACAATTTAAGTAATCTTTGCTTGTTATTTTGATGCGGCAGCCACCACAAACGCCATTAGAATTAGGCATCATGCAATATATATTAAGCTTCGACGAGACGGAGAAATATAAAATATAAAAAAAACACTATAAGTAATCAAAATTATGTGTCGCCGTCAGCGATAAAGCGCTGCAAGCGCTGCATGCGTCTCAGGTGTATTCTTCGCGTTGCGTTGTGTAGGCGGGTTGTATCTATGTGTGCGTGCAGCGAGCGATCCGCGGGTTGCGCAGGTCAGGGACGCGAGTAATGGCAGCCAAAAATTAATTATTTTGAAAATGCTTTTGATGATTACTCACTCGTCCTGTTGAATTTTGAATTCACACAACAACTAATATCTTGCACACATCACCAGCATTATGGTGGTATATAGTTTGTACACAAATAATAATAATTTTCACTGTTTTTCAATAAATATTTGCAGAGCAGAGAAATACGATGTTACCGTGTGTACTGCACATTCACGTTTCCTTCATATTTGAAGTACTACGACCTAATAACCTCATTTTATATTAATACCTATATCTTCGGAACGGTATTGTTTTTTCGAATTCTGTTTTCACAAACATTACACACAAATTCGTATCAACGTGTGTTTAAACGATCACATCTGTGCGTCCTCCCGTTTAGGATATCCAGCAAACGACCAAACGTCATCGCAGCGGAAACTTGAATATCTTTGGAGTCTTAAGGCACACAAATTTCTTTTATTCATACACATTTACCTTTCATTATACACTAATTATAGTACCAATATTTTTATTCGTACATCTACTAGAAAAAAAATGTGCCGCCAGGATGACGTCATCCCAGCGGAAAACGTTTTTGGCGAATATCTCAAAAATTTATGGATGCACAAATTCTAAACTATCATACACATTTACACGACGTCATACACTAAATATCTGCTATACTGAAATTAAGAATTTCAACATTATTCCGCTGGGACTACGCACACCGCTAACATGGCGGCAGCTGCCAACTAATAGCGTTTCCCGCGCTTTGAAAAAGTATCTTCTGCGCAGGTACCTACATCGTTAAGCCATACTAGTTGGGTACTACTGTACCCTTTCTTGCATAGCTTCTGTTTTACTATCTTTTTAAATCTATGTGTATATAGGTAGCTCTTAGATTTCTTTGGGTACTTTATTATAGAAACGTATACATTGCCCCTTGAAAGAGTTTTGGACTTTGCTGAGCCGAGTTAAAGGCACGGCAAGTTTGTGCTTATTTCTAGTGTTCAAACTATGAGTGTCGCTTTTCTTAGGAAAGTTATTTATGTTTTTCCTCACATAAATAACATTTTCATATATATACTGTGACGACACTGTTATTTATATTAATAGATTTAAACTTGTCTCTCAAAGAATCTCTAGGCCTTTTTTTATATATTGCGCGAAAAGCCTTCTTTTGCAGTATAAAAAATCTATTGATTTGAAACATTTTTCATTTTTTCATGAGCAGGTCTACCCTCTGGTGCCAGATATCGTTGAATTTTGGGACACGTATACGCCGGATTTTATGCCGGAAAAATCAAAGGATAGGAACTTTGGAAAACAGGTAAAACAGAGGGGCTAGTAAGAAAATAAATCAATCAAATTATCTCAACACTTTCGTTTATTATACAAAAATATATATTTATATCTGTAACACTTCAAATGTATACTTACAATTAAATTATATCTACTTTTGAAGGACCGTGTTTCTACTTTAAAAAAACCTATAAAGAAAAGAAATCCTATTACGTTACAATAAGATTCATATGTTTATTCAGTAACTACAGATTCGAAAAGTTTACTTGTGTAAAGCAAGCTACAAGCCTATACAGGTGTTTGGTATAACCCCGATAACCTCTCGGTAGGTTATTCGCTCAGTATCTCTAGCAACTTTGGCATCTCACAGCTGTATAGGAAAACAGCGCCTCTAGCGGAGGTTTTGGAATTAATTTGGCAAACAAAGATTGAACGTAAAGTCTATAGAAGCGTCTGCTATTAAATATAGTTATACAATTTCATAAGTATATTCTGATGCATTTCTCTACATACCGCCATCTGATCCCAAAATAAACAGAGCTTGTACTGTAGAAACCAGATAACTGATATAAAGATCACTTAATTAAAGCTGGCACGTTCACAGTACTCACACATACGCAATTTCTCGATACAGTATGTTTTATTACATTATTGCTTCTAAGCAGTCGGTCAATTCTAACTGACGAATGCAAAAAAATACCCAAACTATATAATTATGAGCAGTAACAAAAGCAAAACAATAACTGTCTTCTTTATACTGATAAGCTAGACCGCGCGTGAGAGAGACGGACATACTTTACAGCTTTATTTAACCGACCAGAGGGTGAACCACAAGCTCTTAAAACAATATTATTATAACCTAACTTGTCTTTTGTCCTTCTTTGACATCCGACGTCAAAACGGGACAAAAGACAAATAAGGTTATTATAATATTATTGTTGTATATAACCGACTACTTGTTGAATACAATTATAGAAATTTTACATCCAGACTCAGACCAAATAAATATGTTCAATTGATTTTTATAGGAAATAATTTTTCAGAAAAATCTCCAGTTAAGACATTCAGTTTTATATAACCCGAGAGGTTTGAAGGGTTACAAACATCCTGTATAAGTATAATAATTATTTATAAACGACATCTTACACGCTATGGACAGAATTCGATAAATTTTATAATTACCTACTTACAAAATAAAGTTACAAAATGAATACAAGTAAATCTTAACCAATATAGGAATAAGGTACTAGAAATTTTAAGGTACTTGAAGAATTCTGGGACTTTCCTCACACACGGTCATCTGATCCCAAACTAAGCAGAGCTTGTACTACGGAAACCAGATGACTGATATACATACATATACTACTTTTTGTTTGTAAATACATACTTAATATACATAATTACAGACATGTTCATGCACACAAATGTTTAGGTGGGAATCGAACCCACGAACAAATTACGTCATTCTCCCAACAATAATCAACATATAGGTATTTCTCTAGCAATACTAAATTATTACTAAAACTACTTTCTACTAAAAGTAAATGCATAAATACAAGTCGTTCACACTAGGTAGTTCTGAGATATGAGGTTTTAGTTTTTATTATCCTATGCCGTCTGTAATTGGTAGCTAGTTAGACCTCTAAAATGAGAAATAATTATAATAATAATATAAAAAAATAATCAGTGAGAGATCTTAGAAAACATCCTGTATCCCTCAACATCCAGTATGAAAAAAGTGTCTTGGATTTAAAATTTACTTTATTATTATTTATTACGCATATAAATAACTATACATTTATTGAGCTTCTTAATAAATTCGAAATATCATTGAAACTAAACTTTTTAAAATGGGTAAATAAAATAATTTTAACTAAAATGTCATTTAAGTAAATCGACAACATTTCATATTATTTACATGAAATTATTAAAAAACCTATACTCTTCTCTTAAAATCTTAAGCAAATAAAAAGTCACTATTCGAGACACCAAAATAAGTTTTTTTTTTAATTTTAGTGCCTTTATGAATTATAGAGTGTTGCCAATTGACATAAGGAATTTAGCTGTCATACAATCAATGTATAGTTCCACAAACTTATCTAGCCCGGCGAGAGATTCGCTGTTATCGCATTTGGTGGAGCGAACAACCAATGAACGTAGTGGTTATATTCTCTTTGACGAATGGCGAATAATTGTGTCGTTAGTTTCTCTTTTGGCCACCGGGCCAAGATAAGTTTGTTGCACTGTACCCAAATTGGGCTTTCTAAATGACGTATTTTTTTAAGTTACGTCATAGATATTTAAAAGTAAATTATAAATATGTACATAAAACAGTACTTAATACAATACGATATGTTTTATTTTTCAACAAACATCATTTCATTTAAAATTGCATTATTACTAATTATTGATGTCTTTTAGATTTTTTTTGGTTTGGTGTGGTTAGTTTTTTATACATTAAGAAAAAACAATAAAAAAAGTTTATATAATATGATCCGCGCCAATTAGAGGATAAGTATCTTTATATATAAAATTCTTCTGTACGTGTGTATGTCACTGAACTCCTCCTAAACGGCTGGACTGATTTGAATGTTTTTTTTTGTATGTGTTTGGGAGGAGCCCTGGATGGTTTAGATTCACAAATCAGCCCGGCAGATGGCGCTGCAGTCTATTATATAACTTAGATACCGACTGCAGCGCCATTTGCCAGAGATAGGGTAGGGTAGGGTAGCACCACGCGAACGAAGTAGTAGTATAAATATATATAATAAAACTTGTACCGGCGTGTCTGTACATTGAATATATTAATCAAAAACTGATTGGGGGCTATGAAGAAAGTTTCGGGAGTAAGCCCCCAGAATACAAAAAAAGACGACATTGATTTTTGTTTGTCTGTCTGTCTGTTTGTCACGCTAATCTCCAAACTACTCGATGGTTTTAATGGGCCAGTTGTGAAATAATGGAAAGTTAATTAATTTTGGCTTAGCGCTTCGAATATATCTAATATAAAATTATAATATTATGGGACATTCTCACATTATTCAAAACATTTCATAGAAAGACGCTGACGGGAAGAAAATTTCTACAAATTTCATAAAGTCTGCCCAAGCGAATACGCGAGCGAAAAGCTAGTAAATACATACATATATTATTAGCGCGGTTTTTAATTTCTTAGTCTTATTTCGTTGTCATAGAAAAGATATTCCATTTTGAAAATCCAGCATTTTAAGTCGAAAGTCAAGTCAAAAAAGCTAGATTTTCTATTAATTGACACATTTCCTTTTAATGAACTGCAGTTAAATAAAAAAAAATACATTCTGCACAAATAATGTGTGTTTAGTTCAAAACGCATCGCAATCTTACAAACACTATTAAAAAGGATAGAACATGAACCAACGGACACTTGTATGTAGATCGCGGAATTAACTTTTTCAGCGCGATGCACGGTGTTGTGGATCTTTCTGTGTGTGAACTATCTCAGTGTTACCGATAGATGTCGCTACATCACTCGATACGCTTTTTAAGTATAGCATTTCAACCACTTTGAGTACATATGGTGTTGTGCAATTCACACATTCAAAACATCATATAAATTATCGGTTTGACATTAAAGTACAATCAGAAAAAAACATCCTCATGATGCGAAAAACTATCGTTGAGATAACTATGTTGCTGTCGTAAAAATATACAAGTGGCGCCCACATTTCAGGTATCATAATTTTTTTGTCGCGCTTTAATTAAAAAGTTACTATTTTTACAGTCATCGTCTCGCTGGCTGGACATATCATTTGGAGCCTTCATTACTGTCACTTTCAGAATAACTGGAGGAATCCTCTTCCACATCACTGTCCTCGTGCTTTTTGGTCACGTGTGTGGGGCTCATCTGTCCCCGAGACTGGGGCGTGCCGCTTTCTCGAGACTGGGGCTTGCCGCTTTCTTGAGACTGGGGCATGCCACTTCCTCTAGTCTGGGTCTTGCCGCTCTCTCGAGACTGGGGCTTGCCGCTGCCCCGAGACTGGGACCGGGCCACATCGCTACCCCGGGTCAGTTTTACCCAGTCATGTATAGTCGGAATTTCGCGAGAAGAGTTCGTTGGTATTGTTAGGTCACCCGCTAGATCGCTGTAAAGGAATTTTAAGCCTGTGAAGTCGGGAGTATTGAGTAAAGAAAGGGGGAGGGTCACGCCTAAAGGGGAGAAACTCACTTGTCTTCTGTGTTCCAGTGGCGGCGGGACGTGAAGAACTCGTCTCCGAGGTTGAACGTGAAGTTGCTCTTCATGACCACCTTCACGGGCGCCTCTTGAGACGCCGAACCTTCAGGCTTGAGAGCCGGTTGTGACTCCACCTAGTGTTAGTAAACGACATGAAAATTGAATCTTCCAAAAATGTTAAAGTTTAAGTTGAGTCTTGTAAAACCCGCGTTTTAAGATTGCACCAGCTCTTTTTTAACAGACTTCAAAAAAGCAGGAGATTCTCAATTCGGTTGTAGTTTTTTATGTTTGTTACCTCATAACTCCGTCATTTATTAACCGATTTGGAAAATTCTTTTTTTATTTGAAAGGGTACACTTCCCGTTTGGTCCCATTGTTATTAACAGGTCAGGATTTGATTACTTCTTAGTGTACTTTGAAGTCGGTTTTAGTTTTTTGGATAGTTCAATTATGTTATAAAGAGACGGATATATTTAAAACCTGGGTTTTACTAGATTTGTCTTAAATCTTCTTTTGTAATAAGGTCGAAAACTCGAAGCGCGACAAAAATCTTTCGTTGATTTCAAAACAGTGTCAGATTAAATTTCATACTTTTTAGTGTACTTTGAAGGCGGTTTTTTTTTTTGTTGTTAAATAGTTATTTTTTACACATAACTTACTTGATCTGAGCAATCGGTATCAGTCGGCTTCTTTCTCCTCGTGTTGTGCACACACTCTGGCGTGTGCTTGTGTGTGTGCGTGCGCTTGTGTGTGGGACGGTTCACTGACAGTTGGAGGTCGCTGTTGTTTCGGCGGAATTGGGACAGACCTACAAAAACAAAAAGTATTTCAATATCAAAAAGTCATCAGTCGAAGCCCTGATAACGCACTTATGAACGTTACATTCGACTCTAAAACCCCAGTTCGGAATACACTTCAATATTTCATATATTTCCACGAGAATTTGCCAGTCAATAGTGCCCGACCTAAGCTTCGCTTTAGCCAAAATGGGCTGAAGTTTTGGCCTAAACCGAAGCTTTCTAGCAAGCGCCGAAATTGAACGAAAAAATATCATAATTTTATCACTTTTAGGCAATTTTTAACTGAACTTCTTAGGGTTATTTTATTATAAACCTTCGGCTTCGGTGGTGATTTGAGGCATTGTAATTGTATAATTCAGTCACCGCTAAGCTCTGCTCCACCCAGCTTATTCGGCCAGAATTCTAGCTTCAGTCGGACAATAGTAGTAAATGTTAAAGGCACTTATTTAGTTAACTCTTGAAGAGCATACGCAAATGAAGTTACCCGGATGCCATCAGTTCAGAAAACATCCGTCAACCTTAACCGACGAAAACGAAGCAAGTTCTGTTACAATTTACATATCCTGTTTGCGCCATATAAAGACCAAAACTTGATGGTGGTGCGAGAGGGTTTGAGTGGACTGTACTTAGTGTGTCCAAAGTATAAGGCAGGGTTGGGACCATAACAAATACCTACTTATTCCTAAGAACGTGCCAATTAATAAAGATAAAGATAATTTATTTGCTTGAAACACGGTGAATACATAGATCTTAATATAATTTTTTAGTTCTACATGTTTCGCCATAACGGCGTGCAAAATTAAGTAGGTATTTATATAATTTTATTATAAACAAATTATCCAATAATCAAAGTATATAAAACATAATAAATCAAAGAGAAATTAATATAATCAAAAATATAAATACCAAATGTCGTTAAAATAAAAATTAATTTAAATACAAAAAAATAAATTAAAAATACACACAACACAATAAAAATCATTAAAAATAACAAATTCCTTACTTGGTCTTAAATGTCATAAATTCTGCTATGTTATAAAAAGAATATTCTACCAACCACTTTCTCAATTTAATTAAAAACAATGTCAAAGGCAATTCTCTAATAGTTTTTGGTATTTTATTATAAATATTTATCGCCATTATATAGCAATTCCTTTTATTAAGCATACTAAAGCATGTTGGTATGTTTAACTTAGTAGGATCGCGCGACAAAAATCTTTTGTTTTCATTTGCCTTTCTGAAAATGTGTGGATGCTTTCTAACAAAGGTTCCAGTTTCTAGAATATAGAGTGATGTTAAAGTGAGAATCTTAAGTTTTTTAAAAAGCGGCCTGCAAGATTCATATGGTCCTACACTACAGATCGCTCTTATACACTTTTTTTGGGAGATAAAGACCTTTTTAATATCTGTGGAGTAATAGTACAACAGAATGATAACTTCCTCATAGCAAACATGCGAATTTAAACCTAGTTACAAGATCGGTAACGTTCATAAAACTTCGCACTTCTCGATGTGACCTTCGTTATAAACACCTACCGACTGTTGCGGCGCTCGTATTGAATCAAAATGCACCCTAAGCTCCCGCCGCGAGAGTCTGTATTATATATACCTTTGATATAGCCGTTTCTACAAGCCGGAGCGAGCGTTTTTGAGATTCTTGCATTAAAATCGCTGTATCATCGTCATTTTTGATCCGATTCAAATATTTTTTCGCAGAATTTATTGGATTTCATATCGCTACAAATCTGCATACTCGACAAAAAACGTGAATGATCCTCATTGCGTGTCCCGATGGCAAAAACCACGAATTAGACTCAATCGATATTAAAAAGTTATTATTATTAAATTGTACTCACCAACGGACCAATCTTCATCATCACTGTCATCACCGTGGTGTGAGGGGAGCTGCCCGGGCATTCCGGACGGGCCGGACTGTCCGGGCGCGGCGGGTAGCCCGGACAGTCCGGGTAGGTACCCACCCTCCAGCATGGGAGAATCCTCCATGGAGGCCGTGGGGCCTTGTTTGAGGGCCTCCTCGGAGTGTGATGACACTCTGTATTTTTACCGAATAATAAATATCCCGGGAAATTCTTCACACACGGTCATCTGATCTCAAACTAAGCAGAGCTTGTACTATGGAAACCAGATAACTGATATAACTATATATATAAAAATGAACCCCTTTTTCTCCTGGTCACGCTATAACTTGAGAACGGCTTTACCGATTTCATTCATCTTTTTTTAAATGTTTATTCTTAACTAAGAAAATTTAACGACAATATAAACTTTTCTAATGTAACCTTAGCGCAGTAGGGTAGGGTAAGGTAGTTTAGGGTAGGGTAGGGTAAGGTAGTTTAAGGTATAGGGTAGAATATTACGCAAACGAAGTCGCGCTGGGCAGTTAGTGGATATTTTTTTTTTTTGTCTTACTTAAGTAGACTGATTCCCCGTTATTATGTGAAATGGAGCAAGTCTTAGCCCAGTTTCAAGATAGTCCCGACTCTTTTCATTATATGACGTTAGAAAGTGACGGACATATCAGTAATACATACCTGAGTTGATCATCAGGTAGTTTATTAGTGAGGAGCTTCATCAGTTCTTCCCCATCGATGTCAGAGTGGGAGGCGGGGTCCTGAGGGGCCGGGCGGGGGGCCTGGCGGGGGGCCGGCGCGAGGGGCCCTGGTACCGAGAGGGGGACCACCTTCTTGCGTTTGCGTTTCCGATGCTGAAATATTACATACATGGTATGAAACTTGTTTTTTTTTTCAGTAATATTTTCTAATTTTGGTGTTTTTAGGGTTCCATACACAAAGTGTGCTAACGGGACTACGGGACCCTATTACTAAGCTGTAAGTCCGTCCGTCTGTCTGTCAGTGGGCTGTATCTCATGAACCGTAATAGGTAGTACACAACAGATATTTTAAAAGCGCGGGAAACGCTATTGGTCGGCAGCTGCCGCCATGTTAGCGCGCGCCGTGCGGAGGGCCGTGACTTGCGAGTGAGACGGAACTAACAGCTGCAGTGTACCTTATAGTTGTAATCTAAGGTTGATTGTAAGTTTAAAGCATTCTTTCGTTAATCTTAGCCATACTTTCTTTTCTGTGCGAACGAAAATTCACGACGCGCCATATCAGTTGGGTAATACTGTAGTTAGTTGAAATTTTCACAAAATGTGTATATCTATTGCCGCTATAACAACAAATAAAAAAATTAAAAACGTTCCATAGAACTAAAGAAAACTAATATTTTTGTCTTTTTCTGTTAGCTTATTTGAATGATTGAATAAATTATTCGTTTCTTTGTGATACTCTGAATTTTTTATACTTTGACATTGTTATTTATGAATTGTGATTTTGATTTGGATTTTTAAATGTTGTTTTGTTTTTTAATATTTAATGTTTTATAATTCATATGTTATGTTAATTTTAAATAATATAAATGTTTTGCATGTCAGCTATTGACAATGTGTACGGTTTATATACAGCTACTTACACCTTGTGGAATGCACTACACTTTATGGCAAATAAATGTGTATCTATGCTTAGGTATATCTTTTTTATTGTTAATTATTTGGAAAAAAAAGCCAAACATAGTCAGATTGTCTAAAAAATATATAAAAAATTTAATCTCGCCGAGTTCCTTGCCGGATTCTTCTCAGTTGAAGGCCGAGTTCCGAACCGGTGGTAACTTCAGTAAATGTGACCTTCATAAGTGCCCTTCTGGGGCCTAAATTGAGTAAATGGCTTTGACTTTGACTTTTGACTTTGAATGAATTTGTATTTAGCTCTATTATCATTTCATAGCAAAGTTGAGTTAGTTAATATTAGTATTATTGTACAGAACCCTCCGTGTACGACTCCAACTCGCACTTGGCCAGTTTTTATAATACAGGTCGTTGTTTTGGTCAGCGACGAGCGACTCAGGGTCGATAATACAAATGATACTGGTGCTAAAAAAATATAAAAAAAATACTTTTTTTTTTTAATAATAATTAAAAGTTAATTTTTGAAAATCATGTAATAAGCTAAAGTGTAGACATAATACTCAACGGGAGTGCGAGGGAGTAAAGGGGTGGGGCGATGGCGGCTTGCGCCTAGCTCTAGTCTGTGCACGTGCCGAGTGACCATACTTTGCAGTAATTTTATTTCAAATTGAATAAGGTATTTCTCATCATATTTACAGTATTTAATGGAATTAAGTCCATTTTTGGGAATATATATTTTGTACTACCGCTCCTGGGTCGCTTGTCGCCGACCAAAACAACACCCTGTATGTAAGGATATGTAATGTTACCTTGGAGGCAGGTTTATCGTTGTTGATCGACTTGATCTCGACGAAGTCCTCTATAATGATGTTGTTCTTGTTGTGGGGGCCCCGGGGCCTCTGTCGGGGGCCCTCAGCTACGTTCACCGCCTGTACATATACAACTGTTACAGTAGTACCCAACTAATATGGCATACCGATGTACCTCCGCAGAAGATACATTATCAAAGCGCGGGAAACGCTATTGGTCGGCAGCTGCCGCCATGTGTGCGGAGGGGCCTCACGCGCGAGTGAGACGGAACTAACAGCTGCACTGTATTATGAACCTTATACTAGTGATCTAAGGTTGATTGTAAGTCTTAAGCATTGTTTCGTTAATCTTCGGACCATACTTTCTTTTCTGTGCGAACCAAGATTCACGACGCGCCACATCAGTTGGGTAATACTGTACTTATTTATTTATTTAAAATGTTATACATAATTACCCTATAATAGGGTGTCGCAATTTATATATTTACTAGCTTCTGCTAGCGGCTTCGCCCGCGTGGCCTACCGGAAACAAATGACATATTTTTCTACAACAATAAACAAAACAACTTCATCCCGCTTCGAGGGTAGAATTATTTAAAACGCTGAGACACGTATAAATTAATTTTCAATCTTCAGCCTAAACACAAAATTTGAAGATCCTAACTTCGAAACTGACGGACTTTCATACAAACTTTCATCCCCTATTTTACCCCCTTAGGGGTGGAATTTCAAAAAACCCTTTCTTAGTGGATACCTACTCTTCACAAAGAATATACCCTCTAAATTTCATGTCTCTAGGACCAGTGGTTTAGGCTGTGCGTTGATATATCAGTCAATCAGTCAGTCAGGACTTTGAATTTTATATATATAGAAGATTTAGTTTATTTTTCGATATTTCAGAGTTGGTCCCATAGTAAAAGTTGTTCATAATTATGAGTACATTATCCCCTGAAAATTTGGCTTGAGGTTGGAAAGTAACCCTGTATAAGGTAGAATTTATATACATACCGTTATATCAGACAAGGTCCCGGGTACTCGGTGCACCTGGCGGGGAGCCGGGCTGGCCTGCGAGCGGGGTACTTCGCCCTCCTCGGGTACTATGGGGACTAAGGGTTCTGCGGGTTCTGACGTTTGGGATTTCTTGTGTTTCTTGGTACGGACGCGCTTGCCGGGGGACTTTTGATGTGGAGATTTTGGTAATGGTTCGACCTGTAACACACGACAATTTGACAGTGACAGTGACTTTTTGGCGGAAACTTGCAGAGTGACGTTGCGTTTTCATTCTTATTTTCATAAATTCGTGTATTTTGAGTTTTATTGCATATTATCGGTGGTATTTTATCCAATAAAGATCAATCCATGTGCACCAGTGAAGTGAAATGATATATGTGTCGTGACTTTTCAAGTTGTCTCAAAAAGTCCGTGAAGAGTTTTAGTACAACGACTTTGTAGTAAAACATGACATTTATGGACGGTGACTGACTGAGGACTATGTGAAAGTGATTTATTGTGACTAGAACTTATAATATAACTGGAAATTGGCAAACAAGCCGTGTGACGCCATTAAAAAAAACACTAACCTGTGTATTGGATGGTTGGTCGATATCCAGTTTATTCAACACCTTGGTCCGTTCCTTGACCGCTGTATCCAGGTCAGATACTTTGTTACGTTCGAACACTCGCCCGTTGTTTATTACCTATACACAAAATTATTTATTCAAATAGACCTTCGCAGGCACTCATTAAAAGTCTGACTCTAATACTCTAATACCGGTTCGGAAGGTTGCATTTGCTGAGAAGAGCCGGCAGTAAACTCAGCAATTACTCTTTTCAAAACAAGCTTAGATTTATAACACAACATTTACATTCTGATCTAAAAACTACGCAATATAAAACAGCTGTTTTATAATCATAACTATTATAAATGTGAAAGTGAGTTTGTTTGATACGCCTAAACGCCTCAACTACTCAACGGATCTTCAGGCGTGAAGACGTAACAAACAAACAAACTCGCATTTATAATATTAGTTAAGATTCTAAATTTCAAATCGATAGCATTATTCGCTGCTGAAATATGTAGCTGTGACAAACAGGCATAAGGGTTCTTTTTTTTACGAGATGTTTACATGGCGATGCTGGCTCAGTGGTAGTGACGTCGGATGCCGAGACGAAGGTTCCGGGTTCAAATCCTTCAATGAGCTTGAGCTTTCGGTGAAGGAAAACATCGTGAGGAAACCATAGCACGATGGTTAGGGTACTTTGTAGTACCCATCTAGCTGGCTACCAACAAGTTGAAAATCTGTCGCCAAGCACCTACCGGTGTTTCGACAGTTACACTTGAGAGTCAGTTCCTTCTAGGCTTTGTGTGTGCATCACCTTCGGCCGCATCATCACTTACCATGGCAAATACTGTTTAATAAGATAATAAGAAAAAAAAACTTGCTTCGGTACTCTAAAAAGGGGACAATATATAAAAGTTTGAGAACCGCATACCTTCTAAAATATTTTCACATGAAAATAAATGTTAAAAATGCTTACCTTAATATTTTTCTCGTTCAATATAGTGACGAGGTCCCTCACAAACGTATTATTTGGATACAACTGGTGGTGCTTGCAATGTATATCTACCTCCAAGTGCTCGTCTGTGTCGTTCATCAAAGTACGAACTAATTTCAATATAAACTTATTTTTCGTTCGTTTCTTGTTGGATTTGCTCCGTTTCTTGGTGTGTTTCTTGTGTGCATGTTTTGTTTTGTGCGAGCGACGATGCGTGTGGTTTTGGGGCATATTGGTTACAGGCTCGTTTAATTCTGGCTCGGATAATGAGAGAAGAGAGCGGGATATGCGGCTGAAAGAGATGGGAATATGATACAAGTATAGGCTTGATAAAATCTTAAAAAAATTATACAGTAAAGTGGCAGTTTCTTACCGTGGTCCTTTGATACGCTTTAGTCTTTCTAATTTGTCATTTGGCATCAGGAAATCTGGAAAATAACATAAATTGTATGATTAAAAAAACATTTAAAAAATCTAAAACCACGCCAGCCCACGGAACCAATTTCAATTAAAAATTTAACGAGACGAATTTGAGAATAATGTTATCGCAGTAAAATAGAATTAAACACAGCGTAAATAACAATGAAATTTCTAAAATAAATCTGAAATTGAAGATTTTGTTTTTCTCTGTATAGGCCTGTGTTTGTCCGGAAGGTTTTATTTTTATTTTTTATACCACTAATGTGGCAAACAAGCATACGGCCCGCCTGATGTTAAGTGGTTACCGTAGCCTATGGACGCTTGCAACACCAGGGGTATCACTCGTTGCTACCCTTCACATCCTTTTTAAAGAACCCCATGCTGTACACCATTGAGAAAACCACGGCGGGGAGCTCATTCCACAGTCCGAATCTCACCATGGTAAGTGATGATGCGGCCGAAGGTGGTGCACACACAAAGCCTAGAAGGAACTGGCTCTCAAGTGCAGCTGTCGGAACACACCGGTAGGTGCTTGGCGACAATTTTCAACACGAGGGTGATATTCAGCCAGTTGGGTACTACAAAGTACCCTACCACCGTGCTATGGTTCCTCACGATGTTTTCCTTCACCGAAACCTCAAGCTCATTGTAGGATTCGAACCCGGGACTTTTGTCTCAGCATCTGACGTCACTACCACTGAGCTATCACCGCCTTAAACCTCCATTGCACCTCACGTGAACTCACCAGCAGTCTTAAAGTCGTTTTGCTCAGAGAAGTCCATTTTCCACTTCTGAGAGGGCGCGTCAGTGTCACACGGTTTGACCAACACGTCGGAGCCGGCTTCGAACGCCGACTCGAGACACAACTGACTTTCCACATGCTGCAACTGCTGGCTCGGGAGGTACTTCCATATCTGACAGTAAAAAACCGTTAAGGGGGCCACGAAAAATGTTGAGTAACTCTGACTTTTTGGAGGGGTCAATTGAAAATGTTTGAGAACCTGTTGTAAATCACACTAAACTAGTTTTAATGACATCACATCTCTTTCTTTCGAACATTATTGAAAAAGGATAGAATTTAAAGCTTTCAAATTAGTCTTCGCCGTTTTCATTTGCTAGTTTTTAGAAGTTACCACGATAGTTGGCGACTAAATTCATATTGAAAACAAGCATTGGACCAATTTGACAGGACTAATCACAGGACATACAGTAGAATCCGTTTATTATGACATCTAAAGGAATAGGTGTTTAATATAGAATTAAATAGCAACATTTTACTGCAAAAATCTATGATCAAATTGTGACTGGCAACACTCGTTCGCTTGCTTCCGATATGTCGATTTATGTGCGCGTGATATTTTGTCTGCTGTGCAAAATATAGAATAAAGTGAGTTTTCATCTTGAAATAATACATTGTTTTCTTATAAACAGTCATAGACTTTATTGGAATACCAATCTCCCAAATATCAAACATAAAAGTGGTCCAATCGGCGGAAAAAACAATCAGCGGTTGCCCGGCCGGCACGGTGTCGGTGCGCACGACAATCGAAAAACAAAATCGGAATACATCGTGGACATACATAACAATTAACCAAATATTACATTTCATATTCATTGCAGCACATATTTAATTATATTAAATTGGTTCCTCTACCACATCCCATATTATTATATCCCATATTATATTATTGGAATACCAATCTCCCAAATATCAAACAATAGGCAAATACGTCATAATAAGCGGACGTCATACAAAGCGTTTTGTTAAAAAAAAAAACCTTTTTTTATGTAAATACATATGTACGTAAGTATTTTATGTATACATACATATTAAATCAAAATAAAAATTGCACGTAATGCAGTACATACATATTTTTTTATGTAGGTAATCTGTAATTTTTGTCTGCTTTTGTTTTTTCATTTTATTTTAAAAACAGTCTCTAATAGGTACACACGGCTACAGATCAAGCTATACATTTCCAGTATAAGCTGATCTCGCATTGTATTGGATTTCCGTACAATGGGAGGTCAGCTTATACTAGAAATTTATAGCTTGATCTGTAGCCGTGTGTACATACTATTGTGTATAGAAGACATCGCCATGGACAAATTATCATTTTCAATTTTGCTATGAACAAATCGAGATAATAATTCTGCAGCTTTTAATGCCTCTTCTGCGGTGTAAAGAATCATGTCGGTCATTATAACTGGACATAATTTATTAAAAATGGGTCATAATAAGTGACATATCACTGTAAGGGAAGTCATTATATCCGACTTTTTTATAAAAAAATTATATGAATACCAAACTTCGTAGTGCAATTGCGTTATAATAACCGGTTGATCAATATAGGCGGAGTCATAATAAACCAATGATATTATAATAAAAAGAGGTAGATATCGCATTAACGCACGCTGATTGTTGCAGACAAATTCAGACAATTGTCGTAATTTTGCTTAGCGGCTACATATAGCTATCTCTTTCTGTACCATACGTTCCGTATTATCTATCGCATTCACCTAATACAACAATAACTGAACGCCGCTTAGTATGAGGGTAGCATATCTCATTATAATATCATTGTAATAAACGGATTCTACTGTATTTTTAAAGAGTTGTTTTATTCATTCAAAATGAGAGATAGGTAGTCAAATATCTAAGTAAATATATAACTGACCTGGTTGCGTTGTTTGTCCCGACAGTCGGACATGAACACTTGCCGCCCTGTTTTGGTCACGTCATCTTGCCTGAAACATGATATGACATGACAATTCACCACATCAACCCAACTAAGCGAATCACACAACACAATATTTATTCTAAACAAATAAGGCTCAGTGTTAGTGACGAAGGTCCCGGTTTCGAATCCTACGATGAGCTTGAGCTTTAGTGAAGGAAAACATCGTGAGGAAACCATAGCACAGTGGTAGGTAGTGTTGCCAGGTCCAGTGTGTCAAATTTCGGAACGGAAGGTTAAAATTATCGGGATTTTGGTTATGAAATCGGGGCAG
Organism: Polyploca ridens; assembly: GCA_951394255.1. Classification (NCBI taxonomy): domain Eukaryota; kingdom Metazoa; phylum Arthropoda; class Insecta; order Lepidoptera; family Drepanidae; genus Polyploca; species Polyploca ridens. Next base: position 129,984 of record OX596270.1, on the reverse strand, counting down.
CTACCTACAATGGCTAGAAAAAAAAATCGGTCAAGAGTATATAAAATATTTTAATGTAGTAACGGCTTACAGAATCAGATATATTCATTTTTCCTGTCAAAATTGTCGAATATAGTACAGCCTAAGGAGGTTAGTGAAAAATCGGGACATCAGGCGTCCCGATCAAGGGTAAATCGGGACGTGTCACCAGACCCCTGAAAATCGGGACGTCCCGCGCAAATCGGGACACCTGGCAACACTAGTGGTAGGGTACTTTGTAGTACCCACCTGGCTGGCTACCTTCAAATTCAAACTATGACAATACCTGTTATAGTGTGGATGCGCACAGTTCTCCTCGTCCCTCAGTTGTCCTTGCAGCGAGAGCGAGAGGTACTGCGTGGCCTGCAGCTGGCGGTGGCAGGGGTAGACGCCGAGCGCCGCGCCCTCGCCCTCGCGCTGCAGCGTGTCCAGGCACAGGGAGGTGCCCACGTTGTGGAACCTGTATTCATTTGGGGGGCTTGACGAAAAGTTTGAGAAACCTATGCAGCCTATAGAATACGCTATGCAGGGTCACTTCTAAACCTTTAGCCAAATTTTCAGGGGTTAATGTACTCATCATTATGAACACCTCCAATAAAAAAAAATTCATGGTAAGTTCAACGCGGTACGATCAAAATGTAGAAGTTTTTTTGGATATTTCAGAGTTGGTCCCATGGTAAAAGTTGTTCATAATGATGAGTACATTAACCCCTGAAAATATGGCTAGAGGTAGAAAAGTAACCCTGTATGAGACATTTATAAAATATTTGACAGCATTTTATAACCAATGCAACGAAAAATCTTGTGAACTATGTGTGAAAAGTGCTAACATACAAATTAGAGAAAAATCTCGTTATTTTGTAAAATCCCTAAACCGTTTTCAATAATCTCCTTTTTGCCATGGAATTCAAATTCATAAATTGGAATCAAAATTGTTTGATCCTCAAACAGCAAAATAAGATATGTAGAATTAATACTCGCATGTAACCGTAACTTTATTTATTTTATTAATAAGAATTAATTGTATTTTGATCAAAATTTACATGCTAATATCCAAAATAATTTATTCAATTTAGGCCCTAATAAGGCACTTATGAACGTTAACAAAATGACTACATAGAGTGTATCATCGGTCATTTTTAGTAACTAGATTTTAAGCTACACTGTCTTACTACAAATTTTATATTTGCTTGAAAACTTGGAGAACTACATAGGCGGTCACTTACTATCACATAGAATGCCTGTTGGCCAATTGAAATTAAAAAAAAACGTTAATCACCATCATATTTATCCTGTGGCTAACAGTTATACATTATGATTATGAAATGGACCCAAATAAACGGTAATTCCCAAACTAACCTGCCATATCCATACACATCGCGTACCGGCACATACTTCTCCCTGTAAATGTTGTCGAGGTACCACTGGAAGCTCTTACACTTGAGCTTCTCGCGGAGAATCTTCCGGTGGGTCACGTCACCGATCTTCGGATTGTTCTATAATATACATACGTTTGTAAGGCGATGCTAGCTCTGTGATAATGATGTCAAATGCCACTACGTAGGGTACATTCAGAATTGGCTAAAATCGCTCATAACGCTCACATCAATAATTTGCGTACCGATTTAGATATCACGTTTATGACAGCTGAGAATTGTCAACAATTCGGAACGCTCGTGAACGCGCTCACAGTATTCAAAACAGAACATTTGAGAATTTAATTAAAATCTGAATTAACAATGCGCTCCTTTATAAGTTGACTCGCAAAAAGGAATATCCGCGTTTTTTATTATTTTCTCTCATAAAATCATAAAAAGTATCTTTGCCAAATAGAAAACCAAGAATCTTATTAGATTTTTGCCGAAAACACAATAATTAACCGTCACTTTTGACAGCACTCACAGTAATATCAGTTTGGAGCATGTCGGTGTGAGCGCAATATGACGCATATCATGACGTCATCTATGACGTTTCGCGGGACATCGTTAGAGAGCTCAAACCAATTTGGTACGGGTTTAAGCACGCTCAAATCGATTACAGCGATAATAACTTAAATTCGGAATGCAGCCGTACTTAACTTTCCGTGAAGGAACAACTCGTATAGAAAATATGGTGGTTGAATACTTTGCAGTACCCACTTTTAAGGACTAAGTGGATGGTATGGGATGGCTTTTACACCCTTACAAGGAATATTTGGTGAGCGCTGAGAGTTCTCAACAGGGTAAGTTTGGTAACTACACCTTAGAGCGCCCCCATATAAGGAGCGAACATCGCAACGGCGGGGTTACCCTGTAAGTAAATCATAATGAAGATCATTAAACTGGTCTTCATTGAAATCGAGTTTTTAAAAACTGCCCTTAGACCTCAAGCAGGTCCCAGGACTTTCTTCACACGTTTTATATCCACGTGTTCCATAAATAAATATAATAAATTGTAGATAAAGGAAGGCCATTTTAATTATGTTTATTAAGATTGACGTGCGGGTTTGTAGTACCCGCTTGGCTCGCTAATTTAGAAAGCTTTCCGTGCACATTTCTGTCAATTTCAGCAGCTGCACCTAATAGCTAGTTTCTAGACATAATAATAGCCATTTATTCCGAAACTTAGGGTACAACATTGTTTGATCACAGTGATTGTTTTCAACAAAAGATAATTATAGAAAGTCTCGCAGTTCGGTGTGCCTTTTGGCATAGGCCTCCTCCAACTCTCTCCATTGGACTCTGTCATCCGCAACTCTAGTCTAGTATGGCCCCAAGGTTGTGCGAATATCGTCATCCCATCTGGTTTTAGGATGACCCTGTTTTGTTTTCCCGTCTCTGGGGTACCATAGGATCACCTGCTCCATTTATTTGCTTTACTTCGTAGTTTCTAGACATAGATGGGCGTATCATTTCCGGCTACATCGTACACATAGCTATACGTAAATAAAAAGTTATCCAAAGAAAAATTAAGTCCAGATTAGTAGTGGACTAACTTAAATTCTAGTTTTGGGAGTCACGAACTTCAGCAGCTAGTACTTACCCTAAGATCAGGTCGATGCATGTAGAATAATTCCGCGTACTCGTCCATCCATACTTCTGCCATACGCGCTGTATTTATACCTGATGATGATAGAAATAGCATTAAGGAAGCTGAAACATATATAGCATTTTCGAGTCAACAAAGTAATTAGCCAGTTCCTTCTAGGCGTTGTGTGTTTACCTATACCTTCGGCCATATCATCACTTACCATGGTGAGATTATGTTCAAACACAGGGCTATATGTGGTAAAAAATATGTGGGCGGTCAACCTGAAAATGGTTTACTTGAGTCGCAAGCAGAATTGATTTCTTTAACGATTTTATTTAAAAACTTATATATGTACTTTTTGTACGACAAAAATAAATCTAATTTCTTCGTAAATAATAAATTGCACTGTGGTACATAATTTTCAGATTAACATTTTATAGCAGTCTAATATTTGAAAGATAATTAATCAAAATAAATAAAAAGTTATTGTGATAATCAAAGAAGAGAACCTGTAAATTTAATCATTATCAAATATGTTTATACATTACCATGAGTATCACTAGCTGCTGGCATCCCATAAGGATGGAAGCTGCGGAACACGTGTCCCACACGAGAGCACGGAATTGTCTCTAACGTTCCACCACCTAGTTAGATTTATATAATGAGTGCTTTAATTTATTGGAAGGGGGACAAGTGAAAAAGTTTGACAATCACAGGAGTATTCATTTGAGATGTATTAATAAGTTTATGAGTGGGCATGAGGAGAAACTTTGACATTCACTTTTAGAATGTAAATAAATAAATTAAATATTAAATAGATTCTCATAGTAGGTTTAAAAAAGTAAAAATCAAACGTTCTTATCCCATTATACACTCACTGGCACACAATTTAGCCCAAGCAAGAAATTTCAAACATAAGAGGTAATATTGGCACCGTCGCCGCGTCGAACCAATGAGGGCTACCATTACTGTGGCCAACAGTTAGGCCTAAAACAGTGGTTGACAGCGATTCGCAGGTATGTCTGCCATAATTAATCAGCGCCAACAGTAAACGTTCAGTCAATACATTTGACGTTTCTAGAGACCTTACTCTACACTAGCGCCTATCGCGGAGAATTCAAGCGCTTTAGCCTCCATTGGATTTTGTTTCGACAGTGAACGGTTTTGTATTATATACGAGAAATTGCCATGTTATATCGTCAAAAATCTTCGCATATAAAACTGCCTAAAATTAATATTCCAATTGTTTTTGTCCAAAAGTAGAGTCTTTATCTCTCAATACTAAATCTAATGCGATTAATCTAATCTGAAAACTCATCATTTGTATGAAATTTCGTAAGGCTAAATTGTATGCCGATGAGATTTAGAACATACACTGCCATATTCTGAAGGACATCTCTAGGTTCTCGCCGCCCCAGCCCGCCATCTGCTCGTCGTAGGCGCCGATCTCCCAGTAGTACGCGCGGTTTATCGCGAACAAACCGCCCGCCATCGTGGGCGACCTGGACGGTTCTCATCATCAATAACGTACATAGGATACTTTAAAATTATATTTATTAGGAAAATTTATATTGCACGACCAGTATCTAACTAGCTAATCATTTAAGAAACTTGTCACATAAAGCAATTCAGTTTTCTTACTGTTAAGAGAATTTTAATGAATCAATGAACCATTGAACGGTGATTTAAATGATTCTTTAACGTACGTAAAGTTTAAAACTCAAAGCTACGTTAGCCACTGAGCCAACGACTTGTATCTATGAAATAATATTCAATTAAACTAAACTTAAAGAAATATTGATATAAAAACTGACCATGTAGGTGATATATCGGAGCCTCGTCTCTTCTTCTCTCTGTCAGGCACGTCCACCCACGTGAAGTGACCAGTGAACGTAAACCCACCCACCTGATGGCATAGTCCAATATTCATATTTATATTATTATAATCATTATATAGACGTATAGTCGCCAACTAAGATTTGGGACCCATTCAACGCAGAATAATGTAGAATACAAGACACGTATTATCATATCAGATATAGAATATTACTATTGATTAGGAACTTTCGACCTTATTACATTATGCGTGTTCGTACCAGAAAATGGGTACCATTTTAAAGACCGCGACTGGGCAAATAAATCTGGACGAAGCTCCACTAACGTGCGAGTAAAATCAGTACCAGCACAAGCAGGTCCTACAAATGATACAGAGTCTTATTGTCACCGTCGACGACTCAATGCGGAATGACAACCGATGATACTATGGTTTACGTGGGTGCTTTCAGTTTCGGATAAGACTCCGTCCAGATTTTTTTGTACGTCTATGATTCATAAAGGTATATTGTAGGGACTGAATATAAAAGATTGAGAAACACTGGACTTGAAAACTAGTGGCACTGTATAATGGCACATTTGACAGCCCAAGACAAGAAGAGATACCATAGTGTCGTTCATACTTAAACATGTCTATTATTCAATTTTCTTCTCGACGTTTAATAATTTCAAATAAAAATAAACCTTATTGGTATAGAATAAAGTTCACTTGTACCATCATATAATTAACTATGATTTTAACAGATAAACCTTATTGTAATGTACGTAAGGTTAATTTCACTTTGCAATTCTTAACGTCACAAATTTTGTAATGGTCAAGGAATAGTTACTTAAAACCAGAAATGACAGCTATTTTAATTATTTTAGATTAATTAGTACTAAATTAAAGACTGTAAAAGAATAAACTAAATAAATACTACATAAGTATGAGCTAAGAGCTTACAAACTACATTAATATTAAAATAAAACCCAAATTACCAAAGCAAATACTAAGATTAATAAGTTGGGCGTAGGTGAAGGAAGACTAGAACAAAAGATTATTAGCCTGAAAAACTAATTTTTATTATTTCTTTTGTTGACCATGTGTGGTCGACACTCATCGCTTTATCTTTTTTCTTTAATCGAAGACGTGAAATCAGTATAGATCATGTTATTTGTGATGTTTAATTTTAAATACTTCTACTAATTCATCCAATACATGCGTCGAGCTGCGTTAGTTAATTTTATTAATGAAACTAAATTAAAAAAAATATATTTTAAAATAAATAATGAGAAAATAGATAATTATTTAAATATTAAGCACGTGCTATTTGATTACAATTATTATTATAGACTTTTGGCAAATGTTATTTGGTTAAAATTAATAATTTATTAGACCACCACCTATTATTTTAATGTTAATTTTTAATTTTGTTAATTATTCTAATAGCCACAGTAACTCAAACTTTCCCCGCCGCCTAGTACACCTGAAAGTTATCAGCAGCCTGTAGCTCAAAGGTGGTCTGGTCGATGACGTCAATGATGGGCGTCAAGACTGCGTCTCGCTTGTACATGATGCGTTGAAGGAGAGGCCTCAGCCAGTCGTCTTCGGGTTCGCAGTGGGCGTCCAGGAATATAAGGACGTCCCCCCGAGCCACGCGAGCCCCCCGTATTCGCGCCTTTATAAGGCCGTGCCTGTAATTGACAGGGAATTCGGTAGTGTGTATCAAAGTGTTTTGGGCGGCCCCTTTTTTAAATGACGATTGTTTTTTTTGTTTTTTTAGGTAATAAAATAAGAAAATGAAAATGAAGAATGTAAAGAACCGCATTAGATCAGTTATAAAATTAAAACCATAAAATTACACAAAGTAATGAGAAAAAACCAAAGTAAATTATGATTTGTAAAAACTCTACATTAATTAGAAAATAAACCACACACAAATAGGCTACAATTACGTCTATTTACAATTGTACATGCTTGTCAAAACAATCAACATCAAATACCGATAAACAATTTAAAACAGCACATAATGGAAGTGACAAATGAGACAAAACAAACGGGGACAACGTAAACACGAGGGGGGTATTCAATCATCAACGTAAGTGTGATCCAAATGACTCGTCTCTTCAGATAAATAGAAAATGACAAACATTAAGTCGGAACCAGAAAGCAAGCATACACGCGATAGGTCACGTGCTCGGCTTGATAAACAAAGGAAGGTGACGAAATAATCAGGTAATTAAAAAGCCATTGTTGCACTTATTGGAGCAAAAACAGCGTTTAACCTTATCAGGGATCTGTTTTTTATTTATAAATAGTTTTATACTTCAAAAAGCAAACACGGATGAAGGGAAAAGATAGTTTTTGCTGTTGAAGATAGATTTAAAAAAGGAATGACAATTTTGAGTGGGATAGAGACCAAAAGATAGACGAATGCGTGGGAGACGCCTATAAGAATGTCTTCAAAATAGTTATGAAGTACCAGAAATGCTTGTGCAATCAGCCGACGAAAAATAAAATGTGTATAAAAATAAAATAAAATAATTACTACTGTCATCATTACACAACCTGAAACATATTAGAATTCTGGACACTGTAGTAGAAATTGGACGAGTCGATGACGTCAATGATTGGAACTAGTACAGCTTTAGGGTAGTTCTTGATCTCTTGCAGTAGAGGACGCAGCCAGTCTTCTTGCACCTCGCAGTGGGCATCTAGGAACACCATGACGTCACCGGTCGCGAACCGAGCGCCCGCGAGCCGAGCGCGTGTCAGGCCGATGCTGAAGGAAAATCCGCAAGTTACCCGGTATTGTAAAACTTAGGGTAAGGGCATGCGCCACGGTTCAGCGAGGATTGAAAGGAATTTCGTAGGTTGACAGTTTTGATTCATGGGTGCGTATAAGAGATAATATTTAATAGTAAACAAACAAGTATTCGATACCAAATGATTTAGTTCTACAAACACATAATAATAGCTCAATGTACAAACACATAATTTGGAACTTTTACTAACCCATTACGTAGAATATATTTTATGCCGCCGTGGTTAGCAATTTATTTAACTAGGTATCGATTTAATATTCAACGCTACACAAATATAAGCCTACTAAATTAAAAACACCTACACTCAAATAACATCCCCAAGAATGTCCGTCACCTCGAATTCTATAACGTCTCCCGAATTGTATTCGAAATTATTTTGACCAATGATGTCGATAAGAGGAGTCACCACTGCGGTTCTCTTTTGTTTGATTCTTTGCAGGAGTGGCCGGAGCCAGTCCGCAAGGCCTTCGCAGTGCGAGTCGAGGAAGATCATCACTTCACCGGTGGCTAAGCGGCTTCCAGAGTGTCTGGCACGGGTGAGGCCCAACCTGGGATGTGATGCGATAAAATTGAAGACCCGCTTTCAGAAGTAAGCAGTAAATTTCCTTACATATTGCAGGCAGGCAAGTTGAGTATCGTACTGTCGATTTTGGAAAATAGAGACGCAATCAGAGCCCATTATAACTTCTCTACCTATATTTAGTTTAGTAAAGTAAAAGTTTAACTCTATTCAATGAAATACACGGTGTCCCTGTTAACGTACAAACTTATATTGCACATTCAGGAGGGTATGAGATTAAACGCAGCAACGAATCTGAGAGCCTACTCCGAAAACTATTCGGATTATATATATTTCTTCTGATATTTCAAAACGAATGGTCGGACTATCGTGTTTTTCGAAGTAGACGCTCTGCATTTAAAGTCTCTGATAACGGTAACGTAACACTGTATAAATTGACGCTATCCTTGCCGTAATCATCTTACTTTGACACCTATTAGCATAGAGCGCCACAGATACTCAAACTTTTTTCAACGCCCCCTTTTTTACTTTTGAAGCCCCTTCTTCAGCATATAAAATAATACATCATCATTATTTATCTTAAATTTTCTGGCTTCTACTGATTATAGGGTACTTACCGATCAGGCAGCCTGAGTATCTTGATGAGGTCTGGCGGCAGCCGCGTTCGCACGTAGTGGCTCATCTTGCCCTTCAGTTCGGGCAATGTGGAGTTATCATCTACCAGGATGATCTCTTTCAGGTATACCAAGGGGGAATCCGGGTCTTGATCGGGAGAACCTAACGATGATATTACTCTCTTGGTATATTGGTTACTTTCTTGGTATCTCATTGGCCCTGATTCTGTTGTTCACAACTAAACTAATTTTAATCTCACTATGTCTCTTTCTAACAAAGAACATAAGAAAAGGATGTAAGAAATTTAGTCCTGTCAAATTAGTCCAATGCTTGTTTTCAATATAAAGGCAAATGCCCGTTTTGGGCCCACCGTGGACATTACTATACAAAGAAATGATTTTGTTTATTAATTTTGTTATTTAAAAATATGAATATTACATTCATTTAAACAGCTGCCACTTTAATAAACAATGTTTCGTATATTAAAAGAATTTTAATTGTCAACGACGTCTACGTTGCAAAATGTTGCCAGCGTTTAAATCACGTTTTTGTTATCGATACTAAATAGATTTTAATAAAAATACAACATTTATCAGAATACACAAATAGGACTTTACTTACACAACGTAGTTCATAAGCCATTTAAAAAAGGTGGTTTTAAATAACAAAGCTATCAGTTATTTAGCTATTTAAAATAAAGAAGTAAATGAAGTCGATTAAAAAAGAAACGATTAATCGATTACGTGTTTCTATGTATTTTTTGTATATGACAACACTCGCTTGACATTTACTCTCAAATGAACTGTCATTTTTTCGACTGTTTGTTTCATAGGTTTGTTTCTTTCGTTGTTTTGATTACGATTTCTTTTACAACATAGATGATTATTATACTTGATTTACTACGACTTTGGCTTTGTTAAACGGAATCTGTGCTAACTACGACGAACGACCACTGGCTTGAAATCAAGGATTACAGCTGCATTCATTTTGGATTTCGAACACTTTCATACAATATCTGAAGAACATTGTGTTAATTATTGTGGCTTTAACCTGGCGAGGATTCAAAGACATGCTTTGGAGCCCGAGGAAATTCTTACTATGTTGCAGCAGTGGGTTGCACCTCAACAGGTAAATAAATTATTTTAAAATAAATGTTTAGAATTACCTACATCATTGAACAATAACTGATAATTGTATTATTGTTTTAGTTAACAAGGGATAATCTTGTTTGCCACAACTGCTGGGAGGTAGTTACTGCAAGCTTTGTTGCCCCCAACAAGAACCAGAAAGCATGGGCCATCTAAATAGTTGTGTTAATTGTAGTCGCTCAATTAGACCACTAAGAAGCCATTTGTTACGCTCAAATAGAGATAATCTCATTAGAAATGTAGTTATGGAATGGATTCAACCTCGAGAAGTAAGTTTTTAATCACTTTACAAAAGAATATAACCAACAATGCAACCTTCTGAACCAGTATTAGTTTTAGTCAGACTTTTCATGCAAAGGTCTATTTGAATAAATGATTTTGAATTTGATACAAAATATTTATTGTATATGCCCCTGTTTGACCACAATCTCACTATAGTAAGTGATTATGTCGCAAAGGTGGTAATCACACAAAGCCTAGAAAGGTAGTGGCTCTCAAGTACTGCTGCCGGAACACCTCAGTAGATGCTTGTTGATAGATTTTCAACTTGGGAGTGGTAGCCAACCAGGTCGGTGCTACAAAGAACCCTACTCACGCTATGGTTTCCTCACATTTACCTACACCGAAATCTCAAGCTCATTTTAGGATACAAACCTACACAGCGGCATCCAATCTCACTACCACTGAGCTATCATCGCTTTATTTGTTTACTGTCTTATGTATGCTATGCTTGTTTTATTAGCCTAATCCTTGTGACTACCCAATAGTCTATAACTAAAGAACTTCTATTGTGTATTGTTTAAATTGCTTAGGGTAATAAACAGATTAATTACATAAGATTAAAAAATAAGATGTTATGTTAAAATGCTGTCAATGTATGAATTGAATGTTATGTAGAAAAAATAAAATAAAAGCTTATTAATTAAGAATACTTTTCAGATATTTTTTTGTACCCCTATCCCTGTACCTTTAAAGAATGGAGTAAAATATAATAAGAACTGTTGTTTCTGGTTAATTTTTACACATCAAGCATAAAACAAATATAAATTCTTAATATTTTTTGCAGTAAGACATATTTTCATAATGTAAAATAACCTCAAAATGTTTTATTAATTTCTACTCTTTCTAAAACAATGGCATCCTTTTAAATATAATTTTTAGATATCTGATGAACATATGATTTTAAAACACTACATTATTATACTCATTATTGCTGTCCATCCTGGGCCCAAGACCCTATGGATCGTGGGCATTCCCCTTTAGTCGCCACCTATCGCGGTTACGCCTAAATACACAAAATAAGACGGCAAAGATTATTTGACAACTTAAAATATGTTCTATCCTTTTTCAATAATGTTCGTAAGAAAGAGATGAGATGTGACTAAAATTAGTTTAGTACGATTTATAACAGAATCGGCACCAAAATCACTTTAGTCTAATCTGGGTGACAGTGGGGCTGAATTCCATTCGCCAGTGCTCGAATAGCCTTTTAGGAGATGTATTTGCCACCGCTTGAAAAACGGAAAAAGTTTTGAGAAATGTTTTAATTGGTACACACGGCTTCACCTTCTACCATCACATCTTCTGCCATCAACGGGGATTCCATCCTCACACATAGGAATTGGAACCAAAATGGTCTCGCACTCTGCGGTTTCAAGGGAGCTCCCCGACGTATTTTCCCAAAAGAGCAAGTACAACCTCGATTTTTTGGCGGAAACTTGTAGAGAAGTTGCGATTTCATTTTTATTTTCATAAATTCGTGTATTTTGAGTTTTATTGCATATTATCGGTGGTATTTTATCCAATAAAGGTTTTAGTACAATGACCACCACTGTAGTAAAAAAATACTTTTATGGACGGTGACTGACTGAAGACTATATGTGAAAGTGATTTATTATGACTGGAAATTATAATATAACTCGACACTGGCAGAAAGAAGTCCTAATTAGGATTTGGTTGCCAAACTTAAAACTAAGAAGAAGTACAACCTCATAGGATTTAAAGAGGAGGTGAAGACATTTTAACAGGGTCAGCAACATGAGAGTCATACCCTGGTGTTGTCTGATGGTAAGCAGTTCCCGAAGCCTATAATGCGTGTATAGGCTTCGGGAACTGCTTACCATCAGGCGGGCTGTATGCATGTTTAATAGGATAAAAGAGTACTCACCTAATTTCATTTTCTGTCCCGTCTGCCGATCTATAAAGTTGGCCTGTTTGAACCACGGCTGGTTCCTCCTGGCGCTGTTGATCACGCTCCATATTGTGCGGATCACCACGGAGTAGGGCTCGTTGTGGAAGATCAGGATCACGGACGCCGACGGTAGTTCCGCGTCGTATGTCACGCGCGTGCACGCTGGGTTCCGGTGATCTGGTACGAGAGATGAGGGCATTTTCACTGACCTAACTTATGGAAACTGGAAACTTCCAGTCAAATTGATGTGTGAAACGTTGCATTTGGAGTTGCGTTAGGAGTCTCCAGTGTTAGGCGTTAGGAGTCTCTTAACAGATTGTTGAAAATGGGCTCAAGTCAAGTTTGACATAAGGTTTATTTTCAAATAACAGAAACTAATCTTGAGACCTGACTTGAGTTTTGGTTCTTCTTAAACAACAGACCTTAGACACAGATTACTAAATAGTTACTACGTAACCTTAGATATAAGATGGTGGCTTAGTTGTAGTGACGCTGACGTCGAGAACGATTCGCATTTTTTTTTTACTCAACTGCGAAAATAAGTTGTAATGTTTTCACGGTTTATGTATTAACTTTTATTTATGTTTTATCCACGTTCTAAAAGCTGGAACCGATTTTAGTATTTGGTATTGTGGGAATCCTTTTGTCATCAAAAAATTCTATCACATATCTATGTAATACTAGTTTTCACCATAAGTTTTTTTTTTTTTACACCAAAGGGTACAAATTTCATTGAGAGAATTGGGACGTACTCTTGTTATTTGTTGTTTGGGTCCTATCTAAGGACTTAATAAAAGGCGTGGACTGTAATTAATAGATATATCATGCATGAGTTTAAAACAATTAGTGGAGACATCCTAAAGCGCGTGTGGTCTCGGTGGCGTGAAGGCAAGTGGGCAGCGGCCCTCGGCCCGCGCGCCCGCGCCGCCCGTCGCCGCACCGTAGTGCCGGCGCGCTCCAACATTTGTTTTTATGGCGGACATAGAAATACACGTTTAGTGAAAATTTGAACTAGGTATAGGTACTATTACAGTTCATGATATACAGCCCACTGAAAGACAGACGGACGGCAGAGGCTTAGTAATATGGTCCCGTTGGCACCCTTTGGGTATGGACGGGCATCCCTAAAAGGCAAGAAATAATCATTCTAAATTCAAAATGAACATTAATCTTAATTTCATCATTTCACGGTGTTGACCGCGTGCCATTCGCTGCGTACGCGCAGATTTTAATGTGTTGTTAAGCTGATTGGTACTCACGATTGTAATGAGCAATCTATGTTATATTTTAGGCTCGCACTGTGATGTAGCAATATTGAAATCATACAGTTTTTATTATACAACTATAAGTTATATACCTAAGTTGACAAACAAGCATACAGACCCCCTGTCACCACCAGGTGGTCTGGGCTACCCCTATGGACACTATTTAGTGGTAATCGCAACAAACACCATTAATGAATTTCTTTCAATCAGGGATACTAATTGTCTTTGTCAACCACCAAAGATACGCCAAAGCGGCACCCTGCGATTTACCAGTCGGGCTGGTAAATCGCAGGGTGCCGCTGAATGCAATCGGCCCAATACCATACTGATGTGGAAATCAAAGGAGGAGCTCTATGTTCAGCACTGGACATCCTTTGGCTGATATGATGATAGATTATGGTATCTACCTACCATGCGGGCTAAAAGCTTCTTAACATTAACAATAAGCTACCCTTTAGGTACTTTAGTAACAAAAATATGGCGTAATATTTGTTCTAAAACATCCTTTATAAAGAAAAATGTTAATAAACTTGCTTAATATATCATTAAAATACGTTTTTGTATTACCTCATGCCATTTTGTGCACACATGTTCAAATATTGACACAAATGACATTTATTGTTAATGTGTTAAGTATGATGATAAATGACTTATTATATATTTGTACGGTTATTGTATTAATATTATAATAAGAGGCACTTGGGCAAGGTTAAGTTGTATTAAGCACAACTGGTAAACTACAAGTTTTATCAACGGGGCAGGTAATGATACAATATTTCACTGTAATAAACTCACCGTCATTGAATTTAATACAAAGAGGTTATTAACAGTGAAGATTTTCTGTTATATTAATTTAATGTGCTGTATTCGGTATCATTTAAAAAAAAATAGGTTTAAAAAAAAGAACCATTTTTAATACAAGCTTTTTATGGTGACTACTTTTTGTCGACTGTACTTACATTGTCTTCCAATATACTAATGTATGGCAAATATCAAGTCAATCTGACCACTGGAAGGGGGGAAATTCAACTTGCAAGATTCCACCCGAACAAACAAACATTGCAAGTTAAATAAAAGCTTGTAAAATAGTCACCATTTCGAAAATACTACTGAATTTACTGCGTAATTTCTCGAATAAGTCATAAATGAAAGAATGTTTCATACAAAAATCATACATTGTATGAATTTAAAAATTTGAAAAAATAATAACTGCCTGCAAGTTGAGTTTTTAAGCTTTGAAACTAAACCAAATGCATTGCAATAAGCTACTATCAAAAAAGATATATGATATATGTATATACATGTGGTGTGATAGAAATATATGCAAGTTTTTATCGCACTCTAAAACTCGAAACAACGGGGAATGGCAATAAACTTTTAATATGTGAACAAAGAATTAGTAACGGGACATAAAAAAATAAGTAAATAATTTATTTCAGCAGTACAGCACTTTTATTTTAATTTCCTTATGCAGCTCTTTAATGAATAGAGAATATTATTATTTAAAATTGACGATATCCAACAAAGATTGCAGATTACTTACATTATATTTTGTTAACTTATGTACTTAGTAGCTCCTGTGATTTGCCCACCTTACTGTGGAATCTTTTGTTTTTTTGGGGTTAAAAAGTATCCTATGTATTATTCCAAGGTATCTCTGATCCATTCAGCCGTTTATGCGTGATTCAGTCATAAATATCCAAACTTTCTCATTCAATATTTTATCGTACGATAATGTTTTATACCTTGAACTTTTATATTTTCTCCCGAGTTTTTCTATGAAATACTCAACCCCATAAAACATGTAATTGTTGTTATACGACTATGACTTGTAAGTGCTTCCTACCTTCTACTCATAGCGTGTCGACACACTCGAAATATTATCAATTATTTATCGGAGAAACGTGAAAAATTACCTTTCAAACTTCTGTTGTAGGCGATTCTATCGCTCAAATAGACATTCATAGCGTATTTTTTCTCAGACGCTACGCCTAACTCGTGATCTAAGCCGCTAAGCTCAGCGGGATCACCTCCTTCTCCTAGTCCAGGTATTATTCGAGTTTCATCTTCCAGAATTTGTCTCTCGTATTCCGCTTCTTCAGGATCCGATGGTTCCGCCTTCGCGGAACGCTTCCCGCCTCTCCATTGCTCAAATAAAGCCAATATAGTCACCACCAGTATCAAAAGACCGCATACTTTCGCCACATGATAGCATTTTCGTACCGGAAAATAAACCATTTCTTTTAACAATCTACAGTACCGCGTCTCGCGGATCGCGGCGAACAACTGTTTTTGACGTTTCAGACAATCAGCCATGTTTATTTTGTTTTGTTTACGAATTCAGTTTTAATAACAGGAAAGACGAATGTAAGCATGTCATTCAGCCTAATCTAGATCGGAAATAGTTTATAGTTTCTGCAATCAATCGAAGTCGTTTAATTATTTCCGTTAAAAGTTTTGATGTTGGCGTATTTAGTTATTTTTAACTAGTATTAATAATTAAAAGTTTAAGGACGTTAATAAACTACGCAATGTGTTTCTTGTTCCAAAATCTATCCGTACAGTATAATAATATAGCACAGGAAGTAATATAGCCACAGTATATTACGTACCGGAAGTTTTTAAGTTTGTTTGTTTTTTTAAAACGGGCTAATCTCTGGAACTACCAGTCAGATTCGAAAAATTATTTTACTAATAGGGCGCTACATTATCTCCGAGTATTATAGGCTTTTTATAACGCGGTGAAACCGCTGGGGGCAGCTAGTAAGTAATATTCTTAAAAAATATGTCCTATGCATCGTTATATTAGGTCTTTACCTATGAAATTGCCGTTTTGTATGAAAAAATTTAAACGAATTTTTTTCATGTATTTTTTATTTGTATTAATCGAAGTAATCACCCATGCAATCAATGCATCTTTGCCAACACAGTGGCAGTTTATTGATGCCCTTCTTAAAGAAATCAGCTGGACGGGAGGCAACAAATTCTTCAAAGGCATTTTGTACTGCCTCTCGGGTATTGAATTTTTTTCCCGCCAAGAAGTTTTCCAAATTCTGGAAAAAGTAGTAGTCTGTAGGCGCAAGATCTGGTGAGTAGGGCGGATGACGGAGAACTTCCAACCCCAGTTCTTGCAACTTGGAGAGCGTCTGCTGTGCAGTATAAGGTCGGGCGTTATCGTGCAGGAGCAGCGGAGACGAGCGATTGACCAATGCTGGTTGGAGATAAGATAAGATAAGATAAAGATAAAAATTTATTTGAGGCACATAAAACACTATTACAAATTACATTTGAAACGATGACATCTACTATAGTATAAAACTGTGTCGCAGATGTGCCAGCTTCTCCATCATTGTGTTCAGTTCTTCACAGTACACATCTGCAGTAATGCTCAACCCGTTTGGTAAGAAGCTGTGATGAATCACACCGGCGCTAGACCACCAAACAGTGACCATTACTTTTCTAGGGGTAAATTTTCGTTTAGGTCATTGTTTAGGTGCTGAACCAGGATCCAACCAACTTGCTGAGCGCTTGCGGTTATCAAACAGAATCAATTTTTCATCGCAGGTAACAATGCGGTTCAAAATTCCTTCATTTGTGTGTCTGTTGAGCAGTGCAAGGCACGTTTCGACGCGTACTTCGCGCGGGCGATCATTGAGTTCGTGGGGCACCCATTTGTCAAGCTTTTTTACCTTGCCAATTTGACGCAAATGGACCAATATTGTTTTGACGCTAACGTCGAAAGCTGCTGCTAATTCAGCCGTCGATTGTGTATCATCAGCTTCCACAATCGCCTTTAATTCGTCATTGTCGACCAAAGTCTTCGGACGACCGCGAGGTTTATTTTTCAGGTCGAAATTCCCAGAACGGAAGCGAGCAAACCAATAACAGGTGGTGCGTTGGTTTGTAGTGTTAGCTCCGTAAACGTCGTTGATGTTGCGTGCCGCTTGTGCCGCGTTGCTGCCACGACGGTACTCATATTCCATAATTACTCGATTTTTTAAAGTTATCCATGATGACATAAAAGATTGAAATGCGATGAAAATGTAACACTAATCAATAAACAAGTGACTACTTTTGAAAAAAGAATTCCATGTTTTTAAAATAATATTAATTTGAAATTAGAATTCTTAGCCAAACAAAAATTATTTTGATTTGAAATGGCCAGTACTGCAGAACGGCAATTTCATAGGTAAAGACCTATTATTGTTCTACGCTAAATAGGTGTTTTCTTCTGGAAGCCAAATTAACGCTGCTCTAATGAAACGTATAAGTGAAAGTCATAAACACAACGATACGTAAACCTTTAATTTATAATTGGACTGTTTTACAAAAACCTTAAACCGACTTCAAAGTACACTAAGAAGTAATCAAATCCTGATCTGATGACAATGGGACCAAACGGGAAGCGTACCCTTTCAAATAAAAAATGAATTTTCCAAATCGGTTAATAAATGACGGAGTTATGAGGTAACAAACATAAAAAAAAAAAAAAAAAAAAAACATTCGAATTGAGAACCTCCTCCTTTTTTTGAAGTCTGTTAAAAATACTGCATCTCTTCGGCCAAGAGACTGCATGAAAGAAGAAGAAAGCAACAAACCAACACGCCACGCCAACTGCCCGGCGCGACTTCGTTCGCGTGGTGTCTTACCTTTGAGTATTTAGTTAAGATTAATTACTCCTTTACCTTTGAGTATTTAGTTAGATTAATTACTCCTTTACCTTTGAGTATTTAGTTAGATTAATTACTCCTTTACCTTTGATTATTTAGTTAGATTAATTACTCCTTTACCTTTGAGTATTTAGATAGTCAGTGTCCTACCCTACCCTTTTTTCGTTATTCTGCTATTTCGGGCGGAGACAAATCCAACAAATCAAATATCCTGAAAATCGGTCCAGTCATTCTCGAGTTATAAGTGTTCGAACAAACCTGCCTTTGTTTTATATATTAAGATATATATTTTGTTAAACATTACCCCCTTACTCATAAAACGTTATTTAACTAATAAGCTGATTAAGTGGTCACCTAAATAACGTCAAATTGTTTGACAACGACAGCAAGGTGACGTTATTTATTTGACCATTTATTCAGTAGATTTAGTTAAATAGCGTTTATGAGTAAGGCCCTTAGTTAATTAGTCATCATCATCATATCAGCCCATGGATGTCCACTGCTGAACATAGGCCTCCCCCATTGATTTCCACTTCGAACGGTTCTGTGCCGCTTGCATCCAGCGGCGCCCAGCGACTCTGACCAGGTCGTCGCTCCACCTGGTGGGAGGTCGTCCCGCTCGGCGCTTTCCAATACGTGGTCGCCACTCGAGAACCTTTCTTCCCCATCGATTATCGGCTCTTCGAGCGATGTGGCCTGCCCATTGCCACTTCAGCTTACTAACTCTACGAGCTATGTCCGTCGTTTTCGTTCTCCTACGAATGTCCTCATTACGGACCCTGTCACGTAGAGAAATTCCGAGCATAGCTCGTTCCATAGCTCGCTGAGTGACTCTAAGCTTATTTATGCGGCCAGCAGTAAAAGACCACGTCTCTGTCCCGTATGTCATCACTGGTAACACGCACTGATTGAAGACCTTTGTCTTCAGACTCTGAGGTATTTTGGACGTGAAGATATGCCGTAGCTTCCCGAACGCTGCCCAGCCGAGTTGGATTCTTCGGTTGACCTCTTTGTCGAAGTTGGACATACCTAGTTGGACAATTTGTCCCAAGTAAACATACTCGTCTACAACTTCGAGAACAGTGCTCCCAACAATCACCGGCATTGGCGGAATATGAACATTAGACATAATTTTTGTCTTGTCCATATTCATTTTGAGGCCTACCTGTTGGGAAACTCTGTTGAGGTCATTGAGCATGATGTTCAAAGCTTCCAGCGATTCCGCCATTATGACTATATCGTCGGCAAATCGAAGGTGAGTGATGTGTTCGCCATTGATGTTAATGCCATATCCTTTCCAGTCCAAGAGCTTGAATACATCCTCCATTACAGTGGTGAAGAGTTTCGGGGAAATTACGTCACCCTGTCTTACACCCTTCTGCAACTGGATTGGTACCGTACTCTCATCCTGGACTCGGATTGACATGGTGGCTTTGCTGTACAAACATTTCAACACTCCGATATAGCGATAGTCAATTTGGCATCACTGTAGACTCTGTAACACCGCCCATGTCTCGACTGAATCGAAGGCTTTCTCATAGTCCACATACGCCAGGCATAATGGCCGATTATACTCCTCAGTCTTTTGTATAATCTGGCGGAGTGTATATATGTGGTCTATGGTACTAAAGCCTTTACGGAAACCGGCTTGTTCGGGAGGCTGGAAGTCGTCAAACCTACGTGCGAGACGATTCGTAATGACTCTCGAAAACAGCTTATAAACGTGGCTTAGGAGTGAGATAGGGCGGTAATTCTTCAATAGGGCCTTATCGCCTTTCTTGAAGAAGAGCACCACCACGCTTCCACTCCACACTTCTGGCGTTGTACCTTCGTGTATGACGGAATTAAATAGCTTCTGAAGGACTACAAGTACCGGTTTACCACCCGCTTTCAGAAGCTCTGTTGTAATTCCATCTTCACCCGCCGCCTTGTTGTTTTTAAGCTGTTTCAGAGCCATTCTAATCTCGTACAGGCTGACGTCCGGGATATCTTCGGTGTAATGTCGGGTCAACTTTGCTCTTGCGTCACTAACCGGTAATGTATCTGGTTTCCGTGACGAGGTGTACAGCTGTCCATAGAACTTCTCGATCTCTCTCAAGATCTCTGGCTTTGACGTAATGATGTTGCCGGTGTCGGTCTTCAGCTTGGTCAGTTGGCTTTGACCAATAGACAAATCTCTTGCGAACACTTTAGAACCTTTGTTCTGTTTTATTGCCTCTTCAATACATGACGTGTTAAAGAGGCGTACATCAGTTAATTAGTAGTTGTATCAAATAAGCAAACAAAGTTGGTAAGACAACTCACAAAACAACGTACCTACATAAGTATTGTTTAGTTTCTTATCTTTACACAAACTAATGCAAAATGCATTAAAGAATGTCGTCTAATATAGTAACACAATAGAAATAAAGAGGTCAAGGTCCAAGTAAAGAAAAATATTGATAAATAATTTATAATTTATTAAATATTGCACAAAGTGGTACAAAACAATAAAACATTCAAAGCACGGAATGTCTAACATAATCACATAGGTACAGTAGTACCCAATTAAAATGGCATACCGATGTACCTCCGCAGAAGATACAATTTCAAAGCGCGGGAAACGCTATTGGTCGGCAGCTGCCGCCATGTGTGCGGAGGGGCCTCACGCGCGAGTGAGACGGAACTAACAGCTGCACTGTATTATGAACCTTATAGTACTGATCTAAGGTTGATTGTAAGTTTTAATTATTCTTTCGTTAATCTTCGGGGCCATACTTTCTTTTCTGTGCGAACGAAGATTCACGACGCGCCATATCAGTTGGGTAATACTGTACACGTTTTAATAAATTACATACAAGCCACAATGATAACCAAGTACACACGGCAACACATCAAGCTATACACTTCCAGTATAAGCTGATCTCGCATTGTATGGGATTTCCGTACAATGAGAGTTCAGCTTATACTGGAAATGTATAGCTTGATGTGTTGCCGTGTGTACAATGAAAATTTTAAAATAATATAGACTATACTTAAACAAATATTTGTGAAAATAAATAGATAAATTATTCATGCAGCACCCCTTCTTCATACTTCATATGAAAAATGAAATAAAAAACCAGGAACGGCTATTCAAGTGAAATAAAGGGAATCACAGATAGAGGGCGGGACGGGACGGTGACGTGGCGTTAGGGAACTATTTCACAGTTTTTAATTGATATATTTTACATCACGTATGTAGGCAAAAATATTAAAAAAAATAAGCAATTTAAATTGAATTATTTAGCTTTTCACAAGTAATTTAGATGAAGAGTATAAATAAAAAAAAAAATACTGAAAGATTAATTTTGAGCAAAATAAATAAATGACAGCACAATGATTTTTAATTTATTAATAATTAAAGTGAACATAATTTATATTCAATGAAAATATAAATATACTCGTAAAAATCCATGTCCTTTAAATATGTACAAAAGCAATTACACAACGCGTAAACACTATTAAAAAAATGGTCATGTAAATAACGTCACATTGTTTGACAATGCCAGGACGGTGGTCGATAACTACGTGACTATTTATTTTAACATAGAAATAATACTTCAAACTTCACTTTCCAACTTCACTATTAACCGTTTTACAGGTTTCCTTAAACAATGCGTCTAAAGAACTCAATTGCGCTTTCGACAACTTAGCTCCTTTCATGTCTAACACTTTATGAAACTCGGCGATGGTAGATTCTGGAAGCAACTGCACGAATTGTGATACAAAGCCTTCCACATTCCCGTCCAAAGGTGCCATGACCAATTTGAGAATCATTTCAGCTTTCGTCATCAATTTTATGACCACTTTAGTATACGTAGCAGGCGCGGGGCGTTTCACCTCAGACCCAATCGAAGGCAGCTCTAACAAAGCAGTTTTTAACATGTGAGTATCCAACAATAACTGCTCAGAACCTACAGTAGAAATAGGCTTGCATTTATATATGTTTTGTATAAACTTGGGTATGAAAGAATTAGCGAAACGTATACAGAATTGCGTGAAATATTTCCTAGAAGAAGATAAGTTGTCGCGTAAGTTGGGTACTGTGTTTTTTAAGTGCATTATTATTTGTGTTACGTAGGAACTTTGGTCACCGACATTATCGAAATGTAACCAGGATATTTTGGTCATCGCCTGTAGAGCCGGTTCACACGCCATTTCTAAGTCTTGCACCAACATTTGTATACAATTACTGATGATTTTGTGGAAGAGGTCTTGTTCTGGTACGAGGTCTATTTTGTCGGCGAGGCCGGGGGCGACTTTCTCTTTGAGTTTCTGCTCCAAATGTATGGTTGTTTCGAGACAGTATTCCGATGTTGTGATGACGCTTGTGATCTTTGAGATTTCTTGTTTTGTGTACCTGTTGATGGAGAAAATTATGAAAACGTGGCACTGTTGTGGCACTTTAATGGTTGAGTAGACATAGAAAAGAGAGAGCAATAGTTTCATTTGTATCACGTGTACTGAGTTGGACGTGAAATCAAATTTATTTCAAATAGACCTTCGCAGGCACTTATTCCGGTTCGGAAGGTTGCATTTGCTAAGAGCCGCCAATAAACTCAGCAACTCTTTTCATAACAAGCTTAGATTCATTACATAAAGCCTCATATCATAAAACCTAGAAACAGCAAATTTCGCACACATGTTCCTTATCAAACGTAGGCATCGACTAAAGATTATTCAAAATTTAACTCCTAAGAGTAACCGCTACACGATACACACCGCTAGGTGCTTTGCGGCCGATTTTCAACTTATAGTGGTAGTCAGCCAGATGGGTACTACAAAGTACCCTACCACCGTGCTATGGTTTCCTCGCGATGTTTTCCTTCACCGAAAGCTCAATTTCAGTGTAGGTTTCGAACCCGGGACCTTCGTCTCGGCATCCGACGTCACTACCACTGAGCTATCATCTCATGAGTATTAGAATAAGAATAAGAATAAAATTTATTTGTGCATAAAAACCAGAATTATCATAGTTACAATGAGAACGATGAAAGTTGCAGTAGTTAAAAATAACTGTGTCGCAACCCCCAACGCCCGTTTCCAGACTTGGTATCACACAATACAAAAGCATTAACTGGTGATTATATGTATAATGAAATTCAAAATAATTATAAAATTAAAATTATATAAAAAAAAAAGACATTATTTAACAAATTACAAGGCATGTAAAAATTTTAAACTAAGAAAGACCCATTGAGGTGGTGAAAGTATGTGAGTGAATTGTGTGGGGGTGTGTGTGTGTGTGTGGGGGCGTGTGTGTGTGAGTATGCATGTATAAGAATGAATACATAAAGCGTCACCTGGCATGTCCCTGCGCAGTGAGCGAGTGTAGATTGGTGACGAGACTGGGCACATTGATCCCCAGAGCTCCAGCCGCAGTACTACTGCCTGCGCCCTGTCCCGCGCGGGGCAACGCCGCCTGCAGGACCGAGCTCGCGTACTCGCGGAGGTACTTCTGGAATACACCTGATAACTCTGTGGGGGAGAAGGTCTGCTTCAGGTATATGCACGAAGCAAACTGCTACATTAAAGTGCAGTATTTTTATTTCTTGGACAACCTGGGATTTTCAAAGTCAGCTTTAGCAATTCCTGTTTGCAAATGTCCTTAGCGGCGATAACCAAGCATCATTTTGATCAACTTGGCAAATAAAATTAGTGACACCTATGTGTTTACCAACGTTTTCTTTAATCGCTTGGCTCGCGGTTAAAAATATAACAATGACATCAATTGTTATAATAGGACGCGCGTCCCTCGCGAGAAACAACGGGTTAAGTAACGGGAAGTGTCGTAGCACCACTTGAGTTAACAAGTCACCTAAATGCAACTACATATACCGGGTGGAGATTTTGAGATAGCGTATTTTCGAAACCTATGTTGGGTTCTGAACAACTTTTACTAAGGCTCAAACACTGAAACCGCAAAAACATTATGATCGAGCGAAGTTGATCGTTAGTACACACGGCCACAGATCAAGCTCGACACCCTATATAACCATAACTACGCTACAGTCAATATACAAATACTCTAGAAAGGGATAGTGCAGGCAGACGTGGCTACCACGGTGTTAGCGGCACTTGCGCCGGCGCCGGCACCGGGCGGTGTTGTGCTTGGCGCTTACACACACAGAGGCGCACTTTTTTTTGCATTGTTTGGACTATTGTTTACTTTTGCAAGTTTTCTGTATTGGTTGCGTATTAGTATTTATAGTGTATTGATGATTATTTTTTAATGCAAATATTTAAATCTATGTGATAGGTATCTATTTTCATTTTAAGTAGGTAACTCATATTTTTATGTTTTGTTAGTCACAAATTGCATATACTATTTAATAACTAGGTTTAATTGTTAATTCCTCCCAAAGACTGATTCATTTCTAAGTCATGATTATTATTATCTAATTACACAAATAGGTATATTATAGTAGCTTTCCCCACGGTATCACCCATGTTCCCGGGATAAAATGTAGCCTACTTCTTTCTTCATACTATAGGCTATCTGCGTGCCAAATTTCATAGCGATCGGTTGAGTAGTTAAGGCGTGAAAGCGTAACAAACAAACTCACATTCGCATTTATAATATTAAAGTTAGGAAGTATGGATTGATGTTCTTGCTCACATATTTTAATAGTGTTATTATTATTGTAATTTTTCATATTTGTTACTAATGTTGGCTCTTGAGTTAACCCGTTGGTTCTCGCGAGGGACGCGCGTCCTATTATAACAATTGATGTCATTGCTATATTTTTAACCGCGAGCCAACCGCTCAACTTATGTTAGATTAGCTATGTTATTTTTTATAGTTATCTCTATATTTGATTGTTAATTCAGCTTCAGCCTAGCGATCGTTCGGAGACAGCTGTCATGCTATCAATAAAATGGGGTCCATTCCTAGTCCCATTTTATTACTCTGAACCTTATCGATGTGAAAGTAAGATCAAATGCTTAGGACATTATAAATAAATGTTTAGAATTAATTTGTAATTTCAATGGATTCTATGTCATAAAATAATTAATTTTAACCCTAACTCTAAATCTGTGAGTTTGACTCTTTTCATTCAGGCACTCAGCTATATATTTTCTCTAAACGGTTTGGCACTACCTATGTCATCATATCAGCACAAAGATGTCCACTGCTGAATATAGGCCTCCCCCATAGACTGCCACAATAAACGGTTTTGGGCCACTTGCATCCAGCAGCACCCAGTGACTCTGACCGTCGTCGGACCCCCCTAAAAAGGAAGCTAAAGCAATTTTGCTATAGGAATTATTTTTTCAAAAATAAAAGTAGCTAAGTTACTCGTTATAACATCAGCTATAAACCAGAACAGACAGACAAAAATGTTTAAAAACTCAATCCGATTTTATTCAAAAAAAGTTGAACTCACATAAAAGCTTGTTGCAATGCAATACCTGTGGCAATACTCTTTAAAAATTGGAATGTCCAATATAAAAGAATATTTAAATCAAAAGCACTAAGGAGTATTGATATCAACTTCGATGCAAATCACCCCTAAAATAACTTTCTACCCCTTTTTAACCCCGTTAGGCGATGAGTTTCAATAAAATACGAAACATTATCTTCCATCAATTCTGTTAAAGAATGTTACCTATGCAAAAATTAAAGTAGTTTGAACTAAGGAATCACGTTGTCCCATACAAACTTTGCCCCCGTTTTTCACCTCCTTAGGGGTAGAATTTCAGAAAATCCTTTCTTATCGGATGCCTACGTCATACAAAGAACACACGCTCCAAGTTTCAGGTCTCTACAATCAGCGGTTTAGGCTGCGCGTTGATCCATCAGCCAGTCATTCAGAAAAAAGCATTTTATATGTATAGATAAAACCTTATAAATACATAAAGATACAGTTTCTCAATAATTGTCGTTTTTGCAAACACGAACAAATAAAGATTGTTAATTATGGATATACCTAATTACTAAGCTGTCGCGGTTTGCCCCGCGTTCCCAATGTAAGAAGTAAGTAATATATAATAACGGGGATAATATAGTTTCTTATTAGTGAAATAATTTTTCACATCCAATTAGTAGTTCCAGAGCGTTGAAAAAAAAATCAAACAAAAACAATCTTCAGCTTTATTATATTACTATAGATATTAGTCTTGCTCGCCAAGAAAACAATGTTTTTTATTTTGTCCTTGTAATTTAAAAGCTGTGATATTATCTCTAAAGTATTTATTTAAAAAATATGATGTAAAGGGCACATTTAATCTACATTAAATACATAAACTAACGAAAATATTTAACTGGATAAGGATCAATACTATTTTGGTCAAAATCGCTTAGAAAATAACATTTTAAATATGAATATTTTTTAAACATAAAAATGGTTACTATATGTCAACCTCAGGCCTCATGAGAGATTGGTATATGACACCGCGGATTTTTCTGAAGACAATTTGAAGAACTATAATTATCTAGTTCTATCATCAATAGTTTCCGCAGCGCACGCGATATTAGGAATTTTAAAGGTATTTTTTTGCACCTTGGGTTATATTATTAGAGTTTTCATAGGGAACCCTATTTTTTGAAAATAAAATATACTTAGCGTATACTATTGCTCATGAATCTGGCTATCGTATACAAAAAAAAACGAATCTAACTGGTAGTTCCAGAGATTAGTGCGTTTAAACCAACAAAAATCTCTTCCACTTTATTACATTTACTAGCTGTCCCCCGCGGTTTTACCTGCGTTCTCGGGATAAAAAGTAGCCTGTAAATGTAGAATACTTGGGAATAATGTATCGCTTCCTATTAGTGAAATCAGTTTTCGAACCCGACTGGTTGTTCCAGAGATTAGCCCGTTTCAACAAACTTACAAAAAACTCTTCCGCTTTATTATATTATTATAATATAGTGCGTATCTCATATATCGTAATTGGTAAGTCTCGCTCGTCACGCAAACAACAAATTTCAATACTATATTGGTCAAAATCGCTTAGCAAATAACGTTTTAAATATGAATATTTTTTATTAATTTTTAAAACATAGAAATGGTTACTGTATGTCAACCATGGGAGATAGGTATATACCACCTGAAACTGTTTTGTGAATATTTTGAAGACCTACAATTCCCTAAAACATTATTTTGTTCTATCATCAATAGTTTTCGCAGCGCACGCGATATTAAGATTATACGTCTTGTATACACCTTGGGTTAGATTATTGTAGATTACGTAGGAATCCCTATTAAAATATATATATATATAGCCTATACTATTCCTCATGAATCTGGCTATCGTATACAAAAATATTTTTTCAGATCGGACTGGTAGTTCTAGAGATTAGCGCGTTTAAACAAACAAACAAAAAACTCTTCCGCTCTATTATATTATTACTAGCTGTTCCCCGCGGTTTCACCCGAGTTAACGGGATAAAAGTTACTCTTTAATACTCGGGGATAATGTGGCTTCCTATTAGTAAAAGAATTTTTCAAATCCTACTGGTAGTTCCAGAGATTAGCCCATTTTAATAAACAAAAATAACTCTTCCGCTTTATTATATTATAGATATAGATATTAGTATAGGTGCATAGGCGCAGCGCAAATTGAAAACAATCTTATAACACAAATTATTACGAAACGAGCTCGAACCTGTTTTTACAATTGACTATACATCATACGTATAGGTATAGTATGGATGTATTGCTACGTACGGTTCCTGCGCGTGAGTGGGACGAAATAACAAAAATATATCGCGCTTACTCGCTCGATTCTCACCGTCCTACCTCAAATGGTCCAAAGTCCGATCAGTATAGGTTGATGTGGCGTTGAGTGTACCTATGGATTTTTTTTTTGAGAAGTCTGTGTTTCCGTAGTAAAAGTTGTTCAGCAAGCAATCTAGGTTTCGAAAATATGCCATCTCGAAATCTCCACCCAGTATAAGAGAGGTACAGTATTACCCAACTAATAAGGCGGGTCGTGAATCTTCGTTCGCACAGAAAAGAAAGTATGGCCCCGAGGATTAACCAAAGAATGCTTAAAATTTACAATCTACCTTAGATCACTACTATAAGGTTCATAATACAGTGCAGCTGTTAGTTTCGTCTCACTCACGCGTGAGGCCCCTCCGCTAACATGGTGGCAGCTGCCGACCAATAGCGTTTCTCGCGCTTTGAAAATGTATCTTCTGCGCAGGTACATCGGTAAGCCATATCAGTTGGGTACTACTGTATGTATGTATGGGAGGGTAGGGTAGCATACCGATCATAGGATCGCCGGTGGTGAGTCTGGCGCACTGCACGAGGCACTTCTTGTAGAACAGGAACAAGTCGGCGCACGACGCTATCACGTATGTATGGGAGGGTAGGGAGCCATACCGATCATAGGGTCGCCGGTGGTGAGTCTGGCGCACTGCACGAGGCACTTCTTGTAGAACAGGAACAAGTCGGCGCACGACGCTATCACGTATGTATGGGAGGGTAGGGAGCCATACCGATCATAGGGTCGCCGGTGGTGAGTCTGGCGCACTGCACGAGGCACTTCTTGTAGAACAGGAACAAGTCGGCGCACGACGCTATCACGTATGTATGGGAGGGTAGGGAGCCATACCGATCATAGGGTCGCCGGTGGTGAGTCTGGCGCACTGCACGAGGCACTTCTTGTAGAACAGGAACAAGTCGGCGCACGACGCTATCACGTATGTATGGGAGGGTAGGGAGCCATACCGATCATAGGGTCGCCGGTGGTGAGTCTGGCGCACTGCACGAGGCACTTCTTGTAGAACAGGAACAAGTCGGCGCACGACGCTATCACGTATGTATGGGAGGGTAGGGAGCCATACCGATCATAGGGTCGCCGGTGGTGAGTCTGGCGCACTGCACGAGGCACTTCTTGTAGAACAGGAACAAGTCGGCGCACGACGCTATCACGTATGTATGGGAGGGTAGGGAGCCATACCGATCATAGGGTCGCCGGTGGTGAGTCTGGCGCACTGCACGAGGCACTTCTTGTAGAACAGGAACAAGTCGGCGCACGACGCTATCACGTATGTATGGGAGGGTAGGGAGCCATACCGATCATAGGGTCGCCGGTGGTGAGTCTGGCGCACTGCACGAGGCACTTCTTGTAGAACAGGAACAAGTCGGCGCACGACGCTATCACGTATGTATGGGAGGGTAGGGAGCCATACCGATCATAGGGTCGCCGGTGGTGAGTCTGGCGCACTGCACGAGGCACTTCTTGTAGAACAGGAACAAGTCGGCGCACGACGCTATCACGTATGTATGGGAGGGTAGGGAGCCATACCGATCATAGGGTCGCCGGTGGTGAGTCTGGCGCACTGCACGAGGCACTTCTTGTAGAACAGGAACAAGTCGGCGCACGACGCTATCACGTATGTATGGGAGGGTAGGGAGCCATACCGATCATAGGGTCGCCGGTGGTGAGTCTGGCGCACTGCACGAGGCACTTCTTGTAGAACAGGAACAAGTCGGCGCACGACGCTATCACGTATGTATGGGAGGGTAGGGAGCCATACCGATCATAGGGTCGCCGGTGGTGAGTCTGGCGCACTGCACGAGGCACTTCTTGTAGAACAGGAACAAGTCGGCGCACGACGCTATCACGTATGTATGGGAGGGTAGGGAGCCATACCGATCATAGGGTCGCCGGTGGTGAGTCTGGCGCACTGCACGAGGCACTTCTTGTAGAACAGGAACAAGTCGGCGCACGACGCTATCACGTATGTATGGGAGGGTAGGGAGCCATACCGATCATAGGGTCGCCGGTGGTGAGTCTGGCGCACTGCACGAGGCACTTCTTGTAGAACAGGAACAAGTCGGCGCACGACGCTATCACGTATGTATGGGAGGGTAGGGAGCCATACCGATCATAGGGTCGCCGGTGGTGAGTCTGGCGCACTGCACGAGGCACTTCTTGTAGAACAGGAACAAGTCGGCGCACGACGCTATCACGTATGTATGGGAGGGTAGGGAGCCATACCGATCATAGGGTCGCCGGTGGTGAGTCTGGCGCACTGCACGAGGCACTTCTTGTAGAACAGGAACAAGTCGGCGCACGACGCTATCACGTATGTATGGGAGGGTAGGGAGCCATACCGATCATAGGGTCGCCGGTGGTGAGTCTGGCGCACTGCACGAGGCACTTCTTGTAGAACAGGAACAAGTCGGCGCACGACGCTATCACGTATGTATGGGAGGGTAGGGAGCCATACCGATCATAGGGTCGCCGGTGGTGAGTCTGGCGCACTGCACGAGGCACTTCTTGTAGAACAGGAACAAGTCGGCGCACGACGCTATCACGTATGTATGGGAGGGTAGGGAGCCATACCGATCATAGGGTCGCCGGTGGTGAGTCTGGCGCACTGCACGAGGCACTTCTTGTAGAACAGGAACAAGTCGGCGCACGACGCTATCACGTATGTATGGGAGGGTAGGGAGCCATACCGATCATAGGGTCGCCGGTGGTGAGTCTGGCGCACTGCACGAGGCACTTCTTGTAGAACAGGAACAAGTCGGCGCACGACGCTATCACGTATGTATGGGAGGGTAGGGAGCCATACCGATCATAGGGTCGCCGGTGGTGAGTCTGGCGCACTGCACGAGGCACTTCTTGTAGAACAGGAACAAGTCGGCGCACGACGCTATCACGTATGTATGGGAGGGTAGGGAGCCATACCGATCATAGGGTCGCCGGTGGTGAGTCTGGCGCACTGCACGAGGCACTTCTTGTAGAACAGGAACAAGTCGGCGCACGACGCTATCACGTATGTATGGGAGGGTAGGGAGCCATACCGATCATAGGGTCGCCGGTGGTGAGTCTGGCGCACTGCACGAGGCACTTCTTGTAGAACAGGAACAAGTCGGCGCACGACGCTATCACGGCGCCTGCGCTAGCGCCGCCGCGGCTCTCTGCCGCGCTCGTCACGTTACTCTGTGTGGCCGACGCTTTAGCGTCCTAGCGGGATATTATAATAATAATTTTAAAAAAATACGATATCTTTCTTTATTTGCTTGGCGTATACAATAAAGAATATTTTACTGCATATAATAATAGAAAAACTATTTTACAAAAAACTTAAACCGACTTTAAAGTACACTAAAACGTAATCGGATCCTGACCAGCAGGGCTATTTTAAAACGTCGGATTCGATATCGGAAACGGATTAAAAATATCCGAGGCGAATTTAAGCAATTGCTATTTTAATTTCCGAAAACTTTTCGATGAATCGAATTGATATTTTATTTTGAATCGACTTTTTACTTTGTATTTTATATTTTTTTAAGCTGTAAGGAATAAATGACTTATTCTTCTTCTTCTTTCTTCATATTTCCGTAAAGAAACATCAAAAATATTCGAATTCGGAAATTAAAATAGCAATTGCGGAAAATCGCCTCGGTAGTTTTTGAATCCGATATCGAATCCGAGCGTTTTAAAATAGCCCTGCTGATGACATGATGACAATGGGACCAAACGGGAAGTGTAGGGTACACTTCCCGTTTGGTCCCAACAAAAAAATAGTTTTTTCTTATTGGTTAAAAAATGACGGAGTTCTGAGGTAACAAACATATAAAAAAACAACCGCAATGATAACCTACTCCTTTTTTTTGAAGCCGGTAATAAATGTGATGGTACCTGCACGAATCGTTCCATCAGTTCGTTAAGGTTAGCGTCGAGGCTGTGTATGTACAGGGACAGGTAGGGCTCGAACGCGCCTCCCACCAGCCCCACCCAGCCGCCCACATTCCCACTCACATCCCCACCACCACCCACGCCATCTAGTGGGAGGGTGGGCTCTGAAGGAACCTAGAATAAAAAACATAATACATATAACTAGCTGCCCGGCGCGACTTCGTTCGCTTGGTGCTACCCTACCCTGTGGTGCTACCCTACCCTACCCTATCTAAACCATTCAGGGAGTTAATTCTACTGTACTTGTGTGTGACATTTTCTCTTGAGTACCCATTTTCTGTTGAGTACCAGGGGCGAGTACTGTGGCGGCGTGACCTACCGCAGATGGTCCCAGACGCCTCGTAAGGGGTTGCCTGGTATACTGTGCCGTCTTTTATGACCGAGAAGTTGGTAGAGGTGGCCACTATAGAAAATCTCAGTAGAGAAAGAGGGGGTATGTACTTGTGTTTGTCACTGAACTCTTCCTAAACGGCTGGACCGATTTGAATGAATTCTTTTGTATGCGTTTGTGTGGCGCCCTGGATGGTTTAGATTCACAAATCAGCCCGGCAGATGGCGCTGCAGTCGATAATATAACCTAGATACCGAAATCATTCAAATCGGTCCAGCCGTTTAGGAGGAGTTCAATGACATACACACGTACAGTAGAATTTTATATATAAAAAAGATATGGATCGTTGAGTTGTATGCCGAAGTCCTCTATTATGTGTATGCCAAACCAGGGTGGTAGAATATAATTAATGTAACTTACATGTTTTCCATTAGCATCGAATCCAGTTTGTTTGTCAGACACGCTCAGTTCTACATTGTCCGCACCGAGGTCTGTACCTGCAAAACACATAAAGGGACTCGTTTTGATTCTAAGAACCCTCCCAGGTGGTACATCGACCTTCATAAGTACCCACTTAACCATGAGACGGGCCGTATGCTTGTCTACCGACTTGGTCGTATATAACCAAAAACTTACCTGTAAACCTCTTGTGTAGAAGCAGCTCAAAATTGTAAGTCTTCTGTATGGCGTATAGAAGTAGCTTCACGTCCACCTCGCTGCGTCGAGACGACATTATGTCGCTCAGGTCTTTGCGTGTTATCTGTACATACAATATAATACATCTTATTGTATAAAAACATAAACAAAGAAAAATATACATTGTAGCATTTGTGTAGTAGTAGTGTGATATTGTGTAGTAGTCATGTGGTATATTGTAGTGTGATGTAGCATTGTGTAGTAGGGTGGTATTGTGAATTGTGATGGAGCATTGTGTAGTAGTAGTAGTAGTGTGATATTGTGTAGTAGTAGTAATAGTGGTGTGATATTGTGTTGTAGTAGTAGTAGTGTGATATTGTGTAGCAGTAATGTGGTATTTTGTTGTGTGATGTAGCATTGTGCAGTAGGGTGGTATTGTGAATTGTGATGGAGCATTGTGTAGTAGTAATGTGTTGTGTGATGTAGCATTGTGTAGTAGTTGTGTGGTGTATCATTGTGTAATAGTAGTGAGGTATTGTGTAGTGTGATGTAGCTTTGTGTAGTAGGGTGGTATTGTGAATTGTGGTGGAGCATTGTGTAACAGTAGTGTGGCATTGTGTAGTAGTAGTGTGACATTTTGTGTCAGTAGTGTGGTATTGTGTAGCAGTAGTGTGTAATGTGATGTGGTATTGTGTAGTGAGGTAGTGTGTTAGGGTATAGTGTAGTGTAGTGTAGTAGTATACTGACGGTACAGAAGTGTTTGGCGATCCGCTCGCTGAGCGCCCAGTGCGGCGGGAAGAGCGCGCCGACGGAGTCCTCGAAGGCGAGCAGGTGCCGCTTGAGCCACGCGTAGCGCCGCTCCACGTGCGTCACCCACGCGCACTCCTGCTCACAACTGAACAGGTGCTGGTACTCCTGTCAGCGGCGATACACAACACGACATCACAGTATCAACGAGCTTGCCATTGAATTTGGGCCAAGCTCGTTTCGTACAAAAGAAGTGATTGAGTTAAGATTTTCTCTTACAGTAGTACCCAACTAATATGGCTTACCGATGTACCTGCGCAGAAGATACATTTTCAGATGCGGGAAACTGCTATTGGTCGGCAGCTGCCGCCATGTTAGCGCGCGCCATGCGGAAGGGCGTGACTTGCGAGTGAGACGGAACTAACAGCTGCACTGTATTATGAACCTTATAGTAGTGATCTAAGGTTGATTATAAGTTTTAAGCATTCTTTCGTTAATCTTCGGGACCATACTTTCTTTTCTGTGCGAACGAAGATTCACGACGCGCCATATATGTTGGGTAATACTGTACTTTAATATTAGCTTTTTGCTTTGCATTTGATATCGTTTCAGGGTTATAGAGACAGCATGCCGACGGTGTTGTGTAAACGTGAATTTTTGTCATTTAAGGTGTTAATAATTGAATTTAAATCTATATCCTATATAAAATTCAAAGTCCTGACTGACTGGTGACTGATTGACTGTTTTTTTTTTATACCACTAAGGTGGCAAACAAGCCTGATGGTAAGCAGTTACCGTAGCCTAAACCACTGGTCCTAGAGACATGAAATTTAGAGGGTATATTCTTTGTGAAGAGTAAGTATCCACTAAGAAAGGATTTTTTAAAATTCCACCCCTAAGGGGGTAAAATAGGGGATGAAAGTTTGTATGAAATTCCATCAGTTTCGAAGTTAGGATCTTCAAATTTTGTGTTTAGGCTGAAGATTGGAAATTTACGTATACGTGTCTCAGCTATTTTAATAATTCCACCCTCGAAGCGGGATGAAGTTTTTTTGTTTTGTTTTATTGTTGTAAAAAAAATATGTCATTTAATTCTTGTAGGCCACGCGGGCGAAGCCGCGAGCAGACGCTAGTCTTCTTATAAAAATGAACAAACTTGCACTATTTTGCAATGCTAACTTTTCTATCTCTTAAATGATATCGAATACTATGCCTTAAATCAACATTAAAAAGAGAAAATTCTTGCTGAAAACACATATTCACATATATAAACAAAATACATATTTCGAGCTTGGGCCAAATTCTGTGCAGGTGAGTGTACTACGTGTAGTGTAGTGTAGTGTAGTTGTGTGTACCTGCAGCTGCATGGCGATGAACCACTTGAGCAGGTCGTGCTTGACGCGCGCCTCCAGGATGTCCACGACGGCGCACGCCTCCGACAGCGTGCGGTGCGACACCGTGCTCTTGCTGCCTGCTGGGGGATTCTACCGCTTATTCACCCGGATACACAGTTCATATTGTATGTGACGACCATGCTCTTGCTACATGTTGACATGTTTATAAATAGAGCCCATTAGGCGTATTCTTCCACAACAACAACACACAACTATCGCACTCGGTGAATAATAAATAGTGTGGTGCCATCTCTATAAGGAGTTCTTTGGATAAGCAGTATGTTACCTAATCCACGCAATGTTGAAAAGTTCGCGGACGCTCAGACTGGAATGAGCTCCCCGCCGTGGTTTTCCCATGGGGTTCTTCAAAAAGGGTGTGGATTTTGGCCAACGATACCCCTGGTGTTGCAAGCGTCTAAATGGTAAGGTAATTGCTTACCATCAGGCGGGCCGTATGCTTCTTTGTTACCTTAGTAGTATAAAAAAAACGGCGACGGTTTTGTTTTTGCACCAAATAGGTTTCATACTTATTTCATCAAATGGATTTTATTGTTTCTTAAATATTTACAGGTATCTAAATGAATAGTAATCTATTGAAACATTCTTCTGTAGTAGTCCGTTAATTGCATTATCAAAAAAATGTACAAAAAATACGTGACTCCTGAACTTTGATGCGCTTTATCTTTATACATTTTTGATGATTGGGTAAAGCAAAAAATAAGTGTCCAATATTTTTTGATAATCTAACTGACGGAAAGGAAACATTCCTATTTCGGCGTGCCTCTTTCTTTATGTTAGGTAATACGTAAGGTATGTTCACCGGTGAAGGCCTCCTTAAAGTCGGCCAGTATCTGCGTGGCGAGCTGCGTGCGCGTGGCGTGCACCTGGTCGCGCAGGGACGACACCTCGCGGATGTCGCGGTACGCAGAAAAGTGTTGCAGCACCTGACAGTCACGTTTAACACAGCTTTATTGGTAACTCACCTGCTGTCACTATAAATACATATAAGCAGGTGTAAGGTGGATGACGCCTCCATCCAGTGGTAAATCTTCTGCCAGCCTAGTTCATTATAGCTGGGGACTGTGGACGGTGGTCGTGGATTTTTGGGTTTGAATTATGCAGATCAAAGAAATAACTTCATCAATGTGATGTAGGACAGTGTAGCACCATCTTTCTTTCTGTGTGCGAACTATTTTAGAGTAGTTGATACCTCATGTCACTACACATGTATAGACTATATGCACTTATGACGGTCACATTTACTCAAGTTACCACCTGTTCAGAACTCAGCCTTCAATTGAGAAGAATTCTACAAGAAACTCAGCAAGGTATACTCAACAAGGTACAAATATTTTTTGGACAATACAACTATGTTTGACTTCTTTTTCCAAATAATTAACAAAAAAAAAAAAAACTTAAGTCTAACATATTGTCCGATCAGAGAATATCCTGATTAAATGAAGATAAACTAAATCACAGATTACAGAATAGTAAGCAGATCGAGCGCGCGGAACACGGGAGTGACGCCAACACACCAAATACGGATTCAAAAGTAAATACAAACTCGAGTCAGTACTAAACAAGGCCTCGTGTTGTTACTACGTCACAAGTGTCATAATTTATCTTAAAAATTATGCCGTCCTGCATTTTGAAAAATTGTAAAAATTGTTCCCAAAAACAAAAAAAGCGAGACGGAATATCGTTTCATAGGTAAGTATAGATATTTTCACTAATTTGTATTATTTTTCCGTGTATTTGTTACTGATGACTAGGAACACAAAACCTCAACAAAAATCGGTTGGTGTTGCTAGGTTACATTGAAAGTATTTTCCTTGAAGTTGTGGTATTCGGACTTATTTCTGCCAGTGTCGAGTTATATTATAATTTCCAGTCACAACAATTATCACTTTCACAGTCCTCAGTCAGTCACCGTCCATAAAAGTAATGTTTTACTACAATGGTGGTTGTTGTACTAAAACTCTTCAAGGACTTTCTGAGACAACTTGAAAAGTCACGATACACATAATTCATTTAATTTCACTTCACTGGTGCACATGGATGATCTTTATTGAGTGAAATACCACCGAAAATACAAAATAAAACTCAAAATACACGAATTTATGAAAATAAAAATGAAAACGCAACGTCACTCTACAAGTTCCCACCAAAAAGTCCTTTTAGTTGTTTACCTTACTTATTCTTCCATGATAAAATTGAAAAATAAATGCAAAGCATGTTTTTTTGATGATTCGCTTTGTGAATTTGTGATTTGAAATACCCATTTTACAAACAAAAACTTATCTTATCCTAAGGAGGAACTAACAACGCCATTTCGAAATGTCAATCGCTATTCGTCAAAGAGAATATTAACATTACTTTCATTGGTTGTTTGCTCCACCAAATGCGATAACAGCGACTCTCACTGGGCCAGATAAGCTTGTGGCACTATCGGAGTGCAACTTTATAAGTCGCAAGTCCGGCCTTATGGAGTACTGCTGTCATCTGTGGGCGGGAGCACCTGGATACCAGTTTGGGCCTTTAGACTCGGTTCAGCGTCGTGCCACCAGAATTGTTGAACATCCCGAACTCACAAGTGGTTAAGAGCTCCTCAGTCTGAGGAGAGACTTTGCCTCCTTATGTGTATTCTACCACTTGTACAACGGAGAGTGTTCTAAAGAATTGTTCGACTTGATGCTCACGGCTATCTTCCACCATCGCAATTCTCGCCATCGACATCCATCCATCACACATTGAAACCAGAATGGTTTCGAACTGTGCGGGCTTAACGGAGCTTCCTTCCGCGGGCGCTCAGACTGTGGAATGAGCTCCCTGCCGTGGTTTTCCCAATGGAGTACAGCATAAGGTTCTTCAAAAAGGGTGTGAGTGAAGAGATTTTTGCAGACTCGGCAACGCGCGAGTGATACCCCTGGTGTTGTGTGTCCATAGGCTACGGTAACCGCTTTCCATTAGGCGGGCCGTATGCTTGTTTGCCACCTTAGTGGTATAAAACAAAATATCATTGAAAGTACAAAAAAATATTTCACATAATTTTGTAGTCCAGTGACATATGTAACATATATCCCTATCTTGCTTTGTCCTTATTCTATGCAAATATTTAGTATTATGAATAATCCAGATCAAGATATCCACTTTCCAACACTATTTCTATAGGATCTAAAAATCCACATATAATTCGATGACAACTAATTTTAGTTTGACATTTCTAATTTTAGATATAATTTGACCTAAAACGTGACCAACAGAGTAGGATAATTACACACTTAACTAAATTGAGTAACTAAAACGATATTAGTGCTGTCAAACTAAATTTTAGTTTAATCGTACGCCAACTGAATAGGAAACGTCGATTTGACACGACTTAAATTTTAGTAAAGAATAGTTTAGTTTGTGCCAACAGAATCGGCACCAATAACTATCCAATAAAAAACGTGGGAGTATTTCTTCATTATCCTGGCAGCCCTACACGTAACCTGGCAGCCCTAAACACACCCTGGCATCCCTAAACGCACATTGTCACACGTGTTCCTACAGTGCTCTCACGCACACATAGCTAAATACGAGCCTCACAGTGCTTGTCCCGTACATTACATCTGCCTACTATTCTGTAATCTGTGAACTAAATAAATAACTTTGACTGTTATTTATTAATAGACAAGCAGCTCAGCTACAGATTAAAGAAGTAAGCTCAACTACCACAATTAAAACTCAACAACCTTCCCCACCAACTATGTTACCATCTACTGACCTCCATAATAGCCTGCATAGGCAGCACAATCTCCTTATACTGGCGGCTCTGCGTCATGTTCCGTAGAGTATCAACACCTCCCACCAGCATGTGGAAGTGGTTCAATGCTGTGATGGCCGCTGTTAAGTTAGACTTGGCGCAGTCCAGCTGTTTAATCTCAGAGGTTATCTCTCGGACCATTGACTCGCTACGTTCTGCTTTTATGTTTATATCTGCTACCTAGAAATTAAAAATGATAGTGATATTGTTTAATTTTATGAAGTTACCTATAGTGTTTAACTATCACTGAATTGTGAATGGGTACTGTTTTTTTTCACTCCTGTCAAAATAAATCTAATTGGATTTGGTTGAGGTTGGGGACTCTTCTCACATATTTTCGTAAATACACACATATTATTAATGTATTTGTTTAACAAGAAGCTAACAATATGTCTATATCAGTGTTAAAAGTAAAAATTGATCTTTTTCCAATTTGTTTAATTGCGCAGTATGCTGTGTTAATCGCATGGCTCGCGGTTAAAAATATAACAATGACATCTATTATGTCCAATAAAACACCGAATTTAAGTAAATACGTATATAGTGCTAGGTAGCATTGCTATGTGAAAAACATGAGTGAAAAAGTATGAACTACCCGACTTAACTAATATTATTATAATCAAGAATATTTAGCAAGTACCTACATAACCTATACCATATAAAACATGAATGAACATATGTTTATACATAACATACCTTTCCCCCAAGTAGATACATATAATTTTAATTTACTAAATTTAAAACAATAACTCCTAGTTTTATATTAATTAAGTTAAAGAACAAAAGATTAAATAATAAATACAAAACACAAGTGCTTAATACAATGAATACAAAACACAACTAATAGAATAGAAATTATGCAATAAAATTATTATTATAGTTATTTCTGTCATATGGTGTCTTAGAGTGTAAGTTCAGTCTAGTCTTAAGTTTACCTCCAGAATGACTAAGTTCTGAATCAGTAGGAATACCCAGCATTTCAGCCCATTTCTCTTGACTAGGTATTTCTATAATATCTTGACCAATGTCACTATCACTACTTATTAACTTCCTATTTCTACTCACATCACTCTCTCCTACCTCAGGCCTTTCTCTTCCCTCTCTTTGTATTTCTGTCATTTCGTCGGATTGTTTCTTCTCAATAATTTGGTCTATGTGTCTATTAATAATGCTACCATCTCCTGTAGACACTTCATAACTGGATGGCCCATTTCTTTGAACTACTGTACCTGGCATCCATCGGGGTCCACTGCCATAGTTTCTATACATCACACTCTGTCCTTCCTTTGTGTCTCTATTTATTTTATGAGCGTTCCTTGTAATTTGTTTATTTTTCTTTTGTTGTTGACGATTATCCGGATGAATCGTGTCTAACAAAGTATGTAGTCGTCTATTCATCAACAGTTCAGCTGGACTCTTGTTCGTTGCTGTACAAGGAGTGGCACGTAAGCCTAGTAGCATGTTAGGAATCTTAATATCCCAGGGAGTATCGTCCATTTTGCACAACTTGTCTTTAACAGTTTGCACCATCCTTTCAGCTAAGCCATTAGTGGCTGGGTGGTATGGTGCAGTGGTGACATGTTTTATTTTATTCGCCTCCAAAAATTGTTTCATTTCTGCCGAGACAAACGGTGTTCCATTGTCTGACACCAATGTCTCACATAATCCATGTGTAGCGAAAATATTTCTAAGATGCCGAATAACCGTCGTAGAAGTCATGTTATTTACAATGAATACTTCTGGCCATCTAGAATAAGCATCAACCAAAATTAAAAATGTTCTATTTTGATAGGGCCCCGCAAAATCTATGTTTACTCGAGACCATGGCTTAGTAGGTGTGATCCATTCGCAGCTACTTCTCGGAGGCATGTGACGATTTTCTAAACATTTGTCACATTCGCTTACTAATGTCTCAATATCCTTGTTTAATGTTGGCCACCAAACATAACTTCTGGCAAGTGCCTTTGTTTGCACAATACCACTGTGTGTCTTATGTAAGGCCCTTAGTATAGGTTCACGCAGCGATGGTGGCACTACTACACGACAACCAAGTAAAATACAGTCCTCATGCATAGAGAGTTCTGTACGATGTAACCAGTAAAGGTGCAGTTCATGGTCTGTGACTTTATTAGGCCAGCCGCTTAATATATAATGACTTACATGAGATAAAGTCTTGTCCCTCTTTGTTGTCGCTGCTATCAGATCAACGTCAACTGGAAAATCAGTAGGTGTCTCAGCCATGAGCAAAACATCACACAATTGCTGTTCTGGTTCATCCGGTACCGGTCGTGGCCAACGACTCAAACTATCTGCATTTCCAATCTGCCGTCCTGGCTTGTATATAATGCTGTAACTGTGCGAAGTAAGTATTAGTGCAATTCTGGTCAATCGAGGTGACAAAACAGCAGGCATGGGCCGTTTGGGGTCGAATATACCAAGCAAAGGCTTGTGATCCGTCACTATAGTGAATGATCTACCCATTAAATAGTTGTGAAATTTAACTACTCCAAATATAATGGCAGTAGCTTCCTTATCCAGTTGAGAGTATCGTCTTTCGTGAACGTGCAACGTCCTGGAGCTCATAGCGATAGGGCGCTCTGAACCGTCCTCCATGACGTGCGATAGTACGGCGCCGACGCCATATTCAGAACTATCGCAAGTGAGTACCAATGGCTTTTTCAAATCATAATGAACGAGTGTCAACTCGGATGACAACAAGCGTTTTGCAGTATCAAAACTATTTTGCTCCCGGTCAGACCATTGCCAGGATTGCGACTTATCAAGCAATCTGTGTAGAGGCTCAAGTATAGTCGCTTTGTGAGGTATAAACCTCTCGTAAAAGTTATATAACCCTAGAAATGCTCGCAACAACTGGACGTTTTTAGGCTCAGGGGTATTGATTATTGATTCAACTTTGCTCGGGGCAGGATGAATACCATTAGCGTCGATAACGAAACCTAAAAATTCTACGCGTTCTGTAGCAATCTTGCACTTACCCTTGTTAAGACGCAAACCTGCCTTTTCGATGCGTTCCAGTACTGTGTCCAAACGCCGAGTCATCTCAGTGATTGTACGGCCGCTGACGATGACGTCATCAATCAGCACTGCGACACCCGGCACGCCGGCAAGCAAGCCCGTCATCAATCGCTGGAAGATCCCAGGACACGCCTTTACACCGAACGCTAATCTATGTACAGAGTACAAACCTTTGCAAGTATTCAAGGTTAATAGCCTAGCCGTGTCGTCCGTCACAACGACTTGTGTATATGCTCTGTCAAGGTCAAGTGTAGTATAGAATTTGCTACCTGCAATAATCGCGAAGACTTCACTAGCTGTAGGCATCGGATATGTATCCGATTCTGTAGCTTGGTTCACCGTACTACGGTAATCTCCGCAAAGACGTATGTCTCCGTTTCGTTTTACAATAGGCACCACTGGTGTCGCCCACTCCGAAAAAGATACGGGGCGAAGTACGCCTTCTTCCACCAAGCGATCGATTTCCTTTTCCACTCTTTCTTTTATCGCATATGGGACGGGCCTAGCTTTTAAATATTTAGGCGATGCGTCCGCTTTTAGCTGAATCGTGACAGGGTCTCCCCGGTAAGTACCTAGTCCCTCCCTGAAAACCTCATTATACTTCTCCACTATCATGTCAATCGTCGTCATGTCCATGTCAGTTATCAAGTTAACATTTAGTGATATATCGAGTGTCTCAAACCAATTACGTCCGATCAAATTCGGACCTGAACCCCTAGCTACAACAACATCTAAATTACAATTAATGTCCTTATATCG
Organism: Polyploca ridens; assembly: GCA_951394255.1. Classification (NCBI taxonomy): domain Eukaryota; kingdom Metazoa; phylum Arthropoda; class Insecta; order Lepidoptera; family Drepanidae; genus Polyploca; species Polyploca ridens. The sequence continues at coordinate 87,510 of OX596270.1, read as the reverse complement.
AACTCGCACCGTAGCCTGTCCTAACACTTGCACCGCCGAGTCGTTCCAAGTGCGCAGCCTGTTGCGTAGCGTCTTCAGTGTGCTGCGGGACCGTAGCTGCGTCCAGGTGCGCTCATTCACGAGGGAGAATGCAGCACCAGAATCCACCTCCATCATAACCGGCACGTCATTCAGCATCAATTTAACTCTATACGCTGGCACACGTAACGTCACACTGTCGTGTCGTGGCACAGTTGTGTTCTCCAATGTATAAATGCCATTGAGTTCCATATCCAAATCGTCTTCAGCGTAATTCACCTTGTCTGTCCGGCTTCTTTTTTTAGCTGTACATATTTTTTCGATGTGTCCCTTTTTCTTACAAAAATGACAGCTTGCGTTTATGAAACGACACACGCCTCCGTGACGATCTCCACATCTATAACACACCCGAACACTAGATTTAGACTGCATGGCGTTAACGTCCATAGGTTCATGAGACGTCACCGCCGAACCAGATGCTATCGCGTCGCTGTGAGTTGCAGCAGCAGTACAGGACGCACCCTGCATCATTCGAACGTCCTTATCTGCGCTTTCTGAAGACAGCATAGCGTCCACGATGTTCTCATATTGCAACTTGTCTTTCTTCAAGAGTTCATACTGTAACTTGTGATCGTTCATGCCGCATACGAGTCGATCGCGTAGCATACGCTCTAAGTCCGTAAAATTACAACGGGAACTTATTTTTCTGAGTTCTGCTATGTATTCCGATGCCTTTTCACCTTCTTTTTGATTGCGTTTATAAAATTTATATGACATCGAAATCTCGTTAGGTTTGGGACTATAATGTTTGGTTAGAATAATCACAAATTCACAAAAAGTCACATCACTCGATTTTTTAGGTGTTATTAACGCCAATAGGGTTTCAAACACTTGTGAACCACACACTGTATAGAAATTAGCCCTTTGGGCGGCATCTGTGACGATTCCATTGGCTTCGAAACAGTATTTTAATCGGTCAATGTAATTGTCCCAATTGTCACTTTGAAGATTGAATTCATGAAATTTCACTGATTTACACTCCATTGTTCATAATTTACACCTCGTCGCCACTATTATGTCCAATAAAACACCGAATTTAAGTAAATACGTATATAGTGCTAGGTAGCATTGCTATGTGAAAAACATGAGTGAAAAAGTATGAACTACCCGACTTAACTAATATTATTATAATCAAGAATATTTAGCAAGTACCTACATAACCTATACCATATAAAACATGAATGAACATATGTTTATACATAACAACATCAATTGTTATGATAGGATGCGCATCCCTCGCGAGAACCAACGGGTTAATGTTATATGATGCCCTCATTACAAATATGTCATATTATCAAATAATAACTGTACAGCTTTCAAATCATTGATGTAGCAATAGTTCAGGGCTTTCATTTAATAAACATTAAGTAATACCTGCAATGCCAACTCCTGCATGCACTGTTGTGCTATATTCAAGGCCTGTTGTCCGGCCTCCCTCTGTGCGGGCTGCTCTCTAACCAGCCGGCGCACGTCCGCCTCGACGCCGGCCAGGCGGAACTCGCACCGCGCCCCCGCACTCTCCACGCCCGACAGAGACTGCTCCGTGGGGAACACACTGTTGATATATGCTACTGCATCGAACTGGAACGAGCGAGTTATATTTGGGATTACAAGGGGTATATACTGTATTAACGCCAAAGTGTGTGTATCCTTGCACTAAAGTTGTCGACTAAATATGTGTATTTCAGCAGAAAATACTGGCTTCATAAACTTACTTCTTCACTATCAAATTGCTCAGTACCACCCATTAGCTCCTCGATGCGGCTCATGACGGAGCTTGGGAAGTTGATCTGGACATCAGGACCGCCGTCCTTGTCGTCCAGAATATCGTTTGAATCCATTTTTATTGAATTTTCATGTTAATATTGGGAAGCAGAAACTTAAAATTCTTTCTTGTTGTGTTGACGTCGAAAACGTCAGTTCAGATCAGTGTTCACAACCTGAAGCCAGGCAGCTATCGTACCAGGGCCGTAAAATTATCGTATATGCTCGTATATGGATCAAAATTATCGTATCCATCAGGAAAATTGCTAAAATTTTAAAACTCAAAAAAAAACTTTAAAAAATCATATGAAAGGTGACAATAATATATTTTAAATCTTGTAAACCTGTTTTTTAAATGGAAAAAAAAATAGTTCGCGCCAACATCTCGAATTTATAAAGAAGAAAATAATGTTAAAGGATAGAGACACATGAAAACAAAAATATTTTTTAAAAGTTTAACTGAATAGATTCTATATTTGCGAGAACAGAATACACAAATCATAGAATTAAAATGTACTAGAGTGGCAGTAACCAAGTGAGAACAGTAGACATGGGTTTGAACAAGGCAACGATCCCACCGCAAGCGCTAGTAGTCGTTGTCGAGTACTAGCTGTGCGCGTCAGGTGCGAATTGCTCGGATGTTTTTTTTTGTTTTTACCGATAAAAATGGTTAAATGTGCGGTTCGATTGTGCAGTAATGATAGTAGGACACACTCAAAGTATAAATCTAATGTCACTTTTCATCGGTAAGTCGAAATATTGATGCATTTCTAACAATTAAATTACGCGTCTCGGGGGTGAAAGAGACGCGAGGAGCGGGCACGATTTGGCCTCCCGCGCTGCCCCGCACTACCGCGCCGCGACTAGTGATGTAGCGCGACGGATACTGCAGTCGATAAATATTCTAATAGTTCATAAAAAAGTTGTAGGCCTTTTGAGAACTAAATGTTTTATTTTTATAATGGAATGTTAATAGTATACCTAAATATTAAAGTAATTATTCGGTTTTAATAATTAATTGAATTGTTCAGTCGGAATTTGTGTTTTACGACTTTTTTGAGACTAAACAAAAAAATCCAAAAAATTCCAATGGCAAAATTAAAATTACTTTCTCGGTAATATTATAATAATAATAATAATAAAAATAATAAATAATAATAATAATATTTTTAAATATATTTTTAAAAATATTTAAAAATATATTTAATATGAATAGTAAAATAAATAAATGACATAATAATAAATATCCTGGGACATTCCTCACACACGGTCATCTGATCCCAAACTAAGCAGAGCTTGTACTATGGAAACCAGATAACTGATATAATACATATACTACTTTTTGTTTGTAAATACATACTTAATATACATAATTACACCCAGACTCAGGACATACAGACATGTTCATGCACACAAATGCATGTCCTGTGTGGGAATCGAACCCACGACCTGCGGCGCGTAAGGTGAACTTTAACCAACTGCGCCAACTGGCCCGTCTTATTATACTGAAGTGTCAGTTGTTTAACAAGCTTTTATTAGCTTCACGTGTAGGTAACTAAGTATGTAAACACATCTATGATGTCAATTTTATTTAACCTACTTCTAGTCACCATATCGTACGACAAAATTATGTTGGTAAAACTGTGACAAAATGGTGTGGGGCGCTTTTTAACACGCTTTTATAAGCTTCACCTGTATGTATATATGTACGTATATATGTATGCATATAATGTAATCTTCAAATGTAATTTTCATCGACTTCTAAACGTCAGATTAAACTGAAATTTTGCACGCTTATCAAGTACTGATGACAATACATTAATTTGGTACCATCGAGCTGATCTGATGATGGATCCGGAAAGTAGGCACTGGTACTCCATAACGGAATAACGTATGTTAGCCTTGTTTGGACTTGTTGGAATCGTCTTCAGATGCATTTTGACCAGATATGGTTCTATTTCATTATTCTATCTACATTCAGTAATTTACGAGATTAGAGGCCTATCAATTAGCATATCTAGAACTTATGTGACAGAAATATCATCCATCATCTCATCATCATCATCATCTGTCAGTTTAGTTCTGAAAAGCTAACATGCGAGCCGTGAGATAATTTTGTCATCGAATCATCTCGTGTACCTACAGTGAAAATCACATGAATAAATGCCGAGCTTTTTCGAACTGAACTTCACCGCGCACGACATAATATGGTAAGAAACTTATCTCAAGGCACGCATCACGCGCATGTAACCCTGCTGGATACGTTATCAGGAAGCAGTGAAACTGGTACTAAGTTACCTCAAAATGAGCAAAAATTCGTATTTTTATGTTTGCATCCAGGGTCATTCGAAATGCGTCGGCACCTAATAAATTTACCAATTGTATATTTTACGTTATAATTTTACGTTGTATGGTTACATGCGGTTGGTATATTTGCCAGAACTTACTAAATAGGTAAGCAACATACATACCTATACATATTACAATGAATTATGCGGCTATCGATAATTCGGAGCACAGCGCAGTTACGTCCCTATTGTCACATATTCATCAATATAAATATCTATAGCTCATCTGCCTACGCTGGTACTGGGTGAAACTGTGCGATACTCGCGTTCTATACTTAGTTATTTTATTTCTATGACACAAATATTAATGAAACTTAATATTTTATATACAAATTCGAAAAGACAATAACTGCCTACACTCCACCACATCGAACGACGATATCGATATCGATCGCTGATTGGAAGATAGTAGCAAGATTGCGCCATGAAGCAACAACATGTGTTCCTAATATGTTCCTAAGAAAGAAATGAGCCAATAATAATGGTGCTGACACTAAAAAACAACTGTAATTGTGATTATCTGTGTAATCATCAAATTTTTCATCAGAATGGAAATTATCGTACAATCTGCGTACGATAGTCGTGTACCATCGTACATCGTACGTAGTTATGAAATTATCGCACATGTACGATAATTATCGTACGGTTGCGAACACTGGTTCAGATTAGTGTTTCCAATCGATAGTCGATTTATCGATACAATAGGGGTACGTTTAAGCCGATAAAATTTCGCCGGATAAAAATTATACTAGCGAGGGTTCGCTGAACGGGGTCATAGTTAGAGTCTGTCAAATTCAATTGACAGCTTGTAAATAACTATCAATTCGACTCGAAATTGTATTGTAATCTCCGTAAAGTTAACATTTCGCTTGTGATCTCGATATTATTACATAGTAAAAATGGAGAACATAAGAAATCAATTTTCCGATGCAAAACAACTAACAGTTGTCAATCTGACAGCAGGATAAAATTTAGCGAGGTAAAAAGGTCGCTAAAATTCATCGTAGCCGGTGAATGGGTATGCCAGCCGACGCCCTTGAACGGGGCAGTTTAAATTTTAGTCAGTTGAATTTTTCGCCTCGCGGTGTGTTTGAACGGGGTGTTTGACGTTTAGTCAGTTTAAATTTTATGCTGGATAATTGACTTAAACGCAGCCTAGCAGTAGAAAAAGTACATTTCGTTGCGTTTGCACGAATAGAACTTTACAAAATGTATGAGATTGACATAAGGATGTGCTAGACCCTAGCGTAACCCAATTTCAAGTAACATTTCTATTCGCGCAAACGCAACGAAATGTACTTTGTCTAGGAGGGGGGGCAGGTGTTTTACATATTATTAGAGTTGTCGAGATCTAAGGCCCTAGACCCGTTTCTGTGATTATACATTAGTAGTAAACTAGACTTACCATATTCTAATCGAAAACGCAAGCTTCCCTCGACTCAAACTCGACTGAGGATACCCTAAGGAATATCTCAAGGAATCCTCGTTTGTATTTTAAGCTAAAAATTTAGCAAATCTGGAGGAACCTCGAATGAGGTTGAGTCGAGTTATTGTACGTCATTATTTACCTTAATCATTGTATTATATTCTTACGATAGCGCCCAACTTTGGGCAGAATGCAGAAATGCTTTGATTTTTTATCTGTGGATGCATGGTCACATAAATGTCAAACTAATGTTTGTGTTTTATTTGTTGTTTGTTGTAATTTTTAGGCCAAATAGGTACAGCGTCGTCGCGTTAATTTTGTTTTATTGTGTTTGTACTCTAGCTAAGCTAGAACCATATTATTTGTTTTGCAATATGTCTGGAAGAAAAATATTTAGTGAGGCGGAGAAGTTTTGCCTACTGGAACTTATACTTAAGTATAACTTAAATTCTACGGCAACTAATGCCGCCGGTAATCCTGCTGCAAAAAGAATGGCTTGGGCACGCTTAGTGGAAGAATACAACTCCATTGAGACCAATTGTAAGGTAAGTTGCCTGTGAAGGCCTATTTGAATGAATAAATTATGAGTAACTAATGTTACCACTAATAATAACAAATAAATACCTATTATAAAACTGCCATTAGCCCATTTATTTTTATATTATGATAATCTACCTCATTTATTTACCGAAAATGGTAGGAATGTACATTGACGCCCATCGATTTAAGGGGGGGGAGGGTGGGGAGGGGGTGAGGGGGGAGGTCTAGAACCCCCCCTGTGAAGGAAAAGTTGCGCCCCCTCCCCCTTTTTGAGATGTGATGATTTTAATTTTTCACAAAAATGTCGAATTTTCTTGTGCTAACATCGGATTATGGGGAGAATATTCCTAAAAATGGGGGAAGTTTAATCCAAATTTTGACCCCCCCCCCATTCCCCCCCCCAATTTCACGCCCCCCCCCATTTCACGGGGTCTGGTGGTCTTAGTGGTCTAGGAGAGAAAAAGGTTCATTCACCTTTTGGGTCTGAGGTCAATTGGGGGGGGGGGGGGGGGGGGGGTCAATTGCTGCTTGGACCTGTGGATCCTTTTTATTTTGCATAAACTTCTATCTAGCGCTCGCCGGCCGCTGCCGCGGCACCGCTCGCTGCGCTCGCTCGGCTCGCGCACGGTATTTACAAAGTTCAAACCTAACCTAACCAATCAGTTTGTTTTTTATTATCCTTTTAATGTGCATAAACTTGTAACTAGCGCTCGCCGGCTATTACGTTTGGTTTCACTATGTCGGTAAATACTATTTACACACTATTTACATGTTTTTGGTAAAAGTACTAATTAAAAGTAGATTATTATATGTAAAATGATAAAAATTTACATGAAAAATACCTAAGTAAATAGGTATGTTTTTTTTACGTAATCAAAGACTTAAAAAAAAAATTATACATTTTAGTGTTCCTTACATGAAACGAAACGTGACAGTGGTGTGTCAAAATGACGATAGTGACAAAATATTGCATAGTTTTTCACGATTTTGTTTTTTTTTTTCTCATAAACCAGTTGCTTCCGCAATTTGAAACTTTGTGTAGAGCCTTCTAATAATATAACCTTCCTGTAAAAAAAAAATGAGCTCCCAAATCGTTGGGCGTCAATGTACAACTTAGCCCCGAAAATATACCATGCTTACCCAGCGAGCTGTTACTACTTCCTACGAAGTTATAACCATCTCACTGTGCTTACCAGACTTCTTGTAATCGCAGTTTATGATAAATACCACCAGCACCACTGTCAACTTGACGTAATCCTGAGAGAAGTGTTCCTTACCGGGCACTATACCGACCTACACTACACTACACCGAACCGTGCATTAGAGTATTAGAGTTTGACTATTCATAAGTGCCTGTGAAGGCCTATTTGAATGAATAAATTATTTCATTTCATTTCATATATGGAAAATGTAGTTTTATATTTGTATCAAAATGCAATAAACTATATGCTTTGTATATTTTAGAGAAGTGAATCACAGCTAAAGAAGTGCTGGGACAACTTAAAAACAAGAAAAAAAGCACTTCTAATTGAGGAAAAAAAAGAGTGCATGCAGACAGGAGGAGGGCAATTCCATTCCAAGCCAGGGGCTTCACAGCAGGATCCCATGCTAGTTGAGGATGCTCTACTAGATCAGTCTGATGTTGAATTAAAGTTTGTTATAGATAGTGATAATTTGCCACTGGACACTACACATGGTAAACTTATGTTATTTAAGTAGAATTATAATCATTTGAATCTATCATTCCTTCCACTTTAAAGTATCTGAAAATAGAACTTTTTTTTTTTACTGTATATAGGCCTGTGTTTGACCGCAATCTCACCATGGTAAGTGACGATGCGGCCGAAGGTGGTAAGCACACAAAGCCTAGAAGGAACTGGCTCTCAAGTGCAGCTATCGGAACACACCGCACAAAATGTCAGTCATCTGTGCTGCACCTTATGTTACCAACAGCACTGAACAGTGCAGTATCTCAATATATGAATATAGGTATTATCTTAAGTAGTATAGCCATATTCTATCTTCTTTTTATTTTGTCAGACTTCTATATTGAGCCTGCTGCATCACCAGAGTCTGAAAATGACCCTCTTGCATCCCAGACTGTGGCAGACACGGTACCGGAATCTGATAGAGGTATATTATATGATTATAGTATGACTGTGTAGGAGTATTGTGATGATTTCTCATGCATAAACAACTTTATTATATTGGTAGATAATGGTGGCCGTTCTGAATCTCATCACACAGACTACATTGCAAGTGGATCACAGACACCAGGTAACGATTAAAATATATGTACTACATCAATCTCTATTTTAAGTGCAAAAACTTGTTTAATAACTGTTTTATTTGTGTGTAATCACAAGTAACTTCAAATAATACAGATTTGGTTGTCAAATATAATGTAAAAATTGCAGTAAGTATTTACTAATTTATTGAATAAAAGATGTTTTACAGGCTAATAAAATTATGGAAAATAATATTCAATGAAATAAGACAACCTTTGTGTGTTAGAATATTTTAATGCTAGGATATTTATGAAATTTAGCATTAGCTACATCGCATTTGTGCATACCTGCCATCTTCAAAGCAGTACAGAGGCAATAGGAATATATACACACACATTTCCTTACCGTGAACAAACTTAAAATGTAATACTAGTTCTATATTCTTTTATTTTCCCTAGGGGGAGCTAAAAATATAAGGGCTAAGGTCATAACAGAAGAGTTCCATATAAGGAAAATAAATTATGAACGGATTCATGAAAGGGAAGAGGAACTTCATCGTTTAAGTGTGGCTGAGAAGAAGTGGCTTGTGAAAGCAGCAGAAGAACATTATCAAAAAGCTCAAATAGAAAGAAGAAGTGCTGAAGAGGTTCTCCGCTGCAACCGATTAAAGAGAGAACAAGTAGAATTATTGCTTAAAATACAAAAAAATACATAATATAAAAAAAAACTTTTCATTGTAATTTAAAATACCTAAATATATGGAATACAGTTATAACCAAAACTATTTAGGTACAGTAAACAAAATTGACGGGAGCAATTTTAGTTGTAATATACTGGTACGTCGTTTTAAGCGATGTCGTTATAAAACGGTAATTATTATTGTTTGTTACATAGTATCGTAGGTATCATATTTTTGTCAAAAAACAATTAAATGAAAAATTATGATGGTGCGTCGAGTGGAGATTTTGCAACTATGAATAGATCAATTATTCCCAACCAATCTATAAGGTTGAGTGGAGTCGAGGAATTTTCGAGGAACTGTCTTAGAATATGGGTGTTATTATAGTCCATGATAAGACTAGCTTGGACAATATTTGAATTAAATTATTAAATGAAACCAAAAAAAAATATTTAAAAAAGCAATGAAACCGACTGCGTAAAACAAAAAATAACTGAAAAGAGAAAAACAAGCTCTTTAATCTATAGAGTTTTGAATATAACTTGAATTGTATGAGGTAATTTTTAAAATCTTATCTGGCAACACTGACTTTGTTGCCAGATAAGATTTTAAAAAATCCGTTTATTATAAATTACTAGCAACTCTTCTAAAACTGTCACTGTCACATTCTCAGCTCGATGCTCGATCAACGACAAATGTCAAACCAAATGTCAAGTGAGTGGAACGTCGAGGAAGGAGGAGAACGTGCAATTGTTTTTCAGTTTTTTCTCCGCGCTTGTGCTGATCGACGTCGTGAGTGCCGGCACGATGAGCGGCCACAACCTCGCGCTAATAGTATAACTTGTTCACTTTTACAAATTTATATAAAAAACAGTGTCCCATCAGTGTAGTGCAGTTGCACCATGGCTCGGCTCACGGAAGAAATGGTGATTGCGCGCTCGAAGCAGTCGGATCTTTCTGCTATAAAGAAACTAAATTGTTGGTAAGTACAATAAGTAATCAGGGTGTGCATAATGGGGCAGAATGACACGTTCCGCTGTTGACCTTAGCCCATAGAAAAGAAGAAAAAATATTTTCCCGCGACCATCGGCTCGGTTTTATCGTGTTGTGTGAAATCTTTTACAATGCGATCACAGAGCCGTAACGGCGTGCGTATTTGCGATAATGAGGTCTCAGTTCATACAAGATGCTTGTTAAAAGGCACAAAGGAATACAGGCTTTAGGGAGTCTTTGTTTGTGCCATACCTACTGATGTGTCATTCACTGTATAGGCTGTATGAAAGGAAACCTTGAAGCATTACACAAATAGAAAAGTAAAGTACTTCCACATAGACGGGCTAGTTGGAGCGGTTGGTTAAGACCCACCTATTGCACCACAGGTTGTGGGTTCAGTTCCCAACACAGGACATGCATTTGTGTGCATGAACTAGTCTGTATGCCCTGAGTCTGGGTGTAATTATGTATATTAAGTATGTATTTGCAAACAAAAAGTATTATATCAGTTATCTGGTTTCCATAGTACAAGTTCTGCTTAGTTTGGAATTAGATAGTGTGTGAGAGGAATGCCCAAAGATATCTATTTATATATTTACAAATACTGAACGGGCCCTATAAGGTCAAGTACACAATAATTAAAAATACATTGGTAATACTTATTAGTACCAACCCAACAATAATAAAATAGTTGGTTTTTCTTGTCATCTTATTTCATTATAAGAGAAGCAATACAATTTAGGAGCCTACTTCTTACAATGTATTTGTGTCAATATTATATTTATATTTACACGGCAGGACATACAGACATGTTCATGCACACAAATGCATGTACTGTATGGGAATCGAAACCACGACCTGCGGCACGTAAGGTGAACCTTCACCAACTGCGCCAACTGGCCCGTCTGATGGATGAAATTCATTAATGGTGTTTGTTACGATTACCACCAAAGTTACGCGTCCCTGGGTGGGAATCAAACCGACAACCTGCGGCATGTACATTGTAATAAATTGAATAAATTACTTTGACTTTTAATAAAAAAGCTTCCCCTCCATAGTTTCACCTGCATTCCCCAGATAAAAAATAGCCTATGTTACTATCTGTTTCATAACTTATCTCTGTATAAAATCACATTGAAATGTTGATGTGTGAAAAGGAAACATAATACATAACATTAGGGGATGCAAAGGCGAGGTTCTTGAATTTGCTCTATCGGATCACACTGCACAATTACTTAAATGTCCGGTAAAAAAGAGTTGCATTATTAAATACTGGTACTCATATAGGCGCGACTATTGTATAGAAAATTGCGAAATATTTAGGAAATACATTGGCCAACTTAGCTTTAATGATGTTATGGAAGAACAAAATGCAAACGCGGCTTACGAACTTTTTCACGAAACTTTTTTGCTTATATACAATTTGTGCTTTCCGGTGATTAGATTTAAGGTACCTACTGTAAAAAAACCAAGATGGATGTCGAAGGGAATATTATTGTGCTCTAAAAAGAAAAGGGACCTATTATGGAAATACCGAATATCACCAAGTCACCACAATAAGAAAGCATTCAAAACATACGCAAAACGATATAAAAAGATATTAAAACTTACACAAAAAGCACAAAATAACTTCGCGATTCAGAATGCTACTAATAAATCTAAAGTGACTTGGAGAATAGTCCATAATAATAATAAGAACTATCCTAAAGATAATTTATCTAAAATAAATAGAAACGGCCAATCTATAACTGACCCTAAAGAAATTGCAGACGAATTTAATAACTATTTTATAGACAGTACTCACACTGTACAGATGAATCAATCAAACCATCCTAAGCTCAAATATAATAAAAACAACTCCATATTTCTGACACCAACAACTCAATTTGATATTCTAAAAATTATACGTTCTCTAAAAAATACGGACAGTGTGGGATACGATGGTATAATGACGAAAATAATAAAATATGTGGCAGATATTATTGCTCCTATCGTGGCATATATTGTTAATATGTGTTTAGAGCAAGGCGAATTCCCTAATGCACTTAAAACTAGTATTATAAAACCACTTCATAAAAAAGATGATAAATTGTTTCTTAATAATTACAGACCAATAGCGTTAATTCCTATTATGTCTAAAATATTTGAAAAGGTTATTTACCAAAAAATGTATTCCTATTTCGAAAGTAATCATATTTTCACGGACAGTCAATATGGATTTAGAAAAAATAAAACCATTAATATGGCCTTGTATGACTTCCTTAGAACAATTATGATAAACATGGATAAGCGAACACCAACTATAGCCCTATTTATGGACATGACTAAAGCGTTTGATTATGTTAATCATGATACATTATTGAATAAGTTATATTTGTATGGAGTAAGAGGGAATGCACATAAGCTCATTGAATCGTATTTGAGTAACAGAACACAAATAACAATAATTAATCGAATTTGTCCTAAAACAAAAATTGAAAAAACGTACACGTCAAATAGTCGGAAGATTAGTAACGGTGTACCACAGGGAAGCGTACTTGGTCCACTGTTATTTTTAATCTATATCAACGATTTACCGGAGGTTACTAAGCACGCCATGACATTATTTGCGGATGATAGCACTATTCTATTTGTTGATACTGAAAATTCTAATTTTGAAAATGACATAAATACTACTATACTATCTGTAATTGATTGGCTCAAATTCAATAATTTAAATATTAATTTGGAAAAAACTAAAATAATGAACTTTAAACAACGACATAATTATAATTTGGACATAAACATTAACTATTTAGGTAAAATTATTCATGAAATTGATGCTACGAAATTTTTGGGACTACATATTGATAATAAAATGACATGGAAATTGCACATTGAGATACTATGTAAGAGATTAAACCAATTCTCTTTCGCTCTATACAAACTTAATAAAATAATAAATGAAACTGCACTATTAACAGTATATCATGGTTATGTTGCATCCGTATTAAGATACGGCATTCTTTTTTGGGGTAATTCCACAAACAAGATACACGCCTTCCGCGCACAAAAATCGTGCATTAGAGCTATACGCGGCTTAAAACAAATTGATTCATGTCGAGAGCATTTTAAGCAACTTCGCCTTTTAACATTACCCGGACTTTATATTAGTGAAGTATGTATGTTTGTGAAAGCAAATCCACAACTATTTGTCAAATATGCTGCCGGAGGACGTCGTGAAAATCAATTTCGATACTTCCCCTCAAAAACAAAACTTTTACACGACAGTATATTTTGCATGGCCCCGGTTATATATAATAAAGTACCAAATGAAATACGAGCTTTAAATATTAATAAATTCAAATCATCATTGAATGAACTGTTGACTGATAAATGCTACTATACAATAACAGACTTTGTTAATGATAGAACCCTGAAATAGGGCCATTGGCATGTCCGTTTCTTTGTGTTTTTGTTCTGAATGTGTTTAGTATAGTATTTTTAGTAGACATTTTATTTGGGATCTGGTTTTATAGTAAATTTTTGACATTTGAATTTGATATTTTTATATAATTTTCTATTTGTATTATTATTAATGTATTATTAAGATTATTACCAGCCCAATTTGATTTGATTTTAATTTTTAATTGTATATTTGTTTTATAATTTGTATGCCCAAAAGGCGGGACATAGAGGAACACTAACCAACATTTTATGTAATACGAGCTTTTTTCAACCTATTGTCCACAAATAAATAAATCATTTCATTTCATTTCATTTCAAAAGAAACCAATGCTCTCAATTTGACATTTAGGCTACGGTAACTGCTTACCAACAGGTGGGCCATATGCTTGTTACCCACCTTAGGGTTTAAAAAATAAATTATAATGTTACGAGGTTAAGCAATGAAAACATCAGAAGTGGGGTAAAAAATGGCACTAGCACAGGATACTTAAGAGTTAGTACCCTAAGTTACTCCTTATAACAACAGCTATCTGCCAGTGAAAGGCTCGTCAAAATCGGTCTAACCGTTTTGGAGAGTTGCTGGAACAAACAGACAGACAAAATATATAAAAATGGATTTTTTATATACTTTCTTTGCATGCATTTAGTAAAATGCTGTTATTTTGATATTACAAACAGAAACTTCAATTTTATACCTATAAGGGTGTTTTTGGAGGGTTGGCAAAATGCGATATCCCCATTTTGAGAAATCCCCATAGTGCTCCTGAATGGTGAGTGATACCACTGGAGTTGCAAGCATCAATAGTACAAAAGAAAACTATAAAAGCTTGGTTTTTAGTCTTCAGAGAAAGTGATATCATTTTAAGTAGTCATAATACACTATTTAATTGCTGAAGAAAAAGTAGTATTTCATATTTCACTTGGTAATTAAACAGTGCTAAAGTGTGCTTAACATACCTAACAATTCCTAATGGTGATTACAGATTAAAACACTTTTTCTTGTTCTGGGTAGTACACACGGCTACAGATCAAGCTATACATTTCCAATATAAGCTTACCTCTCATTGTACCGAAATCCTATACAATGCGAGATCAGCTTATACTGGAAATGTATAGCTTGATGTGTTGCCGTGTGTACAGTCTACTCGAAAAGTAGATGATTAATTTAGCTCCTCATAATTTTATGTCATCATCATCATCATCAGCCTTCTTTTAAGTCCACTGCTGGACGTAGGCCTTTCCCAGAGTGCACCACTCCTTCCGGTTTCATGCCACCCACATTCAGCCCAGTCTGGTCACTTTTTTGAGGTCATCAGTCCATGGGTATGGGGGGCAATTTTATATAAAATACTATTTTATTTACTTCAAAAAGCAGCAGGACCATAAGCATTAACAGTGAACAGGAGGTCTGTAGAAATCTCTGCATGTAATCTGCTGTAAATGAGCCCACTAATTGGGTTATATAAAGCGAGCATCTTTAACACAAACAACCTTTAAAAGAAACAGGTATTTTAAAAAAATGGGCATTTACAATACATATTCATAATTTCCATGTATAACGCTAAGAAGACGAAATATCATTTTTATGAGTGGAATATTTGAATTATGCAAATATCTCTCCAAGAGTCTTTAAAATTGCTTTGATTGTTCTTAGTTATAGAACAATCAAAACATCAGTCCTCAATTGTAATTTTAATCCTGGCTCTTTGACATTGAGTTTATTTTCGGTGAATACAATTTCATTATTGTTTCTATAATACTATGAGGCAACTATTATGCAAGTTGGCTATACTCTGACTGTCGTCAGAGAGATACGCATCTGCGTAGGCTGCTCTAGCTTTCCTAGTTTTAATGCAAAGTGAAGCTTAGTCAATACCTAACACGTTTTGACTTTTGAGCCCGTGCGCCGTCGGTACGAAGGCTTTCATTTCTTTAGGTTCGAAAAGGGTTCCAACCCCATTACTAAGCCTCCGCTGTTCGCCCGTCCGTCCGTCCGTCTGTCTGTCTGTCTATCAGTGGACTGTATCTCAATTGTAAAATGTAGACTATTTAATTATCTTCGAGTTGCACAAAGGCATACAATTATCGGTACAGTTACGTCTATAGGCCGTGGCTTCCACGGTAAACAGCTTGTATTGACAAAGAAGACAGTAACCTCATTTAGTGATCCAACAATGACTAGTCTTTAATGTAAATAAAGCTTAACAGCAATTTGCTTACTGGAGTCATTGCACTTGACACAGAGTTCTCTCGCTTCTTTGCCTGTCATGACCGATAGTAAGGGTACAGTAGTACCCAACTGATATGGCGCGTCGTGAATCTTCGTTCGCACAGAAAAGAAAGTATGGCCCCGAAGATTAAGGAAATAATGCTTAAAACTTACAATCAACCTTAGATCACTACTATAAGGTTCGTAATACACTACAGCTGTTAGTTCTGTCTCACTCGCAAGTCACGCCCCTCCGCATGGCGCGCGCTAACATGGCGGCAGCTGCCAACCAATAGCGTTTCCCGCGCTTTGAAAATGTATCTTCTGCACAGGTACATCGGTAAGCCATATTAGTTGGGTAATGCTGTAATAAGTATCTTTATTCTTTTTCCTCCATAACTAATAGTGAAGAGATATGCCAAACTCCTGGAGCAGGGCAGAGTCATAAACTGTGATATAGAAATTGCTCTATAATTACTTCATAATTTCATTTAAACACCACTTTTGACCGGCTTTCTTTTGGCACTCGTTTGTTTATACCAAGGGTGTCAAGAGAGGTCGTCAACGCGTGCGTGATGATACCCCTGGTTTTGTCGCATGTCTAGATACACTATTGCCGTATGATTGTTTGCTACCTTAGTAGACAAAAGAAACACTGATATTATGTGCTAGTTGAGACAATGAGCGATTCATTTGACATATACCTTGTTCTAGTTACTGAGGTGTGAAAATCGCACAGATTCGTGCTAAAAATATTGACATTTAGATTTTTGTAACTTACAAAATCTTTGCGTGTATCTTGTAATGTACTGATGATGATTGCAGGAGAATAAGCTTTGAAATCCTTCTTAATTGAATCTTCTATGTTGTGATTGTGACTGCATCTAGTGTCCTGTGACCTGTGATCGCGGCATACACATAGTACACTGCTGGTCCCGGGTGCTACACTGCCAGCACTCCTCATGGAGCTCTGGTAACCATCATATCATCTAGGTTTCTCAATTTTCCGTTCTTGGTCTTCAGTTTATAATTGCTACGCAGTGCAATTTCAAATCTGTACAATAGTGCCACTAAAGATGAGACTTGAGACACCACCTGGTTGACGTCTGACGTGTTTCGTGATGACTTCTCTTTAGCGGTATCTATTTTATTATAATGACGCCCGGTCCCTTCCCGCCTCAGACCACATATCACTAAAGAAAAGTCATCATCAATGACGACAGAGTGGCACGCACTTATACCTTCATTACTGTTACTTAATTGAAATGACTTTAGGTTTAGCGCAATGAGTTACTCATAAAGATCTGCAGACCGTTGTGACCTCAAATGAAACAGTTGTGTGTATTTACTTACATTATTGTGAACAAATGAAACTGTATCTAAAGAAGACTATAAAATAACAGTGGAAATATAACCAGGTCAAGGAGAAGGTTATGTGTGTTGGGTCGAAATAGTAGTTTATATCCACTAAAATGAAGCATACCTTAAAATAAGCGAGCCTGTTAGAAACTTTTCAACGCAGAGAAAGTAAAATTAACTGAAGGCGGTGAATGATTTGAAGACGTCGAAAAATCTTAAGTCCTAGGTCAAGATATGCCATATCTTTGTCTGAAAAGTCTGTCAAGGTAATATTTAGTTTAAGTATTTGGAAATACAAATAATAAGAGCTTACTAACAAGCAGACAGTACGTAATATATTAGCCAAAGGTATTAGCTAACAGATGCAGTCTTAAATATTCCGTGAGTCATTGCCCAGACATGGCGACGTCTATTTACGGTAATAATGTTAGACAATACCTGTTAAGTAATAGTAAATGTGGTTACGAAAATACATGTACGTGGATGATATATTTGCAACAGGACGTTAGTCCGTTGAACTCTTTACTCTTTTATTTGTCAACTGAAACTGGGTGTTAATTTCTAGAAGATCTCCGCTGTGGTTTTCCCAAGGGCGCATTTGGTTCTTCATGAAGGGTGTGAAGAGATTTTTGCAGGCTCTTTGTCTCGCTATGCGTGTCTCTTTTTATCATTGCAAATTAAAATATTAATTGCGTCTCAACTCTCGACTTTTAGTCATCCTACAATTGCACGTATTGGAATAAAATTGCTGCATTATTCGAAATTGTACCTCTTTTGATTACCTAGCCTTTTTATTTTTATACAGTCGGCCAGGCCGATCAGCTAACTGATTTATTTAATGCTATTATTAAGATCAATTATAATTATAATTTCTCAAT
The DNA here is from genome assembly GCA_951394255.1 of Polyploca ridens. Classification (NCBI taxonomy): domain Eukaryota; kingdom Metazoa; phylum Arthropoda; class Insecta; order Lepidoptera; family Drepanidae; genus Polyploca; species Polyploca ridens. The sequence goes on along the minus strand of OX596270.1, from coordinate 69,561 downwards.
TACGGCACTTATGCAACTCAATAACTGCGTAGCGAGGTCTATTAAACGGATTAGTATTGCTATCTAATCACTTAATGCCAATGTTTGTGTAGTATTTATCTCCTTAACCGCTAATAGATAAATAATAGATTCTAAACGTTTATCAGTGATTGTCCTCATTGAATATAATGTTGATCGACATAAAAATGTACCTACGTAGATGCCGAATGCGTAGATCATATTCAAATATTCAATATTTTTTATGTAAAGCCAATGAAATAGAACTCAAATTCTGTCTGTATTTCTTAAAATAAGTACTCGTATAAATAAGGCCCATTGCAAGATAAAATTTGCCTTAAACAGTGGTTGGTAGCGATTGGTAGGTATGTCTGCCATAATTAATCAGGAATGGCACAATATTTACAACAATCATCAATAATTAGTGAAAAGCCGCAATGAAAATCTTGCACTCAGTAAACGTTTAGTACATTTGACATTTGATTGAGACCTCACTACGCTAGCGCCTCTCGCGGCAAATTCAAGCGCGAAAGCCCTCATTCCAAAACAGCACTAATTTTTAGTGCCCAGTTTCATTATTATCACTTTTCTTTTTAATATTCTTTACTTCTTTCATCCATATTACAATTGTCGTTTGTCAAATCAATATAAAGTCATTTATTCAGTTTAGGTTCTGTTAAGGCACTTATGAACGTTACATTTGAATCTACCACCGGTTCGGAATACACTTAAACTGAGAACACTTCGGCAAGAAACTTAGCTACGTATTTTACGCATCTTTCTTTTAATATTACAGTTTTAATTCTTATACATATGCTTACTCATACAATTGTCTACACGACTTGTGCCAATGCCCACCCACCTTGCCATTTCTTGTGCCCACTAGGTCACATACAAGTATACGAAAATAAGCAATAACAAATAGAAATCTCTTTTTAAATCAGCACTTACATTTTCTAAATTTCACTATAACTCGACATATTTAAATTGTCTTGTTATTAAAGAATCATACAAAAGCAGGTTGTTGTAATTTATATCTGTTGTCAATGATATTATAATAAAAAGAGGTCTGTTGTTGTGCCATGTTATTATCAGGCTCATAAATTTCTTAATGTGGGAGACGATTATGTTTAGCTAAATGAGATGGAATTAACATGTTTTGAAGATTTCATAGTTTTTTTTAAATCTATGTAAAGTTTCTTTGTCTCCTATTGTATATATTGTCCTCCTCTTTGTGTATATTGTTAGTCTATGGTACGTATTCTAGAACGTCAACCAATGCTCTAGTTAAGTTTTAAGTCGAGATTAAATCAGTTGAATTTGGAACCTGCACTAATGATATTGGATTTATTTTCGATTAATACGATCCCGTCTCGAGGCTTGATCTCGTTCTATAATACAGAGGGCCAACCACCATATCTTAAAATAATATTATTATAACCTGACTTGCGTTACGTCCTTCTTTGACTTCTGACGTCAAATCAGGACAAAAGACAAGTAAGGTTATAATAATATTGTTTTAAGAGATGGTGGTTGGCCCTCAGGCCTATAATATGATGACTAGTAGTTGGGTCGAAAAATGTTAGTGATGTGAACGAAGGTTTTAGCTGTAAGTATTGAAGTACCACTAGTACTTAAATACTTACAGCTTAGAAGAGATCTTGAAAATGGGGCTTAGTCTTCGAGAAACCATTTTGTGAAACCGCTTACATTCGATGAAATTTCAAGGCCAGAGTGTAGGTTTCTTTTGGGTGAACGTGCTCCATTTTAGGCTTCGTCATCGTCCTTTATGGGCGGGTCAGTGGCCGAACGCAAGTCCATTTAGGAACACTGCTACCTTTTAGCATCGCACCTCTCGTTATCCTTACATACTGGAACTAAAATGGTCACGCACTGTGCGGTTTCAAAGGAACTTCATATCGCGGTCTCTCAGGTTGTGGAATGAGCTTCCCGTCGTGGTTTTCCCTAGGGAGTACAGCATGGGATTCTTCAAGAAGTGTGTGAAGAATTTGCAGGGTCGGTAATGAGCGAGTGATACGATACCCCTGGTGTTGCAAGTGCCCATAGGTAGGCTGTTAGCTTGTTTGGTACTTTAGTAGGTAGTATAAAATAAAAACAGGCTAAGTGCGAATCCGACTCGCGCTACGAAAGGTTCCGTAAAGACATTTCTTGTAAAGGGTTCCTTTATAGCGGCAATAAAAATACACATTCAGTGAAAATCTCAACTGTCTATCTAGGTACGGTTCATGAGATGACGAAAAAAAGCCAAACATAGTCAGATTGTCCAAAAAATATTTAAAAAATGTAACCTTGCTGAGTTTCTTGCCGGATTCTTCTCAGTTGAAGGCCGTGTTTCAGAACCGGTGGTAACTTCTGTAAATATGACCTTCATAAGTGCCCTTCTGGGGCCTAAATTGAATAAATGGCTTTGACTTTGACAGATAGACGGACGGACGGACAGCGGAGGCTTAGTAAATAGGGTACCGTTGGCGACCTTTGGGCACGGAATGATTTTGACATCTTATTTTACGACATTTAAGTGTTTTAATCTTAGTCAGTAAATAGGTAGAAATGTCGGCTTAGTTTCAATTATTTGTCTAGCTAGCACATCTCGAGTTCCTTACGCAAGTTTAATTTAAGATTACACTTTTACTACACGTACCTAACAAGCAATTATATACAGCAATGTATTCGTAATAAAGATTGTAATTGCGTGTTATTATTATGTACAATATTTTATTGTAGAAAGTAAAAGTGCGAGTGCTACTTACTCATTTACATTTAAACGCGTCTAATATGAATTATATAAAATGCTTGAGGTTATGTACGGTAACACGTCAAATTATTTTGCGATCGCAAGGCATCAATTTTATTTTATTTTGCCATATCAATTTCCTGGGACGTATTTCGCACACGGGTATCTGATCCCAAACTAAATAAAATAAATAATTTATTGTTACAAATGTCATTTTTAATGCAAGCTTTTTTTGTTGACTGTACTTGCATTGTCATACAATATACTAATGTATACCAAATATCACTTCAATCCGACCACTGGAAGTGGGTGAAATTCGACTTGCAAGATTCCACCTGAACAAACATACATACATACATTGCAAGTTAAATAAAAGCTTGTAAAAATAAAATTTTACTTACTTACTATACCTACATAATTTATACCTAGACTCAGGACATGCATATATGTTCATGCACACAATGCAAGTCTTGAGTGGGAAACAAACCACAACCTGCGTGATACTGTCGCTATGTAAGTTTTAGCTGGTTCAATGTCCAAATAATACAATATTACCATTAATTAAAGCGGCAATATGTCAATAAAGCCTACATGGAGCTCCAAGGGCGACGGAGACAGCAACGAGCGTACTCTCCTTACATGGTAGTCGGTGGAGCGGCGTGGGCGCAGTGTTGCTAACTGCTAGCTTTAGCCAGTAGCTAGACATCTTGCAAAAAGTAGCTAGATTGCCAGATTTTCTTACCCAAAAAAGGTGCTAAAAGTAGCTAAATGTTACTTAGTAGGTAGATAACAATAAAAAATCATGTTTTATTCGATCAAACACGAGATTATTAAAAACCAGTAAATTACATGCGTGTTTTTTTCAAGGGTTTAGTCCCATTTTCACAATAATATGTATTAAAACATCGAGCATTAGTTTTAAATTGATAAAACAACATAAGGCAGAAGTTGCAGCACACAGGTAGCAAAGACTACTATAGGAGTAATATACGGTTTGAATGAAGAAATGAAACTGGGAATTCTCGGCTATTGACCTATACCCACACCCAGACTCATAGCGTCGCGTTTAGTTATTTTCTTACCTAGTGTCCTGTTACGAACTTTCGAAAGTAGTGAAAAGTACCTAGCTAGAAAAAGTAGCTAAATTTTAGCTACAAGTTTCAGCAAATTATAGCTGCCTAACACCAAAAAATAGCTAGATCTAGCTATAAAGAAGCTAAGTTGGCAACACTGCGTGGGCGACTCGTCTGACCTCGCGTGATGCATCAGAGGCTGAGACAAAAGCACGTCTTTCATGAATTTGTACTGCGGTTTTAAAACCTATTATAATCACAATGGTGGTAAAGACTATTGTAATGTGTATGCCATATCAGGGCCTAAACTGAGTAAATAAGTTTTGACTGTGGGTGAGGGACGCGAGAGTGACGTAACTATCGTGTTTTCATACCCCCTTATTCATAATAAAGTTATCAAACGTTGATTAGCTAAAATTCCGAAGTCTTTATCTGACAGGTGACATTTGGTGATCGAAAGAGTGAGACGGGGCACACTATTACACTGATTTAGTTAAAAAGCGATTATGAATAAGGGGGTTAGTTTTTTGTCTGGTTAATTATTGTTTTTGTATCGTGAATTTACACCGTATTGCTTAGATTATAATGTTCGAAAGATGGTGGTTGGTCACTTTCTCCCTTTTGGTAAACAACTATTCTAATCATCTTTGAGGTAGGTTTTTGCATAACAGGTAACAGCGAAACAAATTCATTCGAAAAACAATAAAAAATATTGCCTTATCATAATGCACGCACATACCACCGACTACGGAGGACATATTCTTGCTAACAAAAAACTGTGTCTATGGAGTCGGCCACCTCTCACGCTCACCTTAGTTGGCTATTCCGCGGGAAATTAGACTCTGTCGCCGTTTACACAGAGTCGATTACTCGCGCTCAACTAATGTGTGAATGTGTGCGTACCGGCTTGTACGTACAGCGTGGTGGCCGACTTGAGTGATACAGTTTTTTGTTAGCGAGAATATATCCGACTTTTTTTTATATCTGTGGCACATACCTATTTATGCTGAGTCAGCGCCGAAGTTAAGAACCATAGTATTATATTATAAAACTAGGCGTTTCATGACATTTTGATTGCATCATAATATAATTTTATTCAATAGATACGAATTACGATTTAACTACTAGTAAAAGTAATGTTTTATATTTTTGCGAGCTGTCCCCCGCGGATTAACCCGGGTTCTCGGGTTAAAAAGAAGCCTATGTCCTTCTACTAAATTGCCAATGTGTTAGGCAACGTACCATAGCTGTAGCGCCTGCAGCACGTGTAGTTTAAATCACCACTTAAAATAAACGGCTAAAACTAACCGCAAAAATCGCGTCATCTGTTCTGATTCATAAAATGACTGGCTCAGGTTAGTTAAATTAGTTACGTTTCTAGTTATTATTCTGGAACGGAATAAACATAAGTATTGCATCTTTTAAAACGTGTGGTCTCTCTAACTGTTAGCAGTATTTGTATCAAAACACAACAGAATGTATGGAAACATTTACATTAGACTGAAAAACGTAGGAGTTAGGCGCCATTCCCACAGAGAGAGTTCTAGAGTTCCGGGTTCTGCATTCCGTGTTGACTGTTGTGCACACAGCAAGCAGTCTAGAGTTCTAGAGATCTGCAATATTCGCTACTGATCGCACATCATACACTTTTTTTACTTTCAAAGGCCCCACATAGCTGAATGCAGAACTCGGAACACAGAACTCGAGAACTCTTCTCTGTGGGGTCGGCGCCTTAATGGTACGCCCCAGATCCAGACCGCTTTAGTAAGTCAAGTCAGGGCAAAGCCTGTTGTAGTTGAAGAAAGATGGTGTTGTTTACACAATGAGACAATAGTGGCGTGCCGTATCTGTTTATAATGTTGCAGCACAGATAACAGCGTAGCGTAACGAACCAGATAATGTGACAATTATGTTGAAGGCACACTCCTTTTAATTACAGTGAAATTAATTATACAAAAAGCTTAAAACCTTTATGAAGGCACCCTTTAGATCAGTGTTATCCAATCTTATTGATATCGCGACCCCCTTACAGGTTGAAAAATTCTGGCGACCCCCTTGTCAGACAGACAAAGAATTTATAAATTAAAAGACTACGATAATGATTTTCTTTATTTTGATACATTTACTTACAAGAAGCCGCGAGAGGTTTGCAACTAAGTGAGAGGTAAGTTGGACGCCCGCTTGCGCGAAGTCTACCTTGCCTTTTTCCTTCTGCCGGCGACCCCCCGACTAAGGTTTCGCGACCACCCCCTAGGGATCGCGACCCACAGATTGAAAAACACTGTTTTAGATAAAGAAACAAATCAAGTTGTTTGTAAAAAAAATACTTCAAAAAAAATATGAAATAACTCTAATCTGACACTGCTTCGAAGTCTACTAGTAGTAAAAAAAAAAACATAATAAATCTAATATTATTTTGTATAGGTAATTAGACTATTATTAAAGTCGATTATTTTAATGGATAAGCATAAATTGCTCGTTTATGTGGGCGGGGCTACCATAGCTGCGATATGCTATAATAATAAAAAGATAAATATGCCAATGTATCGGAAGCTCACCTAGTTTGTGGTATATCATTAGAATTTATAATAATATGTATGTGTTAGTCATGTACGTATATATACATTTAATTGTGGAAGGTCACGCTACACCCTAGCCACAGTATATACTCTAACTGGAGTAGTAAGTCAGCTATATTTGTTATGACCACAGCGAAGGTATGACATTTATGTTTTATTTAAATGAAATTCGGGGCGAAACGTTTTCATTCCGTACAAAGGTAGGTATAAAATCTTTTTTAGTTTGGAGTCTGCGTCTTGTGGTTCGGTGTAAAAACGGGGATAGTGGAATAAGGTTGAACAATTCCTGCGCACACTCTCCAAAATATATCCTGTAGAAAACCGATATGCAAGTAACTTTTCTTCGAGGTCGAGCTCGTGAGTTTCGCCTTAATTAAAGACTCATCTTGAGTCTCCTGCCTCGGCGATCTATTGGAATCTGACGATTCCTCGTTAGAAACAATAGCCTATGTTTTATTCCAAAGAATGATCTATCAATTCACCCATTACAGTGTTTTTGTCATTAAGTTGCAAATACACACGGTGCATATTTTCAAGTTTCAATCCAACTTCTTCTACTGTTCAATCAAACCTTATCTATACTGTGTCAGTACAGTATACATATTTCATGTTATTACTCATGGTGTGGTGGGCGGGTGATGCAGTTGTTGCCTTACGCAATTGCTGTAGAGTTTAAAATCGTTGATCTGGTGACGTCAGCATGCGACATTAACAAACATTTATTTGTAACAAACATTGTCGAATATTATTGTAAATTGAAAATAAATTAAAATTGTCGATGCTCGAGTTAGATTGTATACCTACTCATATCGTGAAATACTGTGGAACATTTTGAGTGAAATACTGTGATTCCAGTACTAGCCACTGAATTCGCTAGCGTGTATCGATTACGTTATCGTAGCGCACTCATGGTAGGGGCACAGACTATTAAGGGGAGGTGTAAGCTCAAATTCACAAAAATGGGTTTCTTTGAGAGTCGAGTATGACGTATCGCAATAAAATACCTAACACAAAAAAATACTGTGGACAGAAGAGGGTTTTGAGAAAAATGTTAACCGAATAGAATATTAAAAAGTGCTTTGATATTCCCAATAAAAAAATCGTAAGTTACAGCTAAAAAATCTTTCGCGTCGAAATTCTCCGTATTTTCAGCGATGACAACAATTTTATTGTTAAGAATATATAAGATACAGAATTATATTAGAATGTTAACCGAACACTTATTCAATTTAATGTGTATATTCTGTATAATCTAAAGAAAACCCGTAAATAACAGTTCATTTCATAGAGTCGACACATTTATGATTTACCATTTTCAACCCTACTCCAGTGAAGAACAAGTGCTGTCAAAATCGTAGTCAGTCCGCGCCTTAAATAGGCAGGGAGGTAGGAGTGCTCTTTAGCCACTTATGACGTCATGCTGTTTACTTATTTACTGTTTAGCTTCCGTTGCGGTTAAACGCGCGTTCCCGTGGGGAATTATGTATTACCGGGATAAGTATGCATTGGAGAGTGACTATTCATAAGAGCATGTGAAGGCCTAGTTGAATGAAGTTAATATACAGGGTGTTGTTTTGGTCGGCGACAAGCGACCCAGGAGCGGTAGTACAAAATATATATTCCCCAAAAATTGACTTAATTCCATTAAATACTGTAAATATGTTGAGAAATACCTTATTCAATTTGAAATAAAATTACCGCAAAGTATGGTTACTGGGCACGTGCACTGACTAGAGCTAGGCACAAGCCGCCATCGACCCACCCCTTTACTCCCTCGCACTCCCGTTGAGTATTATGTCTACAATTTAGCTTATTACATGATTTTCAAAATTTTATTTTTTTTATTTTTATTATTAATAAAAAATAAAGTATTTTTTTTATATTTTTTTTAGCACCAGTATCAACAAACCCCAAACAACGACCTGTATAATTTCATTTCATAAAAGTTAATGATTAATTTTCAAAAATCATAATATACCTAAAGACCTCGTGTCCATGCTTCTACGCCCACCCGGTTTCAATAAACAAAAACGAATCGTTTTGCTTACCAATGGTAGGTTTTTTTATTGCCAAACTGGGCATATAGATCATTTCGTAAGCTAATTTTACCTGTTATAGCTAAGTAGCTATCACAGGTAAATCAGGTCCATTACATAGCAGACCCTCCCATATGGAAGTCCATATGGGAGGGTCTGCTATGCAAAGCTTTGAGGTCTTTGCTTCATTATTAGTAAAGATATAAGAGTCTTAATTTTAACGGATAACGGTCCGTAAATTAAATTAATCAACCATAAGTCAGTCAGTGTCAGAGTTTAATAATAAGATCGCAACAATAATAAAACAGGCGCATCGAATTAATAAAAATCCAATTTTACGTAACTGCCGCAACAATAACACAATGTAATCATTGTTCTTTGTCTCCGAACAGACTAGAGCAGTCTTTCTCAAAGTGGGCATAATTCCACCTTTGGGCGCGGAAGGCATTCACGCCTACCATCAACTCTTATACCTTTAGCTAAACTGAATGGTTTTTCTCTCAAATGTCACTTTGTTCCATAGGAGTTCGGGTTCGACAACTCAGTTGACACGAAAATGATTCAGTTCTGTATTGCGTGAGTGGAATCGCAATAAGAGTTGATACTATGCGATTTTGACTCGAAAGGTTTCAAAATCGCGCTCAGCCCGAAAAATAAAACTGGCAATGATGTTGCCATTGATGGCAAAGTAACAGGGCGGTGGTCTATGACCAGGCAAAATTGGATTTGAAAGCTAAAGAAAATATAATAAAGCTGAGGAGATTTTTTTATTTGTTTAAACGCGCTAATGTCTGGAACTGCTCTTTGAGCGAATAAACGAAAATTTAAACTGTCTACCTATTATTGTTCATGAGATACAGCACACTGACAGACAGACGGCCGGACGAAAAGTGGAGGCTTAGTGATAGTGTTCCGTTGACAGCCTTTGGGTACGGAACCACAGATTACTTTAACTGGGAACCGTAAAAATAAGGGGCTTTATTTAATTTCCATTCTCATAGAGGGCGGTGGGCTACATAAGTTTGAGAACCCATAGACAAGAGTCAGTTGGCGTGCGCGCACGCAGCGGCATCTAATTGATCTCATTTGTAAGTATTGGCCGTGAAATTGACAACACGCTCGGGTGACACTTAATAGGCTGCGAGCATTCCGGCGTATATATACGTTGTTCTGTTTGCATGTTTGTATATTTCCTAACTTGGCCGAAGGTGGTGCGGTGCACACACAAAACCTAGAAGGAACTGGTTCTCAAGTTAATAATAATAATAACTGAACTGTTTTTTATATTTTTAAATACATATATATTTTAAGACCTATATGTATATTTGAAGATGTAATTAATATGTTAAAAAAATGAAATAAATGGAATAATAATAATGATATTTATTTCTCCCACAATAAGTTTACAGTAAAAACAATTAAAGAAATAGTAATAATGATAAATACTTAAATTGTGGGAGACTAGTGCCTAAGCTAGGCAGAGCCTGTATTTCAGGACACCACGGCTAACGTAAGATAAAATTTTCAAGTGCAGCTGTCGGAGCACATCGATAGGTGCTTGGTGACAGATCTTCAAGTTGAGGGTGGTAGCTAACTAGGTGATGGTGAATATTAGTTACTCCTAGAATTGAATGACCATATGAGACGCCTACTTACCATCAAGTAGACGGTAGACCGCCTAGCTCCTGTTAACCTAGAAATTCGGTCCAGATTGGCAAAGATAACACTTATTCAAGACCGCCTGAAGGTTCTTAATAAGCCTGTTCTTTGTATAATCTCAATATCTTTTGTCAAGTAACTAAAGACGCTCCACAAGGTTGAAACTTGCAACTCATCCAAGTTAATCTTGAACATCCAACATCACAATACCTCTGTCTCTCTCTGTTATTAGCATTATAGTGCTGTGAGCGAGAAAGCGCAACAAGATTAGTAATCGGATACACTGCACTCGGCTGTGGCAAGGTCTGAGAGAATCAATAGTTGTACAAGTTGCATAGATGTTGCAGCTTCAAGGTGACTGCAATAATGTTGTCGATGGACAGGAGACTTGGAGAAGGAGATACAAAATTTGTTGCGGTGAAGATTATCTAAATTAGGTCATGCTGTTGTAATAAACAAGAAAGGTATATCATTTACTGGCTATCGCTCGCTCTGAACTATCTCTAAAAATCAAGCCGTTGCCGCGTAAGGACAAAGCAACAAACACACTTTCTCAATAATAATATTAGTATAATTATTGAACCTGAAGAACACAATAAAATGGAAATTACAATAAGAAGATGGCCATATTTGTATGTGGCTCGGATTCCCAAACGACAGGAATTAAGGACCCTCTGTCTTTTGAACTAGAAAAATAAATAATAATATTTATTAAGCTGCACCAAAAGCTCGTTCCCTCGTCTCCGCACCTATAGCATACGCGACACTTTTCAATTTTGTTTAGTAATCCTAGGTTTTGTGAGGAAATCTTGATTACGATCTGTGACCCTAGTTACGGCTACCTTCTACCACCGCACCTCCCGCCATAGACTGAGAGTCTATCCTCACACATTACAACCAAAATGGTCTCGCTGAGAGGTTTCAAAGGAGCTTCCTACCGCGGAAGCTCAGGTTGTCGACTTAGAATGACCTCTCCGCCGTATTTTATCGAGGGATCTAATCTATACTCGGGTTAAGAAATCGTATATGTAGTTTTGTGCTCACCCTGTTACGTTACCACTTATCATGGTGAGATTAAGGTCAAACAAGCCTAAACCTATACGCGTTAATCTCTGGAACTACCGGTCGAATTCGAAAAAATCTTTCATTAATAGGAAGCTACATTATCCCCGACTGTTATTGGCTTTTCATCCCGGGAACGCGGATGAAACTGCGGGATAGTTTATAAGATAAAGGCCAATGATCCAGACTCGAGAAGACTAGGAACAGACACATAAATCAAAACGAAGTACGCTTGTAGTAGCACTGTCTGTAAGTGTCGAGGTAGGAATTCTGTCTGAACAGATGCTTCGGGAATATTAATCTGGAGTTGTCGATAGCAAGGAAATGTTTCTTTATGTCTTTTAACTATCTATTATTATAATGCGAAAGTTGTTTGTTAGCTCTACGGCTCATTGGCACAAACGATCGTGATGCAATTTGGCACGCATTGGAATGGATTGCATTGCATGGCTCTGCAAAATAGGCCTCTAAAAGATGTTGGATCTAATTGGTTTGATAGAAATCAAAGCATTTTTTCCAGAAACCCTTTTAACCCAGTCAGTAATTAAAACGAAGACATAAAGTACTACGATTCTTATTCAATTTCATTCAATTGCACATCTGTTAGTTTTGGGCTATTCTCGTAAACGGCTAATCTTATTGCGATGGGACTTCCATAGGAAGGTTCAGTATTTTCTCAGCCATAGCTTAGTGAGTCTTATCATAATCAGATGTGCCGTTTCTGTGATTTATAATAATAATAATAAAGCTTTATTTAATTCCATGCAATAAGATTAAAAATAAATTATGTACAATTAATTTAGCAATCATTTGAGAATTTTATATTAAGAATTTATAAGTTTCCGCTATTTAGCCAATATTAACTCTCTCTCGGCAGCCGCACTATATTTCCGAGCTGGTGGTAACTTCAGTAGCTTTGACCTCCATAAGTGCCCTACTGGGGCTTTAATGACTTTGATTTAGAAAATGGAAGCAGCCTTTCAGAGCGCTCAATCCAATTCCCCGGCAAGCATAATTTATGTAGCTATTATCATATTACGTCAGGCGCCTAGTGAATCAGAAGTTCTGATCGAGGCAGTGACCTCAAGCAAGTAAATTGGACGGAATTGGTAGCAAGGAGGCCGTGACTAATTTATTAGAGAACTGCCGGTGTCAAGTTTAAGGAGACAACATGCAGGGTACTGCGGCTTAGTTGACCTATTTGTAGTTAAGAGAACATTTTTATTCTTCCTTACACACGGCTATCTCACCATAAACTAAGCAGAGCTTGTAATAAGTATGTCGATTATATTTCTGTGGATTTCTACATGCCAGATTAAAAAGTTAATCTTCATAATCTGTTAATTTATTAAATTAACAATAGACTTCGAAACATAAAAATAAAATTTCTAAAAATTATTGCCGTCGCATCTAGGAGCACGCGCACCTCTCACGAGTCACGACCACAGACTACGGAGGACATACTCTCGCTAACAAAAATATATCCGACTTTTTTAATATCTGTGGTCACGACTGATAACGCGCGTGGACTGCCTGGTGGTTATGTCCTCTCGAAGCAAATACCGCGTAGATGCCTTATTAATTGGTCTCAATTTTGTTTACACCATAAAACCAAGGGCGGATCCAGCCTTCAGGTCAGGGGGGGGGGTCACACACTTATATCCAGCTTGGATGGGTTTCAAAATACACAATACTATATCCGCAGATTCACACGAAAATAGAGTAGGTACATTTGTAAGAATTCTCACAATCGGTCCATTAGTTCTAGTGATTACGCCCTACAGAAAAGGGCCGCAAAATAGCATACTTAAAACCATGTCAATCACATTTTCATTACTCATGTGACCACAGAACCTATTGACAACACAATCAAAGGTGTGATGCGTGCGAGTGATTTAGATATTTAATTCAAGTTGACCGAGACCCGGGGGGGTCATGGGGGTCATGATCTGTATCCGCCCTTGCATAAAACATACGTTAAGTATCATGATGAAGTTCTCACGCGAACGCAATGTGTTCACAAAACAACAGAACAGAAAATTGCAGGGTTATTCATCGCATGGCGATTGACGAGGCAAGCAATGCATTACGATCTAATAAACTTCCATTGCTCACTGTGTAGTTCTAGTTTCGGAGCTGTAGACATTTTTTATAGAAAACTAAAATTGTGCGCCAGTGTGCCAAAATTCATCAATACGTGTTACGTTTCGCGTCGAAATACAAACATACAAGTATTCGCTTTAATACATTGAGCTATTATTACTACGTATAGAGAAGACGCCACACATCACAACTATGTTCCGTTCAAGTGAAACTTGAACCACACTTGTTGTTTTAGAACGATGAACTAAACGCGTAAGCGCCGTGAAAATCACGGTGTTTGCGAGAAAAATACTCCTAAAAGCGTTCTGATAGCGCTACGTGTTTCTACTGTCTGTTTAGACGACTAATTATTGTTTCAGCAGAGAACTTTAGTTGACTTTAAAAAAATGGGACATAACCTATGCTTACGATAGCTTCTCTAAACTTAGTCATAATAGCTCAATGCTTTAAAGTAAAGTTTTAGTATAGATAGTATAATCATTTCAGTATGCCCTTAATGTGAGCATCTTACGTAAGTTAATACTTTCACTATGATTTTACGTAATAAAACCATAAACACCCATTACCCATAGACGTTGCTCTATCTAATGGAAGTAAGCCATTCAGCCTTAAAATCTTATATTATTACTCGGGTGCCGAATTACCGATATCCCCGTATGCATTATAAAATCGACTGGACTAAGCAAATTGTATGTAGTTGTACACACGGCTACAGATCAAGCTATACATTTCCAATATAAGCTGACCTCTCATTGTACGGAAATCCTATACAATACGAGATCAGCTTATAATGGAAATGAATAGCTTGATGTGTTGCCGTGTGTACATTATAAGTAAAATGTAACATAAAATGTATGGGCGTGTCTGATCAGACATTTCTTGTAATATGCACGGTCTCATATAACCCCCAGAGCGACTGAATGTCTTATAAGACATGTCTGATAAGACACAAGATTTTAATCTTATAATGTGCGAAGGGGCTAACTAGGTTCAATCGATATACAATTATACAATACCGTATTTGTTCTATAGAACTTTTTGTTGTGCTAGTACAAAGACGCGCGTCGATGATGTAGCGAAACCGCTCTTTAGCTGCTTATTGTAATCTGCAATGATCTATCTAATGAGCCAGTAAGTAGGTGGTACTCAGCATAGGCCACCTTCTTGTCAGTATCACAATCACAACCACTGCCTTCTCGTAACCTTAACGGTGTTGTCTGACCATCGGGTATTTAAGGTTTTTCAAACCCTCTTTTAGCACTGTCTCCACTGCTCTGTTACCGCTTTAAGGTCATCTCTCAATTTCTCTCACTATAACAGCATCGCTCCGCTTCAGCAAAAACATGCTATCCAAAAGGTAAGGCCTCTAAATCATGTGCATTAGAGTAAATTTTATAATGACAAGATAAAATAGTGGCAGCTCGCGGCAAACATTAAATATTCCATCTTATTGGTATAAAATTTCCTTGGATGGCAAGATTTGTTCATCCTTCAGTGTTCATCTTCCATCTCGCTAAGTGTGATGCCCACATCCTTTTTCAGCTTGCGATCCGGTTACCTACATGTGCGATTTTGTTTATTGGACGTATTACGACGCTGTGAATTCTGTTCACGAGGACGTATCAAGCATGGCTGCTCCATGCTTCTTGACTCTTGACACTCGTAACACTTTCTTTAATTCAAAGTTATTCCTTTGTCTTTTTTTTTTCAATCATTTTGTGTGACAATAAAGTATTATCGGATAGTAAACTGAGTGTTGGTTTCCAGACGGGTTCTAAACAGTAAGTACCCTATCAGCATGCAAAAAAGCGATAATGGCTCAGTGATACGACATCGAATTCCCGGTGTGTTCTGGACACTTGAGAGCCATTGGCAATAGCCGATATACACCCAAAAAAAGGCTACAAGAATAGTTTTGGCCTTGCAGCATAAAATGTTGATATAGCCGTTACTATGGCAACAGATCCGGATCCAGTGAACGACAGAAGCGCCGAGGGTATTGGTTATGACACGCCACTTTCACATGAATGATGGCGGAGTCACCGTTAGCTGACGAGGCGAATATCGCTGGTCACGAGCGACCATGTGGCGCCTACCACCAGGGCTGCCGCGGTTAAAATAGTTATTGTTGTAAATTCCGATGTTTAATCGTAGTAAACAAGCAACAGGCAAGCAAGAGGTTGCCATGTAATAATTACATTTTTTTAAAGTGTAACTGTAGTCAAGTAGGTACTATTGAATATTCTGTCGCGCAGTGCCCGTGAGCGGAAAGGGACAACATTAGGTATTACTTGAGCGGAGCAGCGTGATGTAGCACTAAAACCTTTTACATATAATTTGCAGAATTATTATCGATCTGTGACATTTTCATTTGCATACATTGTAAAGGTATAAACTATTCTTTCTTTTTTTATACGATTTTTATTCTCCAGACACTTATAAAATATCAACTTGAATCCCTATGTGCAAATTGTAAATAAAAGTATATCGTGCCAGCCCTGCACTTGAGTGAGTAGACAGCAGTGCGGCATCGGCAGCGGCGAGTTCAAAGCACCCGCGTAATGTCGGTACTCTATACAAAATATTAAGCTTTATAGAGAATCGATAGAATGGCGACCCGCGTGCCTGCTACACGCGTGTTTGCTTTTTTCCCTCATCATAATACAAATTGACTCGACCTAGGCATTCGGGTAAAGCACGAAGATGCAAATCGGTTCAAGGAAAGGGGATTTTCAGTTCAGTGCCCTTTAAAAATGTGCTTTATGGCCTTAACAAATTTTGAAGTTGTTTCAATAAAATCTTCAAACTTAAAACTTATTTATTCAATGTCTGCAGCACTTATGAACGTTACCACAATTGACGTTCGTAAGTGTTGGTGGTAAGCCACCTGTTCGGCATACACTTCTGTCAAGGTTGTCTTGTCTTTATTCACTTGAGGAGCAGCTAACAACTGTCTCATAAGGTTCTTTATCTAGACCTAGTTTGTAAAGAAAATTAAGCAATATGCCAGTTTATTTAAGCCTCTGCTTTATGTTAGATGGACTTGCGTTTGGCCTTCGACTGATCCCAGGAGTTATGACGAGGCCGAGGATTTAGCACGCTTACCCAGAAAATGCCTATTCACTCTGGCCTTAAAGACAACTAGGTAAAAGGTGTCAGGAAACACAACCCCGAAAGAGAGTTCCATTCCTTTGCTCTTCACATAAGGAATGAAGAAGCGAAGCGTTGTGTCCGTTGGATGTCGACAACTTGTGGGTGAAAATGCTCCCGGCGTCCTGTAGTTACCTGCTAGAATTTTGAATGTATTTTACAGAGATTTTCCTAATTGTGTAGATGTTTGATACTACGCAGTGTTAACTAAATAGATTTTG
This sequence comes from Polyploca ridens, assembly GCA_951394255.1. Classification (NCBI taxonomy): domain Eukaryota; kingdom Metazoa; phylum Arthropoda; class Insecta; order Lepidoptera; family Drepanidae; genus Polyploca; species Polyploca ridens. The sequence continues at coordinate 52,926 of OX596270.1, read as the reverse complement.
AGAAATAGAGTATGCTATGTATCAAAATATAAGAAACGTTTTTTTAAGTGAGCGAAATAACAGGGCGTAAAGTAGAGGTAATAATGTAATAACACTATTGTGAAGCGCATTTGTTAATCTGTAACGAAAGCTAGCTAGTGAAGAAGTGGGTCACCCGCCCTGAGCGACCCGCCCTCTGCACATACATTTGGGACACGTCCAACTGTCTGACGGTCCTTGGGTTCATTAGCCGGTCGGGGTTCCCTACACGAATGTGCGATTTTAATGTAGTCTATTCACGTAGGATGAGCCGAGACAATTTTTTACCGACATTTTGTGAATTTAAGTTTAATTTGCGATAGGTAACGCACGTTATATTTCATCTATAACGATATTTCCTTATAATATCGAATCGATACGTAAGGCGTAGACCCAACGCTCGCGAGCCGCTCTTCCCTCGTCGCTCGTGATGTCAAGTGTGGACTTATAAAACACCATGTGTCAAATGCTATTTGAAATTAACAACAGTACTGTGACTTATAAAAAAAGTGATGATTAAACCAGTTTCTAAGGTTTCAGTTCAGTATTTTTTCCAAATTTTTTATTTATATTTAATTTTTTATTTCCTAATCCTATTAATAATTTATTATAATCATTAATTTAAAAATAACGTAGTGATTATTTTAGTGAAACTATTCAATGTTAAACTTTACGGAACCCCAAAAACACAATTTACACTTGTCCAATATTCTTGAAACTACACTAAAAATTATCATCCACTATTTGTCGATAAATCTCGACACTCCGCTGTTACCGCAGCGTTTACGCTCGCGTGCCGCACGCGACCGCGCGTCTGTGTGCTACCGTACTAATTGATATATTGTGTATCTATGATATAATGGCATGTTATTAATTGTGATTGATTTGTGTAAAAACTGCGTCTAATGTTATGTAACAAAAACTGTGTAATTAGTTATTATAGTTTGAATGTAAACACAATGTTTTCGCGAGAGATGATGAAAGATTTATGCGATGTTTTGAAATAAAAGTGTTTTTTATAACTTTATCAATGTAGTTTCTGCCACGATATGACAGATAGCAGAGCCAAATCGAAGAAGCGGTAGCAAACAAGTATACGGCCCGCCTGATGGTAAGCGGTTACCGCAGCCTATGGACACTTGCAACACCAGGGGTGTTACTCACGCGTTGCCGACCCTGCAGAAATCTCTTCACACCCTTTTTGAAGAACCCCATGCTGTACTCCATTGGGAAAACCACGGCGGGGAGCTCATTCCACAATCTGAGAGTCCGCGGAACGAAGCTCCTTTGAGACCGCACAGTTCGAAACAATTCTGGTTTCAATATGTGAGGATGAACTCCCCGTCGATGGCGAGAGTTGCGATGGTGGAAGGTAGCCGTGGGCATCATCTTAAACAATTCTTCAGAACACTGTCCGCTGTACAAGCGGTAGAACACAATACACAACAACAAGAACATACAAGAAGCGGTTGAAAATCTGTCGCCAAGCACCTTTCGGTGTGTTTCGACAGCTGCACTTGAGAGCCAGCTCCTTCTAGGCTTTGTGTGCTTACCACCTTCGGCCGCATCATCACTTACCATGGTGAGATTGCGGTCAAACACAGGCCTATAAACAGTAAAAAAAAAAAAAAAACACACATAAGGAGGCAAAGTCTCTCCTCAGACTGAGGGGCTCTAAACCGCTTGTAAGCTCGGGATCGTCGACAATTCTAGCAGCACGTCGCTGAACCGAGTCTAAAGGCCCAAGCCGGTATCCAGGTGCCCCTGCCCACAGATGACAGCAGTACTCCATATGAGGCCGGACCTGCGACTTATAAAGTTGTAGCCTTTGCTCCGATGTGAAGTACTGCTTCGCTTTGTTGAGGTTTATTGCAGACATGTTCATGCACATAAATGTATGTCCTAGTCATAGGTGGGAATTGTACCCACGACATACTAGAAGTAAGAGGAGTAAAAGTATGTACAAAAACGTACTTTTGCATTAATAATATTTGTAGGATAGGATAATCGATATGGTAGCAAGCAATACAATTTTAGGTCAGAAGATAGGGTTGTCAAGTGACTTCTTTTTGTTAAGCCGGACATCGCCGTAAAAATTCCGGATATTTAAATAGTAGTGCCGGATATGATGGAAATATTTTCCAATCATAAGGGCATTTGCTAGACGTTGAAAAATACCTAACGGATACTATAGGTTAGTTTTCTGCTTAGGGGGACTTCCTATTGGAGCTGGCTATGCTCGTAAAAAAACACGATGGTCGATACTTACAGTGAACTAAATAGTTCAAAATGTTTACTGTCATTACAAGATACAGCGCACCAACAAGGTGCGCTGGTGCCGGTGTTTGTGCTGCGTATTTATACGTTTGTGCTCATGCTAGCGCTGGTGTGCTGGGGTGCGTGTGGTGAGCGACTTTGACTGCTCCGGTACCATTCTGGACAAATGGTAGTGAGTGATCACGGTGCGACTCACATTTTCTCTTGAGTACCAGGGGCGAGTACTCTGGCGGCGTGACCTACCGCAGATGGTCCCAGACGCCTCGTAAGGGGTTGCCTGGTATAGTGTGCCGTCTTTTATGACCGAGAGGTTGGTGAAGGTGGCCACTATAGAAAATCTCAGTAGAGAAAGAGGGGGTATGTCCGCATTATGAATGAGGATGCAAAACGCAGTGTCCGTATATTCGGTATGTCAACAACGTACGGGTGAAATTTTTACCGGTGTCTTGTGGTGGAATAAGGTTGAACAATTCCTTGGCTCCAGCCAGACGTATGATATAATGCCAACTCTTGAGGTTGTAACTTCTCGGGCTTACAAATGTCATCTGGTGTTTTATGCGACTAAGTTCAGTAGTAGTGACGTCGGATGCCGCGACGAAGGTCCCGGGTTCGAATCCTATAATGGGCTTAAGATTTCGGAAGGAAAACATCGTGAGGAAACCATAACACATAGGCTACCACCCTCAAGTTGACAATCTGTCACCAAGCACATATCGGTGTGTTCCGACAGCTGCACTTGAGAGTCAGTTCCTTCTAGGCTTTGTGTGTGCACCACCTTCGGCCACATCATCACTTACCATGGTGATATTGCGGTCAAACACAGGCAGGCCTATACACAGTAAAAAAACTCTTTTGTAATAAAATTAACAATCCTACTACCTACTATTGATTATTGATATTTATTACTGAAGGCAACCCTGCATTTAACTAGCTAGAAGCTTCTAGTTTGTTCACATGGAGGGCTTGTGGGACCATCCTGTACTGGCACCGTTTGTTTGCTGTCGCACCCTTATTTACCACTTACCTACATGCAATTTACACTTTATGTATTTAGTAGTATGGTTTAAAATATGATACAGTTTTTGGAAAATGGAAAATATTGTTATTGGATTTTGAGCTTTATGTAGTAGGTGATAAAGTGTTATTTGTTGTTGGATGGTAATCGTGACTAATAAAATAATTCAATGAATGGGCCGCTCCTTCATGTGACACGTAATAGCAATAGCAGTAGGTTCTTTATTCTGTGGTAATCGTAACAAATGTGAGATTTTTATATGAAGTTTATAAACTGTTTTGGTTTTCATTCATTTTTTAACGGACTTTCAAAAAACCGGCCAAGTGCGAGTCGGACTCACACACGGAGGGTTCCGTGTAATATTAACTAAGAGTTAGTTAATATTACACGGAACCCTATAGCTATGAAAAAAAAAACGCCAAAAATATTGAATGAAAGGCATTGATGAAAGGTAAATTGCGGTTTACGATTTATGATGTATTAAAAAAAAACTACTTATTAGATCTCGTTCAAATCAATTTTCGGTGGAAGTTTGCATGGTATTGTAGGGGAAGTACGGACAAAATGACAGGGTGTTTTGATTTGGGATCATATCTCTTTATTTATTGTAATTATAATCAGTCTCATACATTGACAATCATCTTAGGTTCATTGACTACTAGTAATACAGTCTTTTAATTGAATAGGAACTATGTCAAATTAAATATTAAGAAATTAAATGGACGAATCAAAAAACCATTTTGTCCATATAGTATGGACAAAATGACACACTAAATTTGTACCAAACTTGTGTTAGCGAATGACATCCGTCCGTAGCCTACGTCACATCCCGACAATACCAACAATATTATAAATGTATTCGATTAGATTTATTAGCTTAAGTATAATTATTATTGTATTGTTTAATAATGATTTTAATAGTTTTTGGGTTTATAATAGATTTTATTAATTATTTAATCGTTGCTAATTTGGCGCCAACGGTAGTGACGCCATTTGATGTTTATTTCATTGAGATTATTTTTCATTATTTGAAAATGGCTTTTTATAATTATTACCTAATTATTTAACATATTCACATGTTGCTTTAATAATTATTTGCGTATAAAATAATATTCCGGAAGTTCATTTGTATTCCTTAATTTTGTTAACCGGAAGTATCATTCTAGATGTGATTTATTTGTCTTTTAAAAGTTGCTAATTGTTCCGAGTGATATAAAACCAACAGTAATGTGCTAGTAAGAAACACTATCATTAAAACAATTGTTATAGCGGAAGCTCTGCTCGAATTACACTTGAAATACCAAATCTGCATTTCATTCACAAAGCTATCTCCACATCCCGTCACATTTCAGAAGTGGGATCTTGAAGAATGTCGGGCCCCTACGCTGCCGGTCTTGGCAAAAAGAAGAGAATATATACTGAAGAATTTACTACTGACGATGAAGAAATCGAAGAAGGCCCAATTTTTTTTTTCTTCTGACGCCACGTCCACACCAAGAAAACGACGCCGAGTGACCCATGCTGACGCAGAAGTAATTCCAAAATTCCGGCCTGAGGATAACACCAGTAATATAAGTAGTTGGTTACATAAAATAGATCAGCTTGGCGAAGTTTATGGATGGGATGCAACTGAAAGACAATTCGTGATGCAACTTCGCTTACGTGGTTCTGCTAGATGCTGGTATGATGATCTTGACGATTATGACCTCGACTGGGATGGATGGAAAAAAGCCCTGGAAACTGCTTTTCCACGATCTATGGACTATGTGGATAAGCTCGAAGGTATGCTTGCGAGAGCGAAGACGACTTCCGAAACCATGACTAAATATTACCACGACAAGTTATCGCTTCTCAAGAAGTGTAATATCCAAGGAGAAGAGGCGATTTCATGTATCATCAGAGGACTTCCTATGGAGCTACGTGCAAATGCTAAGGCATACCAGTGCAAGACGCCGGAGTTACTGTATTATGGATATTTGTCTTCTCTTGAAAATTACAAAATAGTAGAAGCCCCTTTATCATCGCGGTCGCGGTTGCAGTCTACTTGGAGAAGAGGTTTTACTGATGGAAGCTCAACGACAACACCAGAACATTCTGGGGTAAAGCGATGCTACAGCTGCCGACGGACCGGACATGAAGCACGAGACTGCCGGGCTCAGCAGCGCTGCGATACCTGCCAGCGCACCGGCCACACATCTGCTACATGCTGGTTTGCAGCCACTCCTGGTTCAATGCGCCAGCAAGTCCAGACGCCTCAGGTCAGTCATATCATGTATACTTTTCCAATTATTTTCTGAGCATATACAAACGCCTAACATACAGCGGTTCTGAAAAACTTGTTGCTTGCTTTGTATACTGGCAGTAAATTAAATATTATAACACAAAATAAAGCAAAATTGCTAAATCTACCAGTTTTACCATCAACCATTGTAATGAAGGGGTTTGGAGGTGCTCAAACAATGTCTCTGGGTCAGTTATATCTAGAAGTATATATAGATAATGTGTGCCTTAGAAATTACGAGCTACGATCTATCCGACATTGATATAATAATAGGACAGTTAATAATTAATCAACCTGATATAAGCCTAGTTACTCCTTCAAACTCTGCTAAGTTTATCGAATCTGTTACGGAATTGGTACAAGTCAAAATACGGTGTTTATCTCAAGTGCTCCAAGTATACCAGCTCATAGCGTTTTTATAATTAACGTTTTTGTGGACATTGAATCCAACGATGACTGTATTTTCTGACAAATTCCGTTTATATACAGTTAGAAAAATCATGTTATGCTATCCCTGGAGGAATTATCTGCATTGAAGGGTGTTTAAAGTTTATAAATATGGGTGATATAACAGTTTCATTCCCAGCTAATCATTTAATAGCGCCCGCCGAACTAGTAACCCCTGTTTCTGATAATGATTATGTCCAGACCATAGACGTATCTCGTCATTGTTCTAAATTGTCAGACAAAGATGATATAGACGTAGCAAATCTAGAACGCAGATAGGCTTGTCGCTTTATTAAATAAATATAGCCATGTTGCTAGGGATACAAAAGATTTGGGGGTGCACGGATCTTGTAGAAATGCGTATTCAGACAACGACAGAAACAACAGTCGCTTTAAACCATACAGGTTATCACATAAAGGAAATGAAATTGTCAATGAGAAGGTCCAAGATTTAATAGAAGCTGGAATACTGCGTGAGTCGATGTCTGAATATGCGATTCCGGTGATATTAGTAAAGAATAAAAGGTGGGGACTACAAGTTATGCATAGACTATAGGGCATTAAACTCGCGTACTGTGAAGCTCTGTTTGGCTAATGCACCTGCTGTATTTTCTCGACTAATACGTCTACGACCTGGTCAAGCTAAAATTAATTGCGTATCAGAATACCGACGACGACAAAATGTTCACGAAATTCGGCAATTTATTGGACTAACCTCATATTTTAGAAAATTTATTCATGGATTTGCTGAAATTGTTCTAACCGTAACAAAGCACACAAAAAAGATGTAGAATGGTATTGGGGTCCAGAGCAAGAAAGTACATTTCAAACTTTTAAACTCTGGTTAATAGAAAGGCCAGTGATTAGTATTTATGACAGTAAGGCGCCTACGGAATTACACACTGACGCGAGCAAGTTAGGATTAGGTGGCATTCTTATGCAGCAACAGTTAGATGGGTCAATAAAACCAATTGAATATTTCAGTAGAGTAACTTCTAAAGAGGAGCAGCTCTGTCACAGTTATGAGCTTGAGACCCTTGCGGTAGTAGTCACTGAAACGTTTCCGTATTTATTTGACAGGAATACCTTTGAAAGTAATTACTGATTGTGCAGCTTTACGAACTACACTGGTCAATTACGATTTACAAATAGAGTATCGGCCAGGACAGCGTATGCAGCACGTAGATGCGCTAAGTAGAAATCCTGTTGTAGAATCCATTTTCCAAATTAGTGAATCTGACTTGACTAGTAACACTTCAATTGCAAGATTATAATATACAAAATAAACTCACGCAACTACGAGAACGTTCAACTAATCCAGATATAATCAATAATTATATTTTAAAGATAATGTCTTGTATAGGAAAATATTATAATATGATGAACGTTTTGTTATACCAAAATTAGCTAAATATGGCCTTTTGCAAAAATACCATGACCAAATAGGGCACCCGTGCTTCGATAGGTGTGAGAAAATAATTAAAGAACAATTTTGGTTTTTGAGGTATGACTCGATTTATAAGTTACAATGTGCATATGGAAACTCTGAGTATGGTAAACTACAAGGAGAACTATTATCCAATCGAGAAAATTCCAGTACCTATGCATACTCTGCACTCTAGGTTCTTTCGTGAGAACTACAAAAGGCAATACCTACGTTCTAGTTGTAATTGACTCATTTAAGAAGTTCGTTTTCGCGAGGGCTGTTAGAAACTTCAGTTCTATAGAAACCTGAAACACCTGAAAGAAATTACACATAGATAAAAGTATGTCCGTTATGAAAAAGCGATTTGACCAGTCCCGTAAGAAATTTATTAAGTATTCGGTAGGACAGTTAGTTTTGTGGAAACTTGTAAATAAAAGTCAAAAAAAAATAGTTTATAAAAATGAATACTTAAAATTTATTGTAGGTACATACATCACATACATATAATAATTAAAATGAGTGGTTTAATATTATTTATTATTGCACAGGAAAGCTATGTGTAGAATCTGTCTTCCTTTTGAACATATCCTTGTTGACGAGCTGAAACATAAAAATAATAAAAAGTTAATAAAAGAAAATCAAATTACTAAAAGTTTGGGGTGTTTGGTCTGTGTGACAGGTCTGTGTGACAGGTCTGTGTGACAGGTCTGTGTGACATCGTTATGTTCCACAATTATGAATAAAGAATTGCATACATAATTACTTACATAATTACAACTTATAGGGTCTATGTGACATTGTCTGTGTGCCTTTACATAAGTTCTGTGTGTCTTCTACATAAGTGCGAAGCTACTTGTCTGTGTGACCTACGTAAGCGTAACAATGAAATACGAAATGTCTGTGTGACCTAAAATTAACTAAATGGTATAGTTCAGTTCCCGAAATATTAAAATGTGTTATCACTTTAGAAAGTCACCAAGTACTAAGTAAGTCTAAGTGACATAGTAAACTATAATGAAAAAAGCACTTACCATTTAAATACAGAAACAAATCACGAGCCGTTGAATACTGAACTATTATAACAAAAACTTTCTTGAGATAATTACTCACGAATAACATGTATGATTCTGCTTGTTTTCTTTTCTATTTTCAGCTAACTTATGGCGCGGAAACTAAAGTGTTGCCCGAGCGCCGTGGGACACGGCCATTGCAGGATGGCCGAGTGTTAGCGAATGACATCCGTCCGTAGCCTACGTCACATCCCGACAATACCAACAATATTATAAATGTATTCGATTAGATTTATTAGCTTAAGTATAATTATTATTGTATTGTTTAATAATGATTTTAATAGTTTTTGGGTTTATAATAGATTTTATTAATTATTTAATCGTTGCTAATTTGGCGCCAACGGTAGTGACGCCATTTGATGTTTATTTCATTGAGATTATTTTTCATTATTTGAAAATGGCTTTTTATAATTATTACCTAATTATTTAACATATTCACATGTTGCTTTAATAATTATTTGCGTATAAAATAATATTCCGGAAGTTCATTTGTATTCCTTAATTTTGTTAACCGGAAGTATCATTCTAGATGTGATTTATTTGTCTTTTAAAAGTTGCTAATTGTTCCGAGTGATATAAAACCAACAGTAATGTGCTAGTAAGAAACACTATCATTAAAACAATTGTTATAGCGGAAGCTCTGCTCGAATTACACTTGAAATACCAAATCTGCATTTCATTCACAAAGCTATCTCCACATCCCGTCACACTTGAACCAAAATTTTAAGAGGCAGAAATGGGCAAAAGTCTCTACATTGCAGCCCAAATTATATGAAACCTGCTAGCTCTACGGTATTGAAATTGAAATATATGATACTTAAGGATATAACAAACACATCGCCCGAGCCGAAAACACGATTTCAATTAAAAGCCTCGATAAAAAAAAATGCCAAACATACCTCTGAAAATCAAGAAATTCCCAAATATATCCAACGCCTGAAGGTATTTTAATACGATTTTTTTCATCAATAGAGTACATATCATAAGCAAATAAACGCCCGATTTAGTTTTTTGAATTTGCGATTCAGTTTTTCATAATAATGATTTAAAAAAAAGTCGCTTACGTCAAATTGATCTGAGCACCATGAACATCATACCGCACTCTATTGTCCTGCAACTCGCGTATTTTGCTTCGCGCTCACTCGCATTCCGCGGCGATCCGCGTTGCTAGACGGACCTGTGTCATTTTTTTTCAGAATTTTCACATACATAAAACCCTCTCAAATTAGTAAAAAATCATATCAAATTATCTTTAGAAGGCACTGGAAAATGCATGCTAGTCAAATTAAGGCAATTGAGACTATTATTTGCTTGTTATAAATAAAAATATATAAAATAAAATCTGTTATGATTGATGCTTTTGATAATTGTCACCGAGGCATGTCGTGGTACTGACAGAGACTAATTCTTATTTTCGTCTATGAAAGATATGGTTAGGGTAGCCTAGGGGGCTTAGGTGCGGGGTATTTATGTACTCCCGACTGAAGGAGGTGATGATTCAAATCCCGGAAAATATTTTTCTTTATTTTTTTTATCAAAACATGCGAAATGAAAAATCAGCAATATATATTATTTTTAATGAGCAATTACCTATTTAGTTAGTTACCTGATTAAATAATACCTCAGTAAATAATGTTTATTTTGAGATCAAAGAAAAGGTATGAAAGGTAGGTTGACTGATACTGGTAACAGTAGGTGCCCCGAAGTCGGGGCGGGCATGACTGCCTCTACTGCGGTCATCGAGTCATCTGTAGTTATCGAGTCGAGCCGATAAACTTTTATATTCATTGTATTATTGTGGTCCACTCGCGTAGTCGTGACATGTGAAATGACAATGGCACAGTAAAATTAGAACAGTAAGGAAAATATTACACATCTTACGTTGACTAAGTTTCTAGTACTTACTGGACTGATTAGTTGGAATGTAAAGCCATCGTATATTTACAATTACTAGTAGTGAGCTCGGCTATCATTGTGCCGATTGTCGTAACGGCCAATGGCCTGATGGCCGAAAGCCTCTCGGCTCTCGGCAGTTTTCCTCGATACAGCTCGTATTGTGAGGAGGTTCCTGTTTCTGCAACCCTAACCACCGGTAGCTTAGTTTTTTCAGCCAATCAGTGAGCCAGGCAAAGTTTTATATCAATAAAAGTAATAAAATTGGAATAACTTTTTTTCCAAACCATTATATAATACTTCCTTAAGGTGGATGCTTAGCATGAGGCGGGAAATTTTATAATATATGGGTCAAAATAGCTTTTTGAGTTAGATGCCTGCAATAAGGATCATTCACATAACAAAATGATAACTTTTTTATTACTACAGAGGATGCACATAACCTTTTTGAGCATAATGTTTTTTAAATTATCAATATCCATCAATAAATGACGAAGTTATTAAAGTTTTAAAAACAGCTTAATTAATACGCTCGCTCCTGCTTGTACATTAACGTTGACGTCATAATTCGACCACCACGCAATTGGATATTTGTTAGTTTCTAACCTTTTCACGGCTTAACCACTGAACAGATTTAAATACAATTTGGCAGGGAGATAGTTCAATTAGTGGAGAAGGACAAAGGATACTTTTGAACGTAAATGATCCTCATTGCTCAAAAATGCAATTATGTTACATTTACATACCTCGGTGATACCGCTCAATAAATTTGACAGCGATAGCTCAGAAGTATCACCTCACCTGCCAGCTTTATAAAAAGAAGTCCTTATGCACGGTGCCGAGATTCCAATATTGCGATATTCCGAGATTTATGCCCTAGGTACAATACCCGAAGTATGGAGAGGAAATAAATGGTGGTGCTCTTCTTCAAAAAAGGCGATAAGGCCCTATTGAAGAACTACCGCCCCATATCCTTCCTAAACCACGTTTATAAGTTGTTTTGGGGGGTCATTACGAATTGTCTTGCACGTAGGTTTGAAGACTTTCAGCCTCCCGAAAAAGCTGGTTTCCGTAAAGGCTTTAGTACCATAGATCAAATACATATATTCAACCGTTATGCCTTGTGTATGATGACTGTGAAAAAGCCTTAAATTCAGTTGAGACATGGGCGGTATTACAGAGTCTACAGCGGTGCTAAATCGACTATCGCTATATCGAATTGTTGAAAGTGATTGTACAGCAAAGCCACTATGTCAATCCGAGTACAGGACGAGAGTACGAGATCAATCCAGTTGCAGAAGGGTGAAAGACAGGGTGACGTAATTTCCCCGGAACCTTTACCACTGCAATGGAGGATGTGTTCAAGCTCTTGAACTGGAAGGGTTATGGCATCAACATCAACGGTGAACACATCTCTCACCTTCGACTTGCCGACGAAATAGTCATAATGGCGGGAATCGCTGAAAGCTTTGAACATCATGCTCAATGATCTCAAGAGTTTCTTAACAGGTCAAGATGAAAATATACAAGACAAAAATTATGTCTAATATTCATATTCCGCCAATACCCGTGATTATTGGGAACACTGCTCTCGAAGTTGTAGACGAGTATGTTTACCTAGGACAAATTGTCCAACAAGGTAGGTTCAACTTCGACAAAGAGGTCAACGGAAGAATCCAACTCGGCTAGACAGCGTTCGGGAAGCTACGGCATATCTTCAAGTCCAGAATACCTCAGAGTCAGAGTCTTAAGACGAAAGGATTTCAATCAATGCGTGTTACCAGTGATGACATACGGAACATAGACGTGGTCTTTCACTGCTGGCCGCATAAATAAGCTCAGAGTCACTCAGCAAGCTATGGAATGAGCTATGCTTGGAATTTCTCTACGAAACAGGATCCGAAAAGAGGACATTCGTAGGAGAACAAAAAATATGTATATAGCCCGTAGAGTTAGTAAGTTGATGTGACAATGGGTAGGCCACATCGCTTGAAGAACCGATAACCGATGGGGATGGAAGTTTCTAGAGTGGCGACCACTAACTGGAAGGGGACACCATGCAGGACGACCTCCCACCAGATGGACCGGCGACCTGGTCAGAGTCACTGGGCGCTGCTGGATTCAAGCGGCCCAAAACCGCTCGAAGTGGAAGTTAATGGGGGAGGCCTATGTTCAGCAGTGGATATCATTAGGCTGATATGATGATGACTAAAAATGGTAGGTAAAGAGGGCATTTTATTGAGAAATTCTACAATTATTGTAAAACGTGATGGAAGAAAACCTGTTTATTTGTCAAATAACATATAATATCTCGATTGAGGGCTGTATTTTTGCCTCAATTTTCATTTTATGAGGACGCCTTGTTTTTTTTAAATTATATTAAGTTTGTTGCATTGTGATATATCGCTATGTTTAATAAGTAATTAAAGTTACATAGTTTTGTTAACGTGGTGATAAAATACATAAAAAGTAATTTAAAAAACGGTCGATAAAATTCAACATAGTTTCCCTCCTTTTAATTTGTGCACATTATGAAAGCTCACAGCTGTATACGAGTAGGATACTCTCCTGTCTGTCCATTTGTCACAGCCTGTTTTCTCCAAATTTATAGAACACAAATTGTATTTAGATAAAACGCTTAGTTTCGTGACCCGACGACAATTACCTAAGTAGCGTATGTAAAAGAATTCTGGTTTTGGGAGACAATTACCTAACCTGAGGAATATTATCGAAAGTATCAACTTTTAAAAATAAATATCTTGAGACATTTTTCACACACGGCTACCTGATCCCAAACTAAGCAGAACTTGTAAATACATCTCTAAATAGTATAAAAAGAAGTCGTTTTCCGCGTCTGTTTGTCTCTCTGTTTATCAACTCTAAACCACGCAACGGGTTTTGCAGTTTTAACCATCAGATAGATCCTCATTAGTACTACGTAAAGAGAAGATGCCACACATCACAACTATGTTCCGTTCAAGTGAGGCCATCCGGCCACACTTGTTGTTGTAAAACGATGAACGAAACGCGTAAGCGCCGTGAAAATAACGGTGTTTGCGAGAAAAATACTCCTAAAAGCTTTCTAATAAACAGTCGCGATACCGTGATCGGTTTGCGTGGGCGGTCGCGCAAATCGCTCCACTGACACCACATTATGACATTGTACCCGTGCGAAGCCGGGGCGGGTTGCTAGTACTTACTATACATATTTACACTCAGACTCGGGACATGCAAACATGTTCATGCACACATATCCTTGGTGGGAATCGAACATAAGATCGGCTGCGTGGAATCTTAACCAACTACGCCAACTGGCCCGTCAAAAGTTTTTTAAAGTATTTGAAAAATTATATTTGTAATGTTTGTCTGCAGTTTGTCTACTGTTTACATTTTTACTGTGTCCAATTCAAACAGTGTCGTTCTCGCGGAAATGTTTAGATGGCGGTGTATCATGTTTAATTGTTTGTTTGCAATGACGCACTTCTAAATAGAGGGAGCTAGTATTTTTTGTTTGCTTAGTTCCTGTAATTTCCGCTAATATTATGTGAAAATGTGGCGCAAGGGTGAAAACTGAAATCTGCTCGAGAGTATTCTGGGCCTTAAGAACAAAGTACGCAAATAAATCTTTTAGTCTTCTTTGAGACATCAGCACAAGAAGCGTGAGCCCAACGAAAACAACTCATGCATCTTAACCAGCTTTCTCCCGGTTTAGACCGCGAATAATAATCATTGCAATAAATGCAGGGGCAATCTTCTTCTTCCTTGTTTTCGGCGGCAAATTCTTCATTATCGGAGCTGGAATCGATAGTTTGAGCAAATTGACGCTGCCTCTTTGGTATCTGCCTGTTTCTGGAGCTTTAAACTTAATGCTTTTGGAACTAGGACTTACACACACTATGTCGTTTTGTCCAGTGTATAGGTATGTCATTTTGCCCAAATGAACACAACAAACATTAAAAATCATATTTTATTAAATCGATTGAAAATTGTATTAATACTAACTCAAATCACAAGTTTATATCGTAAGTCTTCAATTTTAGTAAATATAATATAAAAATATAGCACAAAACTCACCAAAAATCCGAAGAAATCCATAAATAAAATATTTTTTTGTGGACACGAAACACGTTCTCAGTCGTAACTTCAAAGAGACTGACCCAATGGCGCTGGATTTCTCGCAGGATTGTAAAAATGGTCACCGTCACGTGTTGTTATGTTCGTTACCTCGCTATAGCCCGCCAAATTCGAAATAAACCCGCTATGTCGTTTTGTCCGTATATGCCATTTTGTCCGTATTTCCCCTAAGTACATCATATATTTTTTTTAGTTTTATCATTCTCTTATTTTAGAAGTTACACTAGCGCAAACTTTTCAGTTTAGAAAAAAATGGTATTAGGAACCCCCAATACCCAATACCCAAAACATGTAGGATTGATGAAAAATTTTTTTGTGTGAAAATCTTAATGCTGTTCACAGAATACATCTACTTACCAAGTTTCAACAGTATAGTTCTTATAGATAAAGTGAATCGGAAAAAAGTGGCTGTGACATACGGATGGACAGACAGACAGACAAACAGACATGACGAATCTATAAGGGTTCCGTTTTTTTGCCATTTGGCTACGGAGCCCTAAAAAGAACTTCCAACAGGTAGGTACATACAATGTACCTACATAGGTACTAACTCCAAGCACTTCTATTGAAAGGTTGTTGGTATGCAGCGACCAGCGGCTTCCTATGACTGAGACAATATATCACGTGATATTGCGATTTGGAATGTCAATCTCATTAAGGTGCAAGCAGACGACGGACTTTTTGTGTCTGCGGCACACAAAAAGTCTGTGTGAAAACAAAGGGATGTGCGCCGGACTTTTGTTCTATTTTCACCGACTCAAAAGTTCGGCGCGGTGCTGTCTGTCATCTTCGATCATGGAACAATTAATCTATAGAATCGCAATGACGTTCATTTTGGTTGAAATAAATTCCGCCAATTTCCCACTCTGATTGGCCAAGTCAAAAACACACGACGCAGTGAGTGGTCCTTACTGTTCAAATTCAGTGACAAATCACTGAGTAGTTGTGGAATTATATTGTTCAGTATTACTACTCTATAGGGATATTTCCTCGATGTCTACGCTACACCTTAGGTTGATTGTTTACTAACGATGACGATTGTCGACAACCGTCTTGTCTTCATGGTTACATTGCGATCTACCTTATTATTAACTTTAACCCATCCAAATCGGTCGAGCAAGCCATATTCGAGAAATCGACGAACACATAATCATTTTTTTTTTTTTTTTTTTTTTTTACTGTTTATAGGCCTGTGTTATTACCGCAATCTCACCATGGTAAGTGACGATGCGGCCGAAGGTGGTAAGCACACAAAGCCTAGAAGGTACTGGCTCAAGTGCAGCTATCGGAACACACCGAAAGGTGCTTGGCGACAGATTTTCAACTTGAGGGTGGTAGCCAGCCAGGCGGGTACTACAAAGTACCCTACCACCGTGCTATGGTTTCCTCACGATGTTTTCCATCACCGAAAGCTCAAGGTCATTGTAGGATTCGAACCCGGGACCTTCATCTCGGTATCCGACGTCACTACCACTGAGCTATCATCGCCTTAAAAACGCGTCGAATATAGAACAAAAAGTGAAGTTAATTTTAAAATAAACTTTCGTTTTCCATGTCACTAAATCGCTTCTAATTAACAACAGGTTTGAGCTCAGCGACATGTTGTTTGTAAACATAACTTTTACTTCCGTCGACATCTATTTACATATTAGGATCATACAAAATTACCATACAAGAATATGTTCTTATGACATAACTTAAAAAAAAAAATGGTCTCGTTGTAAAAGTTGTTTGAATACCTCGTAGGTTCCAAAAGTTACTACCGTTTCGGAATACAGTCAAAACCTGTGGAGAACAAGAAACTGCAAGGAATGTCACACTTTATTTTTTTTCCTACCAAAATGTATAAGGGTATCTCTTGAAACGTCACTTGAAACAGGTCTATGTATGTTTCTAATAATGTCGATTTCCCTTCCATATATAATCCTAAAGGTTATCGCTAACAATATCAACACCGCTCCATCGCAGCAACGGCCCGGCACCGGTGAAATTAGTGGCGCGCCTTTGGCAAGATACCGCTTGCTGGCGTCACGCAGCAAGGGAGTGGGCCGCTCGGTGGAAGCGTGTGGTCAGCAGGACTAGTGGCTTGTAGCGGCAAGCGCGCTTGCCGCGAGGCGTCAACTATTTTATCTAGTCATCGTAAAATTTACTTTAACGTATCCGATTTAAAGGCCTCACTTGCACGGCGAGGTAATGCCGAGGCGTAGCCGTGCCGTTATAGTGAGCGGTGACCCTAATACTCGAAAATGAGAAAAAAGTTAATTCTCGCAACAATCTCGCAACCATACCACAACAACCACAAGCCACGCAACGTCACAAATATTTCATTCATTCATTCATTCTGTTCATATACGAAATCATGACCTCGCGTCTAAACAAAAGAAAAACACGTTCTTAATTTAAAATTCAAAAGTTCACGCGGGCGTTGCCCACCCGGATTCATCGCAAAATTATCGCATTAGAACGCGAACATTGCTGTTTTTGTTTAAACTTTGAACCGGTACGTATATAAAGTCAGCAATGGATATGGTGTTGTGTGGAAATTGAATTGTTCCTACGGTCAGTCGGGTCATCGACGTTGCGAAAGTGAAAACGGTCTTGTCTATGCCGTTTGATTTATTGATAGGACAGGCTTTGTCTATAGTCTAATGTGTTGGCGTCTATTCTACTGCGAAGTTAACAAGCATACAGTCTGCGTAGCGATGCTGTTATATCTTTCATGTTCATGGAGACGCGTTGAGAGGAGGAGAAAACAGGAGAATAGGTACGGTTTTAGGAGAATGAGTTTTCTTCCGCGGACGCTCAGACTGTGGAATCAGCTCCTCGCCGTGGTTTTCTTAAAAGTAAGTGGAGCAAAGACTGAACATTTACAATGCCAGTTTGATCACAGCAGTAGCCAAACAAAAATCTTCTACCCTGATCGTACGCCTGTGCCGAAAATAAATCAATTCAAATAGCTAGGCTCAGTTATAATACACAGGATCACAGATTACAGAACAAGGCAAGATGGAGCGCGCGGAACACGGATTAGAGCATGAATCTGGGAATCTCGGAATCTCGTAATATCTAGATGTATATTGTATTTGCTTTGTTTAACAAAATTTATTTAACGAAAAACACATTCTTTTTAATAAACTAATAAGAACCAAAGGCAAGATCTACAGAACGGCGGTGAGGCCGGCTGTGATGTACGGAGCGGAATGTTGGCCAGTGAAAAAAACACTTCTACAAAAGCTTCACACAGAAGTGATAAAGGTGCTGAGGTGGTCTGTAGTAGTGACGAGACTAGACAAAGTACGAGACGAGCGTATCCGCGGTACTTTCAAAATCGCCCCTATATCAGCCCCCCTAGACAAGATGGTTGTCGAAAATCGTCATCGTTAGTAAACGATCAACCTTTGTATGGGATTGATTTTTAACAATCTCTTATGTCAATCCCATACAAAGGTTGATCGTTTACTAACGTTGACGGTTGTCGATAACCATCTTGTCTACTGGCCCTGAGAAACTAACTGAGAGTCGTCTCAGATCGTCATGTGAACAGAGCACTGCAACTACCTGAACATAGGAGCGGACGACCTCCGGCTACGTGGTGGACTAGCATGACGAAACTCCTATTGGAAGAATAACTGCCCGACCCGAAAACCAGGTTGTAAAGAAAATTAGGAGAGCCGACCCCACCTAAAGTAGGATAGAGCAAGGAAGAAGAAGAGCCAAAAAACTTTGAACTTCATAAACACATTAAAGAATCTAGAAAAAACAGTAGAACGAATAAACAATCAAAATAAGAAATAACTTGTAACGTAATGTCCGTTTAGTAACGCGGCTCGCGCCGCGTGCCTTGCGATGCGATGCGATGGACAAACAATAAATATACAAGTGTGATGTGTGTGGAACTATGTAATGTAATTGATCGACTGTTGTTTTGTGTGTTACTTGCGTGTTATAACGTGGACTTATTATGATACGTTAGTAGGGTTGCCACTTGCCACGCTTAGTATATTTTAATACTAAAAACATAGAGATAGAATATTAATAGATTGGCTGTACTAGAGTATGTCCCGCGAGCAAGTATGTGCAACGCTGCCTTAAACTGCGCGTTCATAGTTTAAACGACTAACACATATGGCCATTTCTCGTTTTTTTATCGGTACTTTTACCGAGAACAAATGACAAGGAACTCATGTAGATTTTTTTCTGAAAGTAAAGCACTACCTACTATATTATATCTACGAATGCATACATATGTAAACTGCCCACGCTTCGCAAAAGGTAATGTTGTTAACGCTATTACTCCAAACTGGGGCCCTACACCGTATCTTTTGTGGTAATCGTAACGAACTCCGTTAATGATTTCATCTATTCATAAGTTCATTAATAGTGTAGTTGGGTTTCAACCAAAGATACGCGACAGGCCGGCTGGTGTTGCCGACAATCTCTTCATAACCTTGAAATGGGGTTTGATTGAAGAGTTGAGAGATGTTCCCGTAGGACAAAGCTCACTATCATTTGGTACTAACCACTGGTCCCGGGTACTATAATACTAGAGGGTCTACTCTGAGTTGACAACGAAGATCGGACTATCGTGTATCGTTATTCGGATTACGCCCTCAGCTCAGCCTCTCATCATGGAGCTCTGGCGACCTTACTCACCGAACACTGACACCAGATTAAAATACTGTTATGTGTCTACAATCTTCTGTAAGGTGGAGTGGACGTGCTTGCTCCATGTTTTAACGGCAGGGTCCTACCTCTTTTCGTCTTTTACGATGTCTCACGCGACATAATTTAACTTTATTGAATTACATTTACATACTTTTTAATGTAGGCAATGCGACAGAAACTTTTTAGTGTTGGTAGCTTATATAAAAAGAGACTCATATCGAGTCAAACCTCATGTCAAACTGGCTATCGTGCCACTAATTTATTGATGCAGTGACAACCCTATCCGTCAAACAGCTGGCTCGATCGCGCGCGCATCGAATCACAATCGATCGACAACACACATACTACCTATATAGTATCGATACAACGACCTTGCTTTGTTCAGATGATCGAAGCTATTGTGCTAAATCTAATACGTTATTTAGTGCTGTACTCATCTGGTAATTGAATTATTTCCTATTTGACCAAAGTTGTAAGGGATTATATGATGTTTTACGTATAGAAACAAAAGCTAAGCTGTATGATGCGATATTAAATTATGAATGTATATACGTAGGTATTGCAAAATGCTCATACTTCGCACGTGGTAGTGGCCCTGATTCTGTTGTTCACAACTAAACTAATTTTAATCTCACTATGTCTCTTTCTAACAAAGAACATAAGAAAAGGATGTAAGAAATTTAGTCCTGTCAAATTTATCCAATGCTTGTTTTCAATATAAATTTAGTCGCCATCTATCGTGGTTACGCCTAAATACACGCAAAATAAGACGGCAAAGATTAATTTGACAACTTAAAATATGTTCTATCCTTTTTCAATAATAATCGTAAGAAAGAGATGAGATTTGACTAAAATTAGTTTAGTGCGATTTACAACAGAATCGGCACCAATGTCTCCTTACTCTATGGTCCATAGACTATGGAAAATATACAGTGGTGGTAAAACTCACCATGGTGCTGGTGAGATTGTGGAATCAAGTCTTTACATACTATACAACTGTTTGATTATCTCTTGTGTAACATGAATTATGTTGTTTGTCCGCAGGGGTGCAGAGCTCGGAGACGTGAGTCTGCTGCGACGGATGCCCAACGTCGAAGTGCTGGCCTTCAGGTATGGTAGCGTATTTTATTATATTATTAAGAGTGCGTATAAAGCAAAATAACAATCTAAGAATTGAAATTTACCCAAGTAAATAGTATTTAACACCTAGGGCTACACCTGCTACTAACGATTTTTTAAAATATTCTATACTTTACGAGTTATTATATCAGTTATCTGGTCTCCATAGTACAAGCTCTGCTTAGTTTGGGATCAGATGACCGTGTGTGAGGAATGTCCCAGGATATTTATTTATTTATTTTATTTATTTATTTAGATAAGAAGCGCTTAGTTCATTTTTGTTCCGCGAAACACGCTATCTCCGTCTCATGCCACGCGAAGATTAGACATAAGTTTGTTTCATCTGACATTGCCATATTTTTCTGGCTTTGTACGCACTCTTAAATAGCAGTTCACTCAAAGAGCAGCTCGACTGGGGAAGTACCTCCACGGTACACCTTACAGAATACCGCAGCTAAATAACATAATGTTGTGTTCCTGCGCGTGAGCAAGGTCACCAGAGCTCATCGGGGTCGGAAGGGTCGGTAAAGCGTTAGTACTATTCCAATTTCTCTGAGCATGAGTGATGCCCTGTGGTGCTGCATGCGGCCATAGGCTACGGTAACCGCTAACCATCAGGCGGGCTGTGCTGTATGCTTGTTTGTTTGGCGACTTCTTCTTTCACGCAGTAGTGCCTCAAGAGAGTAGTCCTTAGACACCAAGGATCAAGAATAACGTCATTTCAACGACTCTAAAAATCTTTATGTTTTTGTACAAATCTCGCCATGACACTTTCCCTCCTCATGCTGAGCATCCACCTTAGCTTATATATTTATTCAATCGTCGTATATTACAATTTATCTATTGTGATATAGTACCTTAATAAATCAAATTAAGGTCTCCTGTTTCGTAGTTAAGTTGCGTAGGGAGGGACTGACGACATTTACGACATTGAATATTGGATTATGTTGGTATCGTCGCAGCGAAACAACGAACTAAGATAATTTCGTACATTCCTGAAAATCATGCCTAGAGATGTAGTAATGGTTAGTACCTACCTACCTATTCTTTGTCTAGCTAGAGTATGGGTTGGCTACCGATCATGTGAAATGGTTGCTTGTAAGATAATGTTAAGAGTTATTTGGTACTATGGATAGGATTAAGTTTGACCATCTTACCTTGTCATGCGGGCAAAAGGGGTCAAAAATCTTATTATAAAAGATGGTGTAGAGTCATTTTGTTAACGTTAATTGCCTCAGTTGAATAAATAAGTTCAGTGCCTTAGTGCCTTAATTGAATAAATACTTTTTGTTTATTTTTTTTTAACGCAAGTCTTATAACTCCAAGTTTTAGTCCGGGCTCTTTTTGTTAAATGACGTTAGAAACTGACGGATATTGACGGATATTTAATACTTGGGTTTTACTAGACTGCCTTTAAGGTGGCCCTCTGTGGCCGGCGCAACTTCAACGCAAGCATAGTCTAAAAGCTTGTTGTTTCATCCAACGTAATGTTTGGCTGCGAAAAAAGAGAGACAGCATCAGGGCCGTCGGTTATCAGTCGGTAAATTCCGCTGATCACTCGCGGCCGCTTCGCTAGGTCGTCATTCATGATTTCGCATTCATAAAACTTGTTCCAGGAGTATACTTCTTGTGAAAAAATCTTACAAGTTTGTGAAAAAAAGTTAGTTATTTAGAATCTCCAATACATTTGCAAGCCTGGTATCTAAATGTGTTTAAAAAAAATTTGTTTCACACTTTTTTTAAATTACGCCTAGACACGGCTAGATATAGCGCACAAGATACTAATTTGTTCAAAACATCTAACGAAATATGTTTAACAACGCCATAATAAGTACAGAGGTTTTGTATGAAAAGTATGACGAATTGAGTCCTCTTAAACATTGCTTTAAACCTACTTTTTAATTCGGGGAAAGGGTCTGACAATCAACATTTTTGAGAACACGACAAGCTAATTTCAAACAATAATGATACTTCACTAGTCCCAGACAGCGCTTAACACATAAGTCGACAAACAAGATTAGCAAACTATTAGTCAATCGCTAATGTACTAGACTCGTAGACAGACAGTATCGTATTAACTACGCCCCGCGGCCGGTGGGGGTCGTGACCTGTCTGCCGGCTGATCTGTAAGCTATCATAAGTCTACGTTCGCACGGGAGTTTTACTAGAACGTATGAGTACCTTCCGACGTAAAAAAGCGTCAGCGTGCGAACACGTATAGGAGAAGTAATACGTTATATTCATAACGTTAAAAATAACTCGTAAAAAGCGTTCGTGTGAACATAGGCTAATGGAAGTCTGGACGTTTGTTGTGTTGGCGGGTCGCGGGATTTTACTACTACATATCGCTAGGGATGACATAAATGGTTCTGTTTTATTTTTATTGGTTTAAGTAAAATTGTATAAACCCCATCTCCTTAAAATACCGGTTTCATAAACACAAGTGGTGAGTGGTGAGTGAAAGCGATACAAACAATATGTTTAAATATAATTTGTTTATTTATTTATTGAGCGGCGCGCGACCGGGCGGCGTCCGCGCACGCGACCCCGCGTCTATGATTGATTACATGGACATACGTTTAGGAGATAGATGGATTACGGACCGTGGCGATTTTATTGTGTATGGTTTAATGGCGTTTGCGTGTTAGCATTTAGTGGGTTTATAACAAATGCACATATCATATCTCAGGGCTTCGAAACATGACAAGTTGCACACATGTTCCTTGGATATCGTAGGATGTCAGTGTGTTAAGAGAAATTAATGGCTGCAAGAAATTTGAGAAATAGGTTTTTAACATATCTATTGCTGTCGCGCTGTGCCCGAGCTATCCCGCCCGAGAGCGATAGAGACAACTACAGCTTGGACCGTTATACCTATTTAAATTAGATGAAATCGCTATTTCGTAATCCCCGGTTTATTCCTCAAAAACTGGATCGATAAAAAAAACAAGAATTATAATAAGAAGGGCTTTAGCTATGTTTGTCGGTTTTCCTTTGTTCTTTTATATTCGACAAAGTTCGCTGGACGTCTGATTAGGGCGTTAATAATGGTAAGTTTTTGTGATTTTAGAAGGGTCCTAATTCTTATAATAATTAATTTATGGCGAAAAACAAAACCGAAGGACATACAGTGGTTCCTACAGATTGCATGGTAAAATAATCATTGCTCTAGTGTCATTATCCAGAGAGGAAACTGAGGATTACGTTTGTATGGAAAAAACGCCACCAGCATTTTCTCTTAACTGACCAGTCATATATTACGCATGTGACGTCATGACACACGTCGTGCTGTCATGCCGCTGCATCCGCAACGCAGTGTGTGTTGCGGATGCAGCGCACACTGCGTTGCGGAATAAGTTTTTATTTTAAATCTATACTTACCTACGCATAAAAATACTTAACCTGACTGACTGACTGATATAACAACTTTAATGAGTTATTGTGCGCCGACCGGGGTAGGTCGCTATACGAATAAAATACGAAAAAAAGTCGCCTGAGTTTTAGTTAGTTTTTTATGCACTAAACAATTTCCATAAAATAATTTCGCTTCTACTTCCCTTCCGTCTCGCAATATAAAATTGAGTCTGACTCCCCACGATTATCAAAAGTCACATCAAAATATCGTATTAAAATCGGCAATGCCATATATTAGAAATAATGGATAACTAGTTCTTGTTATGTGTAAGTAAATGGTACCAGACAAACAAACACCGACTTATAGGAAGTGTCTTATTGTCCAGCATAAAAACCGTAACCCTATTGTCTTAAACAATGGCCGATCATCTTCGTTTCCACTAACTATCAAAATGAACTTTCGCAAGCATTATGGAACTGCCGGCAAGGACGTGACCAATCAGAGCGTAGAGCGGGAACCGTTGCCCAATCACGCTCCTTCATTGATCATGTTTACCAACACCACCAAAAGCGTGCAATTGACCGTTCCAATTTCAAATTTAAACTTGCAGTTCACGTAGTCTTTATTAGCTCATGTAAAGGTTGATATTTGTTTGTGGCAGCTGTATTCTGGAAATGAAAGCGTGGTTAATTAATTAACTGATATCCTGTAGGATGTATAATGAAATTGCTTGAAACTTAACGATTTTTACAAATACCTTTCAGATTTATTTATTTTAAGTATACCACTAAGGTAGCAAACAAGCTTATGGCCTACTTGATGGTAAGCGGTCACCATAGCCAATCGACACTTGAATTACCAGAGGAATCATTCAGGCGTTGCTGACCCTGCAAAAATCTGTTGAAGAACCTCATGCTATACTCCTTTGGGAAAATCACGAGTAGTTCCATTTGACTCTTTCGTCTTATTAGACGATCCTGTATACATTCAGAGTAGGAATCTGAAACTACACTATCCGAAATACTCGTGAACAATTCCAATTTGTTCGAAGCACCAGGCTAAAGTCGATGAAAAATGGGGTAGGAAGGCGGGGGGAAGAATTTTGATTTTATTTCAAAATGGCGTCCACGGATGACTTATATAAAAATCGATAGCTGACATTAATACAATCAAGAAATATTCTGTGACAAAACCTCGTAAAGTGTCACGTTTCGAAGATTAAGCCACTAAAGCTTATTCGCATCCCAAGCTGTCAGACATAATTACGCTCAAAACTCGTTCATGAACCGTTGCGTTGACACATACGACGAAAAATTCAGAACAACCGATTTGTTCCTATCCCGTGGCCTATTTTTAAAAGATATAGCGAAATGCTTGAGCATTGAAGCCAACTGATACTCACACACCAATACACATACACAAGGATACAGAAACACACCAATACATATAAACACCATTACATAGACAGACCACTCGACCATTACACACAGCAGCGCTATTAGTTGTTTTATTTTTAACCTTATTCTTTTAAACTTTAAGGGGTTAGAACCTTTGTGGCATAGCTAGCCGCCGCCATTTTAGTTTTTTTTCATTGTCGCGGCGCACGATGAAACTGGTATATATGGATAGAGGACACTTATACAAACAAAAAATGTTAATCAATATAGTGGCCTAAAGTGTCACGTTTCCGAGATATTTGGAGGTAAAGATCGCCATATGAGAATTATGACAATCATTAAAAATTAACTTATTACGTGTTTATATGCATTCAATTGTATTCAAATAATAGTTCCCAGGTTGATTTATATTTTTTTTAGACGAGAGTTAAACTAGGAGCACGAAATACAATATTTTTAATTACTTACCTACTAAACAGCATCGTAATATTCGCTAAGAACCACAATGTTGTCAAAGTAGCTCGGATCGTGACTTGTTTTCCAACTTGTCATTACTATACAAACAAAAATGACAATACTTGTCCTAAAATCTCATATTACCAAGTTACCTGGGCGCCAAAATTGCAATAGCGACGTAATATTACATAATGATACATCTTTGCTAAGTTGGTTATTAATACTCGAGGCGTATTAAGCGCGTGAGCCGTAGGCGAACGCAATAAGTGAGCCGAGAGTGTAATAATCAATGCACACGCATGTCATACGACGTTTTTCAACACACTTGCGAGGAAAAAACAGACTTGTATTTTTTTAAGTAGATTTTTTGATAATAATCAAATCAACACAATGAGAACGTTTACAAAGGTTTTTTTTGACAGCGGTGAGCTGTCAAACTAACTTACCCGTTTAAATTAAGATTGCTTGGTCTACACACATATCACTTACAGTGAGGTACAAACTTATCATAATCGGGATTATACCTTCATAAAACTGTGCGGTAATGTAAAGTAAAAAGCACAAATGGGTAATAAGCTGCATTAAGATACTAAAAGCGGTGCAATAAATGTTACTTTACGAGCGCGTGCGTTGAAAATAAATAAAAAAAAACCCGGTCCCTCGGCCGGCCCGACCCGACCTAATAAAACTTCCACCTAAATGAAAGTCCCGTCTTCGTCGAAGACTGCTCACGTGCACACAAAGCCCAAAAAGGGCGATAGATCAGACCCGATGAATTACAGGCCTATTGCCATCACCTCCCATTCTCTCCAATGTCATGGAGCGAGTGATCAACACGCAGCTCTTGAGATACCTAGAGGATCACGATTTGTTGAGTGACCGACAATATGGCTTCCACCATAGTCCCTTGGCTGGTACCTTCTAGTGTATCTCTATGTGATGTGTCTATGTACACTATACACTAGAAGGTCACCAGCCGAGTGGTCACTCGCCATCGAGAGTCAAGGCGGCGAAGGCGTTCGATCGGGTCTGGCACTGGGGTCTTCTAACGAAGTTACCAGCATATGGGTTTCCCGAGGGACTATGCAAATGGGTCGCCAATTTTTTGTCCAGCAGATGCATACGAGCTGAGAGACATAAATGCTGGCATCCCGCAAGGGTCTGTACTGTCCCAAACACTGTTCCTGCTGCATATCAATGAAATGCTGTCTACTGACGGCATTCATTGTATAGAGGACGCTCATTGCAAATATTCCACGTTTCGTGGTGGAGGAAAGCCGCGAACGGCTTGTGTCTGAAATCGAGAGCACACTAATTAGTGTCTCCGATTACGGTCGACTAAACCTAGTCCATTTCAACCCCACTAAGACTCAAGTCTGCGCGTTCACCGCTAAGAAAACCCCATTTGCTGTGACTTCACAATTCCAGAACACGAACATCAGTGAAAGCATCGGGATCCTCGGCATCGACATTTCTAACGACGTCAATAGGCCGTCTAGAAGACAAGGTTAAGGTAGCATCCAAAAAACTCGAAGTGCTCAACAGAGCAACGCAGTACTTCACATCGGGGCAAAGGCTGCAACTTTACAAGTCGCAAGTCCGGCCTTATATGGAGTACTGCTACGGATACCAGTTTGGGCCTTTAGACTCGGTTCAGCGACGTGCTATTAGAATTGTCGACGATCCCGAGCTCACAAGCGGCTTAGGGCAGGGGCCCTATCAGGGCAAAATCTCTCCTCAGATTGCCCTCAATCTGAGGAGAGATTTTGCCTCCTTATGTGTGTTCTACCGCTTGTACAACGGACAGTGTTCTGTAGAATTGTTTAACCTGATGCCCGTCTACCTTCTACCATCGCAAGTCTCGCCATTGACGGGGAGTCCATCCTCACACATTGGAACCAAAATAGTTTCGAACTATGCGGTCTAAAAGGAGCTTTCTTCCGCGGACGCTTAGACTATGGAATGAGCTCCCACCGTGGTTTTCCCAACGGAGTACAGCGGAGTTCCTTAAAAAAGGTGTGAAGAGATTTCTGTAGGGTCGGCAACGCGCGAGTGATACCCCTGGTGTTGCAAGCGTTTATAGGCTACGGTAACCACTTATAATCAGGCGGGCCGTATATATCTTTGTTTGCTACCTAAGTAGTTTAAAAAAAATCCTTTTTTTTTAATGTTTGAGGTCACGGCTTGTTTCTATTATGTGTATTAATTTATTTTTAAAACCGTGATGCAATATTATTTGATCACAGTTTATTGCTTTTAAACAAGAACATAAATTGTACTTAATCAACTTTAAACTATTGTCATTCTTCTCATATTATTTATACATCGATATTCCAAAATCTCGGTAACATTATATTTTCAGACAAGTATTGTCATTTTTCTTTAATAACGGAGACATGGAAAACCAGTTAACCACTACGATCCGAGCTACTTCACAACATTGTGTTTCATTGCGATTAGGGAATGCAAACCGGTTTCACCGAAAATCGAAAAACCGGTTATTCGGTACGGTTTTGACCAACTAAAAAAACCGATTTTACTTAACACCAAAACCGGTTTTTCGGTTATTTTCGGTTTTTATATCAATGTTTGAAAATACTAAAAAAGGAAGATTTGCCGCCGTTTTGTAAACTGAGTGCAAAGCAGTGAGTATTTTTGTGATTAACTGAAGTGTGTTGATGTGTAGTGTGTTGAGCTGGTAAGAAAATAACTTATAATGATATTTTTTTTTATGATATAAAATATGTTAAACTTTGTTTTACAATACTTATGCAGCAAACTAGCGTACAGCCCGTCTGATGATAACCAATTACCGTAGCCTATGGACGCTTGCACTGGCAACATAACGGTTATCACTCGCACGTTGCCAACCCTCAACCTTTTTGAAGCGGGGAGCTCATTCCACAGCCTGAGCGTCCACGATAGGAAGCTTCTTTGAAACCGCACAGTACGAAACCATTTTGGTTCCAATGTGTGTGGATGGACTCCCCGTCGGTGACTACGATGGTAGAAGGTAACTGGGCATCAGGTCAAACAATTCTTCAGAACACTGCCCGTTGGAAAAGTGGTAGAACACACATAAGAAGGCAGTGTCTCCTCAGACTAAGGGGCTTTAAAACACTTGTGAGCTCGGGATCGTCGACAATTCTAACGGCACGACGCTGAACTGAGTTTAAATACCCAAGCTGGTATCCAGGTGCCCACAGAAAACAGAAATACTCCATTTGGGCCAGACTTGCGACTTATATAGTTACGGTCTTTGTCTCGATAAGAAGTACTGCTTCGCTCTCACTTAATCACATCGAGATTTTTGGATACCTTGTAGATGACTTTGGAACAGAACGTCTCGCTATAAATATTAATGCGAAGGATCCCAATGCTTTTCGTGATGTTGAGGGACATGTTCTAGAAATGAAGAGCCACATCAAATGGACTTTTCTCAACAGTGAATGCGCAGGCTTGTGTGTGACTTAGTGGGGTTGAAATAGACTAGGTTTAGTCGACCCCAATCGGAGTAGTTTGTGTACTCTCGATTTAAGACGTAAGTCCTTCGCGCCTTTTCTCCAATATAGAACGAGGGTTATTTGCACGGCTCGTGTAATGAGCGTCCCCTGTAATTTCATCTGCATAGCAAGTCATGCTGGCAATAGAGAGTATATCATTAATATGCTGGAGGAATAGTGTTGGGGATAATTCAGAGCCTTGCGGGATGCCAGCATTAATGTCATGCTATCGGAGCAATTACTGTCAATGAAGGCTTTTATGTATCTGCCAGACAGCAAGCTGATTGATTGGTGTTATTTTTTACCCGTCTGCACGACAACAAAGACTGGGTAATGTTTTTTTTTTTATCTAATGACAACATTCGTATAGTAATAATTACGTTTTTGTGTACACGCAAGTTGCTATAATAAGCCATGTTCATAATATTACGTGTGAAATGAATATTATAACGTACGAAACATAATTTAATAAAAGTTTAAATAAGTACTTCTTAATTACTGATCTATTTTTTAACATAAAATCATCATATCCCATAGCAATTAAAAACCAAGCAAATGTGATATGTTTGTATGATTTCATTCGTATAAAATAAAATCAAAAGCAATGAACCGTCTATATAAACGAGTCTCTGATGAAAACGAATCTACAGAGTTAAATAAACTATTATTTCCATCAATTTGATGAAAAAGAGATGGATGATTTGTATGAAAGATGATAACGGACAGAAGGGACGAATTGAAGAAGCGTACCTATTGCGCAGATCCCAAATGATTGGAAACAGGGCAGGCAGATGGTGATGAAGTTTCTTTTATACCCACTTCATTACCTTTAACTGATAATAATTCCTGCGATTTTGACATCTTAGGCACGGTTAGTATCTATAATTCGAGCTATAGAAGTAACGTGAAAAAAAAACGAGCGAACATTTAAAAAAACCGGTTTAAAACCGGTTAACCGGTTTTTACGTCTCATAACCGAAATAAAAACCGGTTTTCATTTTGCCACGGTTTTGCATTCCCTAATTGCGATGCGATTTCGTAGGTAACCAATTAATGAATATTGATTTTTCGAGTTATTTGTTTTGCTATATTCTAATAAAAAGTTAAATCAACCTGGGAACTATTATTTGAACACAATCTAATGCATATAAACACGTAATAAGTTAATTTTTAATGATTGTCGTTATTCTCCTATGGCGATCTTTACCTCCAAATATCTCGGAAACGTGACACTTTAGGTCACCATATTGATTAACATATTTTGTTTGTATAAGTGTCCTCTACCCAAATATACCACTTAGACCTTGCGCCGCCACATTGAAAAAAAATCAAAATGGCGGCGGGTGGCTATGCCAGCTCCCATACAAAAATGTTCGTACCCCTTTAATTTTATTTTTTCTATGTAAAGATACTTTTTGTCTTTTTAATACTCGTAGGTATAGTAAGCAAAATTTGTAAACGTACAGCTTCGTAAAGGCATTGTAAATTTTAAAATGTATTTGTAAAGAAATTTAATTATGCTGTGTAAGTTGTCTTATAATAAATAAATAAATAAATAAAGTTTTACCGTTATAATTAGTTACTACAGTCTAAAACTATCCCCAATAAAGTATAGTTAAAAAAACTATAATAACTAACAACTAACTAAAATTAATTCCAGTATAAACAAGATCCGCACGCTGGGCGACTTCGCCGGATGCCGGCGCCTGCGCGAGCTGTACGTGCGCAAGAACGAGATCCGCGACCTGCACGAGATCCGCCACCTCCGCCGCCTGCCCGACCTCACCAGTCTGTGGCTCGACGAGAACCCCTGCACGCAGCATCCCGAGTGAGTACCCTACACGCTGTTTATACACTAGATCCGAGACCTGCTCGAGATCCGCCACCTCGGCCGCCTGTCCGGCATCATCATCTCATGTATCGATCTACCTTCATTTTCATTTATCATCATACTTTTGTCACGGCTATAGAGCGGCGTACAGTAGTACCCAACTGATATGGCTTACCGATGTACCTGCGCAGAAGATACATTTTCACACCGCGGGAAACGCTATTGGTCGGCAGCTGCCGCCATGTTAGCGCGCGGGCGTGACTTGCGAGTGAGACGGAACTAACAGCTGCAGTGTATTATGAACCTTATAGTAGTGATCTATGGTTGATTGTAAGTTTTAAGCATTCTTTCGTTAATCTTCGGGGCCATACTTTCTTTTCTGTGCGAACGAAGATTCACGACGCGCCATATCAGTTGGGTACTACTGTACCTACGTTGTTTTGGAGTATTTTTTTACTGTCAGAAACTTCCATCCAAGTGGCAACAACAACCATTAGTTTTTGTACATAAATAATTCAATATAAATTTTCTCTCCTTTCAGATACAGAATGACAGTGCTCAGGAATCTTCCAAACTTAGAGAAACTAGACAATGTTCCCGTCCATCCTGAAGAGGTACGTCAATGTATCATTATAGTGCTTTTCAGTGGACATTTTCTTTTCTTTGTTTTTTACTTACTTTTAAATCTATTAGCTACATATTTTAAAAATTAACATACATTTGCCCATAGGACTTTGTTTAATACGATTTAGTAATATCATCTGTTTTTTTACGTTCCTACACTAAAATAGTGTTTATTGTTTAGAAATATTATGTCTGTGGTTTATTGAAATTTCGCTCGCTTAGACGTGGAATTCTACCCTACCAATAGCTTTATAACTAGTACTACGTTAGTACTAATATCTATTCTGTGCTAGTACGGAGGGTAGATCCTGTTCTAAAGTCGTCACAATCTAACTAAACCAATGTGCCAAAAAGAGAAACATATTCCGACAAGAAGAGACACCCTATTGTCAAAAAGGGCTTATTAGATAGGTTAAGGTTGAGATTGAGGCACAGTTGAGACCGTGTTTGAGATTTATAAACTTAATTATGTTGTATTATATTGTATGCCAGGTACAGGAGGCGATGCGGCGCGGCGCGCACATACCCGACTCCGACGACGAGGGGTACCCGCAACAGGTAAGTACCTACTACACACTATACACAACTATTATTACACCTTCCCTATTCTATAACGTATCCATCAAACCACAAGACACAACGCTTCGCTACAATATACACAACTATTATAACACCTCCGGTATTCTATAACGTATCCATCAAACCACAAGACACAATACTTCGCTACAATATACACAACTATTATTACATCTTCGGTATTCTATAACGTATCCATCAAACCACAAGACACAACGCTTCGCTACAATATACACAACTATTATTACATCTTCGGTATTCTATAACGTATCCATCCAACCACAAGACACAACGCTTCGCTACAATATACACAACTATTATTAAACCTCCGGTATTCTATAACGTATCCATCAAACCACAAGACACAACGCTTCGCTACAATATACACAACTATTATTACACCTTCGGTATTCTATAACGTATCCATCAAACCACAAGACACAACGCTTCGCTACAATATACACAACTATTATTACATCTTCGGTATTCTATAACGTATCCATCAAACCACAAGACACAACGCTTCGCTACAATATACACAAATATTATTACACCTTCGGTATTTTATAACGTATCCATCAAACCACAAGACACAACGCTTCGCTACAATATACACAACTATTATTACACCTTCGGTATTCTATAACGTATCCATCAAACCACAAGACGACGCTTCGCTTCATCGATCCTCATATAGCGAACAGCAAGAAGTGGAACCTCACATACAACGTCTGTGTTTCTTGAAACTTTTAATCTAGATGTATTCAAAAGTGAAGGCATTTTCTGGGTTAGCGCGCTACATCCTCAGTCTCGTCATAACTCCTCCTGGGGCCAGTCGACGGCCAAACAGTATCCCATTTTATATAAAATATAACTAACTTTAAACGTGGTCCCCGCAGTTAGATATTTATCAAATAATGGACACGTATTTTTTGCTTTATCAAATCATTAAAAATTTACATAGATACAAAGTTCGGGAGTGGGGGCTCGTGACGTCACTTTAGCGTAAAAAGTGTACTCTAACGTGACGTCACGCGGAACTTCAACACACGATATCTTCGTATTTTTTGGTTTAATTGACAAAAGAAAAAATACGTGTCTAATATTAACTGAAAACACACCTGCTTGAACTAATTTGATTACCAGTGAGTGTATATTATGTACGGTCAGCAGGAGACGTACGGGCAGTACCGTCGGCAGCGGTCGTGCGAGTCCAGTCCCGACAGAGAGCACGACCACCACCCCCCGCCCCACGCCCACTCCCACCACCACTCCCACCCCCACTACAACACCGGCAGACCTAGCACCGGATCCAGGCACGACCAGGTTAGTACCACTACATATAATCTTTAAGTCTACACACTAAAGTTTCTGATTCAAAATTTATACTAAAACCGTGTGACGACATTGTTTTGTGTGTGCCACGTGTGTGTGTGTGTGTGTGTGTGTTTTTATTGTGATAATGGACTGAGAACTGCACATGGAAAATTTTATTTAAAAAAAACATGAGCTTAACATGTACTTAAATAAACCCGTTCAGAAAAATCTTACTAATATTACAGTGAGTTTATTTGTTTGTCACCTCTCGGAGCCTCAACGGCAAAACTAATTGTGATGAAATTTGTCACGCAAGCAGCCTATGACACGGAGAGGAATATAGTCTACTTATTATCCCGAGAACGCGGGTGAAACCGCGGGGGACAGCTAGTACAATAATAAATAAGGCCCTTATTTATCATGCCACAGATCAATTAGCCTATAAGACGCCAATGAGCCGGATAACCGCGATTATCAACACCATACAGCTCGGTTAACTAAATCTGGCACGTGCAACACATTTACACGTTCCGCTTGTGTAGTGTCTGTGAATAAGCGCGCGGCGTCACGTCGCACTGCATGCGCAACATGAACAGTCTGTCTGTCTCTCTCGCGCGCCACCAAGCTTATGAGTCTGAAGGAGATAGTTGCTGTTTAGCTTCTACTACTGCTCATAAATAGTAATGGTCGTTATTACAATAACCGTTACTATAATGCATTATTCTACCGCAATGAACAACTCATTATTGATCGCTCAGTTATCCTGTTGTCGTTATAAACTGTTGTTGCTGTTAGAGTAGGCAGGCAATAGGCACACCGTTAGTGTGTGAGTGAGATAGCGCTACGCGCCCGCGACTTGTAATCACGTGATACTCCCACCTTTCTTTCGTAAATTACTAGATAACCTTTCATGTAACGAAATAAAGTTCACATTGGCTAAAATTGAATTTGACAATCCTAATGATGTTATTGCTGTTCTGTTTTTTCACGTTGGATTGTTGTCAGTAACAGGTAAGTTGCCATTGCGTATGCAATTATCCGTTACCGTTGCCGATAATTGAAATTATACGATTTCATTATATGTAGATAATTTGTGTATATAAACTGTTAATAAGAAAATATGTGAATAGTTACAGTTAGTGTATATTTTAGGACGTTTTATTTAGGCTCTTTGCTTGTGTCACTTCATTACACCCTATAATGTAAAGATTGGCAAAACAGCTCTATAACAGAATAACGCGCAACAGTTTACAATAACAGTTATTGTACAATACCACAACAGGATAATTCATTATTAAAAAACAGCCGTTATTGCCATGACTACTCATAAATAGTGTCTTTTTTGCATTCATCCATTAGAATTGCCTGACTGATTAGAAGCAATAATGTAATAAAACATACTGTATCGTGAAAATGCATGTGTGAGTACTGTGAACGTTCCAGATTTAGTTAACCGACTAGTACTTTGTCCTAGTCAATTTGATGTTTAGTATGCCAATAAAAAATAAACCTTTTTGCTATATATTAAAGTTTGTATCATCATACAACTAACCATTGTTAATAAAACTTATTGTAAAATAAAAAAGTTCATTTTTTGGCATTCTTAAACGTCAAACAGAAAAAAGGACAAATGCACTAATAGTGCAGAAGCGCCCCGCTGACCAAACCGTCCGCCAATGACAGATCCAGAATTTCGGTTTGGGAGGGGGGGGGGGGGTTTGGGCTGAGTGGTTTGATCCAATGCTGGATCCGCTACTGTATATGTGGCCTCTTTTGGACTCTTTGGTCTGTGCTCATGCATTACCCACATTACCTACATATATTTGTATACTAATGCTAATAATACAACTAACGCTATAACTGTGTGTCCGTCTGTCACGTGACGTCATCATCACCAGGGCAGCGACAGTTCGGAGGCAGGTGGTGACCAACCAGAAACCAGAACTGATATATTACAGGTAACCAATACGTCCAATCAGTCTAGAAAGTCGAAGATATGCTTTTTGACGTTTGACAATGTCAAAGAAAAATTTACCGTATTTAGTGATAATAAGGTTAATCTATCATTAATTATACAGATATTGGTGCCGCTTCTGTTGTAAATCGCACTAAACTAATTTTAGTCACATCACATCTCTTTCTTACAAACATTATTGAAAAAAGGATAGAACATATTTAAAGCTGTCAAATTAGTCTTTGCCGTCTTCATTTTCGGGTATTTGACGTAACCGCGATAGATGGCGACTAAATTTATATTGAAAACAAGCATTGGACTAATTTGACAGGAC
Organism: Polyploca ridens; assembly: GCA_951394255.1. Lineage (NCBI taxonomy): Eukaryota > Metazoa > Arthropoda > Insecta > Lepidoptera > Drepanidae > Polyploca > Polyploca ridens. Next base: position 17,234 of record OX596270.1, on the reverse strand, counting down.
TAAATTTCTTACATTCTTTTCTTATGTTCTTTGTTAGAAAGAGACATAGTGACATTAAAATTAGTTTAGTTGTGAACAACAGAATCAGCACCATTATCTGTAATAATATAGGTGAACCTTATTACATAGCGATGAGGACTATTTTTCTTTGATATTTTTAAACGTCGTATTTGTTAGATTTGTTCACTGTAGCCGGGCATTTAAGGGTTTGCACTGAAATTATTGTCACATTTGTATATTATGCTACATCGATACTTCTTTGATGTTTAAGATTGTCAAAGAAAAATAAACCTTATTCCTAAATAATAAAGTACATTTGTTGATTGATTAACAGTTAAACCTTATTGTAATGTAAAAAGGTTTATTTTTCTTTGGCATTCTTACGTCGAAACTTTATGGACAAGGAACAATGATATTATAATAGAGATATGCTACCCTCATACTAAGCGGCGTTCAGTTAATTATTGTTGAATTAGGTGAATGCGATAGATTATACGGAACGTATGGTACAGAAAGAGATAGCTTTATGTAGCCGCTAAGCATAATTAAGACAATTGTCTGAATTTGTCTGCAACAATTAGCGTGCGTTAATGCGATATCTACCTCTTTTTATTATAATATCATTGACGAGGAATAATGGTCTCTACGCACAGCGAATGAACGGAAGAGAACTTTACGGGGCGTTGGTATTTTATTATGGTTTATTGCATGTTTTTATTTTTTTTAATTTCTTACATGTTTATTGTATATGTAACAGCTTGTGTAATTATAATATAATAAAGTTATAATGTTTGTGTGTATAACCTGTTAAAAAAATGATTTTTTATTTATTTATTTATTAAGGACACATACAGTCGTATACAATTATAAATTTGAAAACAATAAAGTAAGCAAAGACCTGGAGGTCCATAAAATACATTACATATTATCTTATTTATTTAATTCGGTAAACAATGAAACAGTGTCGATATTAGAAAATTTACAATTACAAATTTAAACAGAGCAAAATAATATTTTGAGAATGATATTTTGATTTTGAGAATGGCGGCTTGTACAGATATAAATTTAACTAGATAACGCAAGTCCCTCCATTTGTATGAAAACCAAGCGTGCCACTTTTTTCTACCTAGCATTCTCCTTTTGGCACGCGTAGTACATTCACTAGCGGCATCTATTTAGATTTTTATTAACTGACTTCAAAAAATGGAGGAGGATCTCAATTCGGTTGTATTTTTTTTAATGTTTGTTACTTATTAACTCCGTCATTTATTAACCGATTTGGAAAATTCTTTGTTTGTTTGGAAGGGTACACTTCCCGTTTGGTCCCATTGTCAGGTCAGGATTTGATTACTTCTTAGTGTACTTTGAAGTCGGTTAAAGTTTTTTGTAAAATCAATTATCTGTGGTACGGTCTCTCAATACAAGTGCAATCCGCCATTTTCAAAATCCTTCTTTATTGGAACAGGTTATATGTTTGTTCAATCACAATGGAAAGGCTGAATGAAGAGGAGGGTGAAACTGTCAATGGCGACCATGTATTTAGTTTATTTTGGTACTTCATAAGGCTCACTGTATGTTAGTTTTGGTGGAAGTAAATGTCTTTGAGGTCTTTATTTACATTCACTTAACTGTTGTGGGTACACATGCACTTATCTGTAATGTTGCCAGGCCTAAAAATCAGACAGTTTAACCGAATATTTGGGAATAAAAAACACCTAAAAAAACAAAAACCACGTCTTATTTGGCCGCTTGGCAACGCTAATTATCTGGTAAAACATAGCAGAAGACTATCCCTTACTTTTTGAGTTATTGTAAACGGCATTTACAAATGAAGTTTTTTTTAAATACTTTTTTGTACCGTAACTATCGGAGACAGCATCGATTAATTTGAATTTAGGTTTGTCTTAGTACATTGATACTGTGGCACCATCTATCCATAATACATAGTGTCTTCTACTTTGTATTACTGATAGCATGTCTGGTCAATCACATACATTTTATAATTAGTGTAGAATTTACACGTATAGATGTCGCTACAAACATCGTTTGGACTGATTGAGAATTAATTCTTAGTCAAAACGCTACTAAATCATTTTTGATGAAGCTTTGTTGCAAGGGAATATAATTTGAGGTTTAATAATTTATTAAATTCATATGTAAAACTCGTATCTTAAATATTTGCAATTTATGTAATTTTACTTAAATCTTACGACCTTACATAGATGGCCTAAGCGTCGCGCGTCAATTTACGAAATTTTGTAAAGGATAATGGGCGGTGTCGTATTTTGTGTTGTAAACCTTATCATATCAAATGAAATCTATGTCATATGAAAGGTCTCCATGAGTATTACATTTGTTAGTATGGGCATACTTAAGTATGTATCGCGTGCAAGGAAAAAGTTATAGTGGTTTAATTTATTCAACAAAATAGCTTAGATTACAATTACAGATATTAAGATACTTTTCAGTAAATAGACAGCTTTTACTCGGCGAATCTGCTCTAATATAGTAATGTCGAGTAGCAGCTATATAGTAGCTTCTTAAACATGAAACTTGGGAATCGACAACTCTATTACTGCACTCATGTGTGGTATAAACGAGAAATGGTAGCTACTATACGACTATTGAATAAATGCACTATAAGAATATCGAATAAACGTTTACACAACACGGTTAAAGCACTTAAAGCAAAAAATGCTAAAAAATCGTAATAAAAGCTTTTACACTACATTGTGGGTACTACGTAGCAACTACTCAACATTTATTCGATCTGTAGCCGAATAACTCATTCATTATTCGACTGTTTGCTAGTTGGGGAGCTTACTCAGCAACTACATTGACGACAAGGATGTATTGAAGTAGCCTGTCTGCACTTGCTTCCCTTGGCAGTTAATTCAAGGCTCAATTCTAATTAATAATTATGCCTATAACAGGTGGAGATTTCGAAATGGCATATTAATTTATTACGAAAATTAGGTTTATTATTTTATTTATTTATTTTTCACTACGATTGCGAGAAAATAAAATCAACCAATACATTTTTTTTTTCTCTTTCTCTTCCATCTGTACATTATGTTCCTTCCGTAAATTTTAACAAGAACTAATTTTTCTAAATCATAAAGTAGATGCTCTTTACACGTTTCTATTTGTATATATTTTTTTATATTATTTATAATAAGATTTTTAATATTTAATTTACATTTAGAATTTTCAAAAACTTCTCAATAAATAATTAATGAAAATAAAAAAAAAAATATCCTGGGACATGCCTCCTTAACTATAGAATAGAGCATCTCACTTGGTGCTTTCAGTGTTAGTTCCTTGATTCCATAATTTTTATTTAATATCAAAATTTGTTTAGGGTCATTCATAATTTCGTCATGTTTTAGAAATTTTTCATTGCATTCTTGGCAATAATATTTTTGGTTGCATTTCCTTGCAAGATACCCTGCAAAATAGGCAATTGAACAATCTTCTAGGGTCGCTGCAGTTGGCTGAAAATTGTTTAAATTGGCGGTTGATGTTGATTGTACATCTTGCGAGTAGGTCTGATATGGTTCATCGAGATAGCAGACTCTCACTATACTGACGATCTTTAAAACAATAAGCTTTGATTTTATCTCTAAACTAACACTCCGCCCCGCCGTTTTACCTGCGCCCTCTGCTTTACCCACTGGATGTAGGGATGGAATTTCTAAAATCCTATCTTCGACTACAAAAGGAACCAATGTATTCAATTCTTTAGTTAATAGAGACATAGTAAGATCCTCCCCTTAAAACATTATTACCCCTTTTTGCCCTACTAGGGTTCGATTTTCGGGAAACCACGTGTTTCTTTATTTTTTATACGATGTATTAAAACCGTGTTTCAAGTTAATCTGACCGCGCAGTAGGTTTCTTCCATACAAACTTTAACGCCCCCTAAACCCCCTTTTAAGGGTAGTTTTAAAAATCGAATAATGAGAAGCAGCATTCGATTTGATTAGATAAGTAATAGTGCTAAGTAATAGCGTCAGCGACTGCCAAGCGATACAAACACCATGATTAAGGTTCTGTGGTATCGGGATTCGGTGGGCGTAGTGCAGGCAATGAAACAACGTAATACTATCGCTTCGGAAAAGTCCCGTATGAGGAGAAGAAGCGACGCAACAAACTCCTCACGGGCCCCGATAGGTTTACTGTTATAATATTACAATTAATTAGGTAATCACTTCACTTCACAATCTTAGTCTTAACTTAATAAGTTACAGAACCGGGTAAAACAATGATCGTACTGATCTGTGTCTAGCTCGAGAGCTTGTGAAAAACTAACTCTTACAAATACAAATACCCTCACTTTTATATGCTTTGCTATTTGCGTTATGGTCAGTGTTGCCACATCACTCAATCCTTCTACCATAATAATATGATCCAACCAATATGAATACATATCTAGTAAATATCTAACATAAGTTTCAAATTTATAAACCCAAGGAATGAGATTTTTCAAGAGAAAAAGAGCGCGACGGACTGAGCGAGCATTGGAACATGACGTCACACGCATCGAGTACCGGGCGGTTGAAACCCGCGTCGCGCGCTCATTTAAAAATTCTATATCTCGGAATGTAATTGTCGTATTGAAATAATTCTTTCACATATATTTTTTATTTTCTACAGAAAATACGATGAGCTAACATTCAGAATTAGTGAACATTCTTCATTGTTGATGAACAATAGCTAGAGTATTTTGGGAATTGTCTCAATTAACCGTGGGGTAAGATGCAACTTAAAATCAGTATTTTTAGAATTCGAATAACATAATAATAATTCTTTGGATTAGTTTAGGACTTAATGTATGGAATTTTTATCTTTTTTGAACAAAAGTATATAGTAAATGCTACGCTCTACCTCTCTTACAAAAAAACAAAAAATAAATACAAATGTGCCCATTGTTCTTTAAAATTAAATTCTTTCAACAGTGTCATCTGTTGTCATTTACTGAAAAACAAACATTGCTGTAGTCACTTACAAACCCAGAATAGGAATTAGTACCCCAATCTCACCACCGGCGCTGTACTTGCGCGAGTTATGGTGGTAACTTTTGAAGTATGGGCGCTGTCTCTCTGTTGTACGTAGTATTTATATACTCTGAGCTGATAGATAGAATATCGTGACAGATTTCCAAACAAACTGGACTTGATATCAAATTGGAACTATTTTTGAAATTCTAATGCTTCTTACTTTAAAAACTGTATGCGGCAATTTAACGAAGTAGTCGGCGATATTTTTAATGCTAGTTTTCAAATGTTGTTATGTGTCCAGTGCCCAGTGTCGCCGACGCGCCGGCCGGTGCAGTCGCCGGACTCCGAGGAACGATACGAACACCCACCCTCCGCCATGACGCGCTCACAAATAGACGTGAGTACCTGTAGAGACCCGGTTTAGAGCCCCTCAGTCTGAGGAGAGACTTTGCCTCCTTATGTGTGTTCTATTGCTTGTATAACGGGGAGTGTTCCAAGGAATTGTTCGACTTGATGCCCACGGCTACCTTCCACCATCGCAACTCTCGCCATCGACGGGGAATCCATCCTCACACATTGAAACCAGAATTGTTTCGAACTGTGCGGGCTCAAAGGAGTTTTCTTCCGCGGACGCTCAGATTGTGGAATCAGCTCCCCGCCGTGGTGCACCCAAAGGAGTACAGCATGGGGTTCTTCAAGAAGGGTGTGAAGAGGTTTCTTCAGGGTCGGCAACGCGCGAGTGATACCCCTGGTGTTGCAAGCGTCCATAGGCTACGGTAACCGCTTACCATCAGGCGGGCCGTATGCTTGTTTACCACATTAGTGGTATAAAAAAAAAAAAGATAAATAAATATATAAATATCCTGGGACATTCCGCACACACGGTCATCTGATCCCAAACTAAGCAGAGCTTGTACTATGGAAACCAGACAACTGATATAATACATATACTACTTTTTGTTTGTAAATACATAATTACACCCAGACTCAGGACATACAGACATGTTCATGCACACAAATGTATGTCCTGTGTGGGAATAGAACCCACGACCTGCGGCGCGTTAGGTGGAATCTTAACCAGAGTCTTAACCAACCGCGCCAGCTGGCCCGTCAATATCGTGTGATTACAATATAATTTGACATTTTAGTAATAAGTCCCCTTTGTACACGATTGCTAGAAAAGAAATGTTTTCAGGGATCATCCATGTTTGTATTTGGATATTATATCTGATTTCTGAATGATTGAATCAGTTTAGAAGTGTGAAATGCGACATAAGGGTACCTAAAACCGTCAAAATGTTGACAAAATAGGATCATAATATGTCATTGTGCAATGACACCAAGCATTTTGAACTTTTAGTTTACTTTCTGAAAGCGGCAGTCGAGTTCTTTTTAATAATTCTCTTGTTCGATAAATAGTTTTGATTTTCTTATGTCAACTGGGTTTTCATTTGGCCAAATCACTTTATCAAGAGCCCTCACTTGCAATAAACGTGTAAGATACATAGTTCATATTAAACTGGCGGCTTTATCCTAGATCTCGAAAACGGTGAAATTTGCTAAATGGGTGCTAGGTCCCATCTCTGGGAAAACACGTTTTTCAGAGTTTTCGAGCAAATCTCCGTCGCCCATGTACTTTTTTTAAAAGGATCGCTACACCTGTGTGCATGGTTTGTCCACCAGCCATGATTATGATTGTATTTTTATAAATTTTTACAGTTTAGTGACCCTATGTCACCCAAAATTACATTATGGTTCTAGCTATACCACATACTTCTAAATTAATTCAAGCATTAAGAAGTTATGTTGGAATAAAGATACCTACCTGGTCCCTGAAAACATTACCTACTTTTTCTTGACCAGTCTGTGTTTGAAATAAGTAATGAATGTCATCGCTAACTAGATGTCGTGTTGATTCATCTACATACGCTTGGCAGTAACTGTTGAATAACATAATCATTGAATCATTATGCAATTTCAAGAACATTACACTAATTCGAGTTGCGTTACATTATATCTATTAATCATTGATATAAAAAATACTAGATTCACAAAGCGTTCAAAAAGTTTTTTGGTCTTTCAGTAGAAGAACATCGTAGTGACATGCTTTTGTGGTCTTGTGGGGGGATTATACGCTAGCAAATTTCCGATTTTTGCACACCTAGGTGACAATTCTCTCTCACCAACTCGAAATTGATTGCTCAGCTCTAAAATTTCCATAAAATTTTTTTTTTCCTGTGACTGTGAATCTAGTATGTATTTATATGAATCAACTCTCGTATGAAGCGTGTAAGCGTGTCCGCGTAATACGGTCAAACCGAGGGGTCCAGCTTAGTTTGAGCATACCTCAATGATGTTGAAACTAACACCTCTTACGGTCGATTTTTCCATCGCTGATGTACCTACTTTATTCGAAGTATTCATATATTGTATTCTAAATAAAATCTGTCAAACGTGAAATTTTGTTCTTCGGATAAAAGATATCTGATGGAAAAATCGGGTGTTAGTGAAGTACAATAGTGTGTGTGGGTACAGACGCGGTCGTGCGCGCGGTCCCCCGACGCGCCGGGGCCGGGCCCGCTGCGGCACTCGCTCTCCGCGCTCAGTGTCAAGGTAATGTATACCTTACCTTACCTACCTTATAAGGTAACGTATACTACACTAGGAGGTAGCAAAGCATACAGCCACTCACATACATCTAAATAGATAACGCAAGTCTCTCCATCCGTATGAAAACCAAGCGTATAACTTTTTTTGTACCTACCATAATGTCACAAGATTGATTTAGTTACGCTGGCATTAGATTTTTAACGTGAAAATGAAGCTATTTGGCAGCTAAACATATCCCTCGCTACTCATCTCTGGTGGACATGCAGCCTTATGCGAGTTCCCTGTCCGCGCGAAACAGTTTCGAAAGAATAACATTGTGCCCCATTTTTGCACAGATTTTGACACGCGAAGTACATACACTCGCGTCATCTATTTAGATTTATATCTGTGCATACGGCCCACCTGATGCTTAATGACAGGGATGTTGCACTTATTCGCATCCGCAATAACTAAAAATAGCATACATTTTAGCATCCGTATTAATTATAGCATCCAAAGCTTAGCTATTGCGGATGCGGATTGTTGTGCTGCAGGTCGCGAATAGCAATTGTGGCTTATCCACATATATGGGTCTCCACTCTCCACCACTCACTCCCCGCACCGCGTCACGATTACTACATATAAATTGTTACATCAACATTACAGGGATGTTCTTGATATGAGCACACGAATTGCGGATGCTGAAATAATACATCCGTATTATTTTAGCATCCGCATCTTTAATATTGAATGTGGATATTGCTTAGGTAATTTTTTTTATAATAAAGTTTATTAAAAACTATTTATCCCCCGTGGTTGCACCCGCGTTCCCGATTTTATAAGTTGAATATGATTCTCTCCATACCATAAGCTATCTGTGTGCCAAATTTCTTCGCGACTTGAAATGTTGACAAACATTACACAGACAACAAACAACAGACAGACATACTTTTGGACATATAATATTGTTATGGATTACCATATTTTCAATGTATTCATGATTTTTATCGCATATATGTATTGTACTATCTGCGGACGTGACCCGTAAAATATGCGCATCCGCGGATGTCGAAAATTTTGCATCCGCAACATCCCTGGTCCAGTCTATCGTGTTAGCTTGTATATGAGTCGTGTTGACACCCATTGACAACAATTCAGGACCCACGAGTTTTCATCGCATTCACTACCACTGCTATCGACGCCTTAAATATTACTGTTTCAATATATTTTTAAGTATTTGATATTTTCATGTAATTGTGTATCAGGGGCCCAATTCTCACTTCCCTCGAACTAGCCTTCGAATCGAACTTACGGTTCGAACGGTCCCGACCAATCAACGCTCTAGCTGACTGGTTTCCCTTCTAAATATGCCGGCCTTGAAATTGCCTGAATAACGTAACGTTCGTAAAAGTTAGAATTCGTGCTTTTTTCGATCGAGCGATCAGTTTCGATTGGGTGAGAATTGGGCCCCAGAGCTAGTACTGATTCTCTTACTGCCCACTCTCTGATACTCTGTACATTCTCTTACTAATTTTGATGACTTTAGTGCTACTGATATCTATTTAAATACACCTGCCCCCCTAGACAAGATGTTTGTCGACAATCGTCATCGTTACTAAACGATCAACCTTTGTACGGGATTGCCATAAGAGATTGTTAAAAAACACGTGACATTTCGATTTGAAATGTCAATCCCACACAAACGTTGATAGTTTACTAACGATGACGATTAAATAAATAAATAATACCAACCATCTTGTCTACTGGCCCTGTGTAGTAATGTTTTATGTGATATGCAGGAATATCAATACTCGTCTAACGGCGAGTGTCGATATAGCGGTGGGGGAGGTGGAGGGGGCTCGACCGGAGGAGGGGGAGAGCCGCGCTCCCCCCCACATTACAATGACGCTTATTACGAGAAACCAGACAGGTGGGTACTTTGTTTATTCACTTCATAATATGACGAATTAAATTGTTTTTTTCAAGAATTTAGCCTATTCGTTTGGTATTATCAAAATGTAATGTTTCAGGTCGGAATCCTACCAGCAAGTGCCTCAGCGGTGCTCGGGCAGCGTGAGCGAGGTGTGGGAGCAGGACAGAGGTAGCGCGCGCGACAGGGACAGAGACTACCCCTCGGCTGTGATGGCGGAACACAGGGGCTTCACCAGGAGGCCTGTCGCGAGGGTATCACTATTTATTATTATTATTATTTGGGTTAAGTGGCTGTTTCAAGTCTTTCCAGAGCTTGTATCACTGCGACCAGAATATATCTATTGTGATCGCCACGTTAATTAAATTTCACTGCCAAGACCTGCAGCTATAATAAACTGCACAATATTCTTGGCAGGAATGGATTTTACTTCATCTGGGTGTAACAGGTGTTTCCCCAGATGAGTATTTCGCTTAGGCATAAGTGGACAGCACTCACACAAGAGATGTATTGGTGTTTCATCTGCCTCACGGCAGAATCTGCCTCGAGTCGTGAACACTGATGGTGAACAGATGTTATCACTATACTCATATATCTATCTATGTATAAGTAGCTGTCCCGCTATAAGATCCTCCAGATTATGTATAAGATCTATCTATGTGTGTCCCGCTATAAAAAGTAGCCTATGTCCTTTTTCATGTCATGGGTGTCATATCTGCAAGCCAAATTTCCATGCGATTAGTACAGAAGTTTAGTGGTGATGAAGTAAAATATACAATTTATCAATTTCACCTTAAAATTATGAGCTTCTTATCTTTTAGGTAAAAAACTAATGTCGTAATGTTGTGTTGTCCTGTGTCAGAACTCGAACCTGTTGTCAGCGGTGCTGTGCCTGGTGAAGGAGCTCGACTACCCGAGCCTCGAGGTCGCTGAGATGGCTGTCCGGTAACTACACGCCCTCGCCCTACTGTCGACACGACACGACACGACACGACACGACACGACACAATATGACATGATTTGATATGACATCACATAATATGATACGAGACAATAAGACGTGATTTGATATGACACCACACAATATGACACGAGACAATAAGTCATTATTTGATATGACTCGACAGAATATGACACGAGACAATAAGAAATGATTTGATATGACACGACAGAATATGATACGAGACAATAAGACATTATTTGATATAACACCACACAATATGACACGAGACAATAAAACATGATTTAATATGACACGAGACAATAAGACATGATTTAATATGACACGACAGAATATGACACGAGACAATACGACATTATTTGATATAACACCACACAATATGACACGAGACAATAATACATGATTTAATATGACACGAGACGATAAGATACGACCACAAAACGATTCCCCTTTTGATACCTCTTTCACCTACCTGAGCAGATCCATTACAAAAAACCATACCATTGTCATTTATGGCGATGGTAGCTCAGTCAGTGGTAGTGACGTCCAAGTGGGTTCGAATCCTACAATGAGCTTGAGCTTTCGGTGAAGGAAAACATCGTGAGGAAACCATAGCACGGTGGTAGGATACTTTGTAGTACCCACCTGACTGGCTACCACTCTCAAGTTGAAAATCTGTCGGCAAACACCTATCGGTGTGTTCCGACAGCTGCACTTGAGAGCCAGTTCCTTCTAGGCTTTGTGTGTGCACCACCTTCGGCCAGAACATCACTTACCATGGTGATATTGTGGTCAAATACTAGACTGTTTAGAAGAAAATTAAATCTAAACTTTTTTTATTTTTACTTTTTAATAAAATATTGTTTATCTATTTCAGATGTCGAATGGACGAGTTAGCGAACAGTCAGTGACCCGCGGGCGAGTCTCAGCCTTGCGACACTCCCACATAAGGTGCACTTTACCTTGCGCATCGCTTTCCGTCACTCGCTGTAGCAACACACCGACTACGAGTGTATGGAAATGTGGGCTCTGTGTGTATGAGATAGAGGCTAGATTCGCTTGGGGTCGTGTTGATTATGCAGATGTTAATATAGGGAGCTGTTGAAATTTCCTGACTGCTTTGGCAAGGTTGTGGGTTCGATTCCCATCCAGAATAAATACTTGGTGAAATTATGAATTATACTCAATTGTAGTATATTATATTATTATTATATTAAATCAATAGTACTTTTTATAACTGCTTATTATTAATTAATCAAATCTTTATAAATGAATTTAAAATAAAACATGACTGACATTTATATACAACTGTCAATGTATAGCGCTGTCTCTTTTACACTGTCACATGTCATTATTACCCTATTTTATACCTCGTATGTAAACCGACTGTCAAAAAGGTAATATTTTGGTAATTATGTAATCTATATACATAAGGATTATCATGTGAGGAGAAATCTTCGGACGAATACGCATTTCAAATTTCAACCCCTAGTTAATTATTCTGCGTAATCAAAATGGCCGCCAAGCGCCAAGACAGTTCGGTGATAAAAAATAAATATTATGTAAATATACACGGTAGTGAAGTGAAGTGATCGCACCCGCGGATATGAACTAGTGTTGTTTTTTATTTTTATACCTACATTGTTTTTGTAAAAAAATTACACGGACCGTGAGCAAAAGCGCCCTTAGTGGTAGCATTTGGAACTAATGATTGTAACGTATTAGTGACGTCAGACGACTGGCGAATGCGGGAGATCGGTGTGACACATCCTGGCAGGGCCACCATCAGGGAAACCAATTCTTAGACCAAATAACAAAGAATCATGGCGAGCTCCATACATTAATACAAAAAATAAAACATTTTTTGAGAGAGTTTTGAATCACTTCCAATTAGTTCCAATGTGGAGATTACATTACCAGCAACATATTAATGTACTGGAAATATTTTATAAACCCCGCAAAACATAAAGTCGTCACAATCTAAGAGGCCCGTTTTGACAAGAGGGTGTCTCTTCTTGTCGCGCTATGTTTGTCTCTTTTTGGCACATGGATGTCTATGTGCTGTCAAAACGGGCCTATGATTGTGACGATTTTAACAACATAATAGTTTTGGTTGTGAACCGCCGGCACGGCATAGAATGTCGCATTTTTATCCCGGGGATCTAAAAATATTTTAAATGCCTCAAGTTATTCCTTAGGATCAATAATAAAGTCATTTCAACGTCTCTAAAAAAATATTTATTTATTGTACAAATCTCGCCATGATTCTTTTAGTCCGTAAACAGGTTCCGCGCTACTATACAGGTCGTTGTTTTGGTCAGCGACGAGCGACTCAGGGTCGATAATACAAATGATACTAGTGCTAAAAAAAATATAAAAAAATACTTAATTTTTTTTTAATAAAAAAAATAAAAAAATTAAAATTTTGAATATCATGTAATAAGCTAAAGTGTAGACATAATACTCAACGGGAGTACGAGGGAGTAAAGGGGTGGGGCGATGGCGGCTTGTGCCTAGCTCTAATCTGTGCACGTGCCTAGTAAACATACTTTGCGGTAATTTTATTTCAAATTGAATAAGGTATTTCTCAACATATTTACAGTATTTAATGGAATTAAGTCCATTTTTGGGGAATATATATTTTGTACTACCGCTCCTGGGTCGCTTGTCGCCGACCAAAACAACACCCTGTATAGAGACGAAAACAATACTAATGCCCGTGAATTGTGAACATCGCATAACCGAGTGCGAGCGCCGTCAGTCTAATATCGACTCTATACCACAGCAATATGTGTCAACAGTACTACATAATAAGACAATACATATATTGTCATATGTTGGTAAAACGGTCCCGCCCACTGACACGCTGGGGTATTATGGAATCTGTTGAGCAAGGCGTCTCTAGGAGGGGTCGAGTTTTTTTTTCAATTCTCGTCAACTTTTGGAAGTTATTAGTTTTTTTAGGTGGCCCTGCTAGGACAGCCGTCCTGGCCAAGCGAAGACCACTTTCGGTGATTTCGTTGTCAAAGGTAAACTTTAAAACATGTTTGTTGCCATAATTTTATATGTATTGAGAGCAAAGGAGTTAATACGACTAAATGTTTGTTGTTAGCTGTCGTTTTAGTTTGTGCACGGTCTATTCAAACTGTTGTTTAGGAATATCATATATAAGAACACTCTTTGGAATATTATTGTTAAATCATATGAGTTATTGTACTTGAGTTTACGTTTGAAATTGTTAGAGACTGTATGTAAGTCCGTTTATTGCGCAGCAGTCTCATGTGACTAGCCAACTTGTTTTAGAATCAATTGTGTAAAATATATGAACTTGTGTGGCAGCCACACGCAACAATAATGGTTGGTGGCAGCCACTCACACTGCAATACTGGTTTGTGGCAGCCACATGTACCAATACTGATTGCTGTGGCTGCCACATAAAATCATATTGGAGGAACAATTGATTCTTTAGCGATGTAACTGTGGGGAGTGGCTTATTTATTTGTACCTAATATGAATTTGTTACGTTTTATACAAAACGCCTGATTTGTAAAATCTCAGTAATGTATTTGTCCGCTAGATGTCGCTGTAGCGAGTTGTAGTTGTGTTGTGATAGAAGTCCGCGGGCGCTGCGCTCGATCGATGCAATCGAATAAATTAATTAATGTTTGTATAGTGTAATGTAATGTACTGATTATTGTTTAATAATACAATTAACTTGCCGTAACCAATGTGTTGTTTTATTTACACCTGCGTTCCAGGCATGTAAGGTACTATAGGGATGTTAGAGATATCTGTAGGGGACGCGACCCTTGTGGTATGACTGCTGAATAATAAGGCTTTGGAAACACTTTAATAATGTTTATTTCGTCTAATTATATGATTGATGGATAAGCTAAATGAATGCGACCGTATTGCTGACCGGCAAAGTACGCACTGAGGTAAATGCACACTTGGTGCGGCCTCGCTATTATTTGTTGGCTCAGCAAAACGGTGTTCGATCGGAATTGCATCGAACAATATCAAAGTTACTTTGCCCAGCTGTTTTTCTTGCTAATCATGGTTCTTTCCAGGACCAAAAAAAATCTTATGTGATTATCGATTTTGTATCAAATATCTTCTTATTTCAGAATTTACTTCTTAATACAGCGGGTTTCATTAATGGTATTCAACGTAATGAATACCATTATAAAATTTCATTCAATGAGGGCCCACGAATGGTGTCGTCGTACCGCGTCTTTAGGTTAAATTCATAATCATCACCAAAGATACGCGGTAGACCCGCAGTTATCCAAACTGTTGTGAATACGTAACAAACAGACACTATCGCATGTATAATGTCGCGGTTGATTTCTAGGACATGAGTCTCTTAAGAAATACCCAGGGACCTTCGATTTTGATTTTGCTTGTGACATGACCAGACCTTGGAACTTGCCCTTATACCCCGGCTACTCTCGCATCGATAACGAGATGGCGACGCCGAAGTAGCGATATATTAAACACTAGCTTTCTCGCGCGGTTTCACCCGCGTTCCCGTCATAAAAAGTAGCCTATGTCACCCGGGGATAGTGTAGCTTCACAACAGTGAAAGAATTTTTCAAATCGGTTCAGTAGATTCGGAGCCTATTCAATGCAAACAAACAAACAAACAATCAAATCTTTCCTCTTTATAATATTTATTTATTTATTTATTTATTGTAGGAAGACCAACAGACCATATTAGTTAGATAGATTACTAAAACAAGCGGCGCCGTATACCAGAGCCAAAAAGAGACGCGCATAGCGAGACAATGAGAGACAGGGTGCGATAAGTGCCATCAACATCGTACGATGTCACTAGTGGGCATCCACCTCACAACTGTCATCCGAGCACTATCCTCGCCCGCTGAGATTATGAGTAGTTCGGCTGGTTTTTCTATTTCTATTGACAAAATGCCGGCCCATGATTTGGCCTTAGCACCCTTACGCGGACAAATCGGCGATCAAGCTCTCAACCGGGGTTATGATTAGGTAACTACGCCTGAGGGTGCCCCAGTTGGGGCCTAACCTCGGCTCAGGGCCGTTACCGGGGAAGGGTACGGACTTTTTATATATAAAACGAGTTACGACTAATTAGGGGGAGCGGAATTTCGGCTAGAATTTGTCCCTAGATTGTGATGGGCCGAAATGCAAACTCATATAAGAATATCATAGAGAACTAATCTTGATTAAAATCTCCACAACGGATGACAGCTTTCATCATAAAAAGAGTAGAGTGTAGACGTTGACAGGTGCATGTGTCAGCCATGACCCCCAGGGCAATACCGTGGATGCCGACTCCCTGGCGGCCTCCGCAGCCGCCCTTCGCCGATAACTGAGCAAGTAAGTACCGTCAGAAAGTTGAATAGAGGTGGGGCATAACCGGTTCTCCCCTTAAAAATTCGGAGCACCCAGTCAGGGGAAGTTTCGTCACTTTATAGAAGATCGCAGTCATAACAATGTGGTGTTATGTACCTGCGGGGTGTAAGGTCGCCTGAGCTCCATGAGAAAACCGGCAGTGTGCCAAATGACACTGCGTTTTGTGCCAGCTGCTGATATTGCTAGTACAGGCCTCCACTCCTCTCAACCACTCTTCAGTCCCCTTTTCAAGAAGGGTGGGAAAACAGACTCTCTTTCGATGCGTGACGCGAGTGATAAATCTGGTGTTGCAAGCGTCAATAGAATATACGGAGGACTATACAAGTGGAGGTACTTCCCCAGTCTAGCGGCTTCGAATTTTAAACGTTACAATCTGTTATGCCCTACCTCTCTCAAAATAGTTCTGTTGTGTGTTGACTGTGGTTTGTCTAAACTAAAATCTGTCTTCGGTTATGAGGCTGAACTTGGGGCTGGTTGATAAGACTTTGAAACGAACAAGCAAAAGAAATTAACGTTGTGAAAAGTAGCTGGCTCTCAAATGCAGCTGTCGGAACACACCGATACCTATCGGTACCTATCAAGCACCTGCTTGGCGACAGCTTGAGGGTGGTCCAGGCGGGCACTACAGAGTACCCTATCAACGTGCTATGGTTTGCTTCACTGAAAGCCCAAGCTCATTATAGGATTCGAACCCTGGATCTTCGTATCGGTATCCGACGTCACTACCACTGAGCTATCATCGCCTTAGAACTTGTCAGGATTTTATTTTTTATCTGCATCACTAGCAGGTAAGAAACAGAGAAGGCGATGTCAGGCCAGTCGTCGTCGGGCTCGTGGTCGGGTCGCGGGCTCCACGCCGGCGCCGACATCATCGACCTCGACAAGTTCATGCGCGGAGCCGTGCGACCTTCCGAACACCACCGTCGACACAACCAGGAACATTAGTCAGTACTTGCACTTTTTTATACTAGGTACCTACTGTTAGTTAAGACGTTTGCAACATCAGGTTGCGCAAGTCGGAAGTTTTTCATAAATATTCTCACCCAAAACAGTTTAGAGAAGGATTGAGAGGAGCCAAGTAAAAAATGTATACAGGCTTGAATCTAAGAGCATTCTATCTTCTGCATTAACATTTTCGTTGAGTGTTTGGTCCGACATAAACCGATGCATAGTAAAAAAGAATTTGTACCAGGATATTTAATACACTAGCTATCTCCCGCGTTCTCGAGATGAAATGTAGGATATAGCACAGTAGGGAAAATGTAGCTTCATATTAGTGTAAGAATTTTCAGAATCGGATCAGAGGCCCTACTACGAAAAACGAAACAGGATAGTCCGATCATCGTTGTCAATCAATTAG
>OX596269.1:10436284-10503112 GCA_951394255.1 Polyploca ridens | reverse complement strand
GATGAAAAGATCTTCCGCCAGGCTGGGTCATCGTGTCTGGGGACCGTGGTCCAACTGTACATGTCGGACAGTTGTATACAGGGTAAATTTTTTTTAGATATAGGTTTAGAGATCTAGAGAATAGAGAAAAACGCTGAAAGGAACCCCGAGCTAAATTTTGAAGAAAATAAAAATGCCATTAAAAAAATGAATTTTTTTTTTCTTTTTCTGCTTCTACTTCACAATACGAACAAAATTTTGTATGACAATCTTGGTCTGAAGTTGCTAGAAGTTATCAAAATTTACCTCAAATTTTTTGTCAGAATGCTAAGAGCCAATTCTTTATGGCTAAACATAGTGAGGTCCCTGCGAGATCTGCTCCACCTCGTCAAACTTTATGCAGCATAAAACCATGGTCATGGAAAATATAAAATAATATTTTGGATAACTTCTAGCAACTTGAGAGCAAAATTGTCTCACATAATTTTGTTCATATAGTGACGAAGCAGAATTTCGAAAAAAATTTTTTTTTGAAAAAATTCAATATCTTCGAAAATACTAATTTTTTTAAATAAATTTTAATGGCATTTTAATTTTCTTCAAAATTCAGCTCGGGGTTCCTTTCAGCGTTTTTCTCTAAGACCTGTAGTTCAGAAGTTGCCCACACTGGCTTGAAATAAAAATTCGCCCTGTATATGCAGATTCACGAGAGAACTTCTTAAGCGCGATGCAGGATGTAGGATAATGTGGCACCACGCATCTATCTTTCAGTGTGTGAACTATCTCAGTGCTACTGATAGATGTCGCTACAATATATTTCACATAAATATAAATATTTATGTGAAATACATATATTGTAGTTTAAAATCACAAAATAAACTATGTTTTTGTATTATTATTTTTGAAAGATTGGTTCTTTTACTTACAAACTGCTTTGGTATTCTGAAACGTTTTTGACAGCAACCGACGACGACTCCGTTGTGACGGTTAGTCCGGGAGGTAGCGTTGCAAACACAAAAGTCATAGTAAGCCGGCTGACGTTGAAATGTATAGTTGATCTTATATGACTAATAAGTGAACCGACCGTCTGCTCAAGTAAGTGCTCAAGTCTTCTACATCCGTCATCAGCCACTCCCAGTAAAAAAAAAGACATAGTACGCCGGCTCAAACTTGTTTCATAAGTATTTGACATAATACTGAGCTGAAAAAAATCGTCTGCTGCATGGTGGAGGGGGGAACACGCGTCAGCTGCTCGCATGAATTTGTAAAAAAAAAAGTTTACCCCTGCCGTAACCTTCCAATCCTAAACCCACCGCGGGTGCATCGCTGATGCGTGGTTCACATATTAGTCATTCAAGATCAATTGAAAAAGATGGCCATCGATCGGCGTATTAATACTACCTAAAATGCATCAGTACCTCCCGGACTATTGCATGTCGAAACAATTGAATACTTGAATAGGTCAAAAGAATTAAGATGGGCTGGAAGGTGTATTGTAAACATCAACTGCGCTCTGCGAGTGGATTTCATTTATTTTAATGATCTGAGTCGTAATCCCAAGCTAAGCAAACTTATGATATGGAAACTAGATAAAGGCTAATTTTATTTCATATTTTAGTAAAACTTTAATGTACTGAATATACCAATTTTAAAGGTTTAATATGAAGGCTATTCATTGGTTTAACTTTATCTTAATATTACGACTTAAACTTCACAAAAAGAAAGCTAGATATAGCGCCCATATTTTGAAAATATTGAAACAATTAACATTTTTTCACGAATAATGTTTAATAACATACTCGTATGTAAGTACATACTACTAAATTGACGAGGTATTTTTTTATAAGGAATCATAAAAATAAGCCAGATATCAAAGACTTCCATATAGAATTTGGAAGAATTTTAGCATTTCCAGTAAATAAAAATGCATTGACTTTGTAGTGCTGTGCACAATTTAATCAATGTTTATTTCAACAAGAATAGTTTAAGAATTACTCGCCAAAAGTCTCAACTGTTGAGCTTGACGACGTTTTTCCAAGATATCTTCATCATTGGCTGATTTAAGGATGCCCATAATATGACTTATCTGAGCTGCAGATATCTGAAATATGTATACCAACTCTGTAACCACTATAAAATTAGTATCATCATCATATTCTGTCACGAGATGTCCTCTGCTGAACTGGGCCTTTGTTTTTGACTGATTTCGACAAAGAACAGTCTTGGATTTATAATAAATAATTTGTAATAAAACATACTTACTTCAAATATCATAACATTACACAGAAACTATCATAAATGAAAGTGATCCACAAAGTGACAGGTTTTTTTTTATAATGGATACATAATACGACCTTAATAGGAGCTTCCTAAAATTAAACATTAATTAATTGACCAATTGAAAAATGTAGCACCGCACTACGAATGTATAGAGAATAGACCGCGACGACGGACGTCGTCGTCGTCAGCTGTCAAAAAAGAACAGAATTGCACTACTGCTTAGCCTCACGTTATAGCGTTGACAACATCGTTATTTCTTCATTTGTAACGTAGAGACCATTTTAATATTATAAACGTGTTAAACTCACGAAAACTAATAATTATGTACATGCAATGGGGCGGTTGGGATCAATTTTTCATTATTTTATTCAATTCCCAACGGCCCCATCAATGGAGATAGCGCAATGGGGCGGTTGGGAACAATTTTAAATAATTTTATTCAATTCCCAACGGCCCCATTAATGGGTATAGAGCAATGGGGCGGTTGGGAACAATATTAAATAAATGTATTAAATTCCCAACGGCCCCATTAATGGGGACGTCGGCAATGGGGCCGTTGGGAATACACCTTCAATGATTAGGTGGCGATTTTTCGTTTACATTACCGCACAATTTTATAATAGGTATAATCCTACCAAAAACATGTTCATGTAAAATTTTGCCAAGACAAGATCATATGGCTCGCACTCTCAAAAAGTTATCAGATCTCATGTAGAGCCAAGCTCATAACTCTACACGCCCTAACTTCACAAACTCTACACCTTAGTCAAAATATGTGGTTTCACTTCTTCTTTTCAGCATACCAAAAATTTTTTTTGTTTTTTTTTTATTTCGTAAAAGATCCATTTTTTTGTGTTTGTGTACTAATACAAGCTCACATACCAAATTTCAGCTTTCTAGGACTTCAGGTACTTCCTAAGACTTTTGATGATCATCAGTGAGTCAGTGATGAATGAAATCGGGGTTTTTAGATATCAATAAAATCTAAAGTATAATAGTAACTTAAATTTGTTTAATAAGTTCGCTATTGACATCATATCCCGAGAATTTTGTTTATCTGGTATAATCCAAACCCAAGTTATGAGGGTTCAAAAAACGACGAAGCGCTTCGAGAAAAGGTAGGTAGTGCCTTTGCGCTCCATTTGGCTTGTCTTGAGATCTGATTATTTATTTTATTTTATTTATTCAGATAGCAAACGGTCACAATTCAAATGAAATTAATACTAAAATACACAAAAATATCTACAGTATCATAAATGAATACTTAATAAAAACCATATATTAATGAGCTGGTGTACAATAGAAAATCTTACTATAAATATGTATTAACGAAAAAACAAAACATACAGTAGTACCCAATTAATATGGCTTACCGATGTACCTGCGAAGAAAGATACATTTTCAAAGCGCGGGAAACGCTATTGGCCGACAGCTGCCGTCATGTTAGCGCGCGCCGTGCGGAGGGCCGTGACTGGCGAGTGAGACGGTACTAACAGCTGCAGTGTATTATGAACCTTATAGTAGTGATCTAAGGTTGATTATAAGTTTTAAGCATTCTTTCGTTAATCTTCGGGGCCATACTTTCTTTTCTGTGCGAACGAAGATTCACGACGCGCCATATAAGTTGGGTAATACTGTACTTATAAGTTACATGATTATGTTATGATTGTACCTTACTGCAAGTGATGTATAAGGTGCGTTCGAATTGGAGTGATGTCGTTTTTAACAGTTTCAAAATGGGCATTTTTGTTCATGCGTTCGAATTGGAAAATTTCGACAATTTTGCAACTTTTGCCACAAACGATTTTTCCCAAATCGAACGATTGGAATACAAAAATGACATTTGCATGCTCATCGCCTGCTTGTCACTTGTCTCAACCTACCTTTTTTCCATCAGTTAATATATAAACAAAGTTAAATTGACTTTTTCTCTTGCCTGTTAGTTTCTATCAAAATTTAATATAAAAATTATAATTTTCGCTTCCCGTTTGAATTGTCAGCCAAAACTTATCTGTCAGATTTAAAGATGTCAAAATATGATCACAAACGACCCTGCCTCCGAGGTGGGTCAAAATTTGCAGTTCACGATGTCGTTTTTAACTGTTTCCAAGCAAAACGAACGGTGAATGAAAACAGTTCAAAACGACAATTTCGCCCACAACTTTCCAAATCGAACGCCACATGTGATCGTTTTTGGCATTTTTTACTGTTATTTTTGCTACCGTAGCCCAATTCGAACGCACCTATAGACGAAACATTCTCAACTTTTAAACGGGTAAGGGTCACCGCTCATTGTAAAAGCACGGCTACTACGCCTTGGCATTTACCTTGCCATACAAGTGAGGCCTTTAAATAGTATGCGTTAAAAGTAAATTTTACAATGACTAGATCAAATCAAATCAAATCAAATCAAATCATTTATTTTAAAAAGTAAACATTTACACCAATATTAAGCAATGGTCCCCGCACTAGGAAAATCCTGTATCGCGGGCAACCTCTATTGTTTACAAATATGATTTCCAAAACAGGGGGAAGTTATAAATTAATAACAAATTATAATTAACTACTAGAAAAGAAAAACAAAAAAACTCAATCAATAAATTATATAAAATGCGGAATTGTTAAATATCATATTATTAGAAATTGACAAAAATTAAGTAAACCTCTTCGAGAATTCTGGAATTTTAACAGTGTCAAGAATTCCCCAAAAATTTGGCTCCATGGAAGGGCTAGGTGTGTATGTGTGAGTGTGGGGTGTGTGGAGAGTGTATGTGTGAAGTGTATGTGTGAAGTGTACCTATGTGTGACTCTCATTTCGGAACGACCAGAATATTTTCGGTTTGGTCATAGTTAAGACTTAGTAGCCAATTTTTGCTTATGATTTTGGCTTCTCTAAATGTGCAGTACTTGAATGCGCAGCATTTCATGGCTTGAATGTATATAAAAGAAGAATTAAATAAACTGAAACGTCGCGCAAAAGTAGTCTTGCAAGGAACGCAATTAATAACAGGACGACGCTTGGAGTCCATGGATCCCAAATACTCTGGAGAATTTAATAATACTCTGTGGTAAGAGGTAATTACTTTCTGGAGATAAAGTTGTCGTACAGTCAGAACCTGATACTCAGAATATAGAATATGCGTGGGATATCTAAACGGTTTTCTAAACATAACTTTGAGGATAGAACGCTGTGCTCTTTCAACGAAGATCATGGATGTCTTGGCAGCTCCACCCCAAGCACTAATGCAGTAGGACAGTACAGCCTGACACAGTGTGACATAAACCATAAGTAGAACCTCTTTATCAGCTCCAACGCGGAGTAGTTTCATTATATGGATAAATTTCCTCAAACGATTTGCCAACTCACAAATGTGCCCCTTAAATGAAAGATTCTCATCCAATACCAATCCCAAGTACTTCCACGAGTGAACCCTATCAATGGAGGGGCAGCCACAAAGCATCAAAGTCCCTGGATTCGCTCTACATCTATGGATCTTAATTCCCAGTGACGTCGGAGGGCAAGAAGCCTTCGTTTTGTGGAAGCAAATGAACTTTGTTTTGTTATGATTCAAGGTAAGAAGGTTATTATCCAGCCATTCTGCGACAAGACCCAATCCCTTTTCAGCCATATCAAAAACCTCCATCCATGACTTACCTTCAAACAAGACAACGGTATCATCGGCATAGCATACCACTTCAGTAGCCTTACATGACTCAAACAGTCTGGTTATGTCGTTAATGTATATAGTAAAAAGGGTAGGACCCAGAATGCTTCCTTGGGGAACACCAAAGTTGATCTTATGGATATTACTTGAAGATCCGTCCACGACTGTACATTGTCCCCGATCCGCAAGGTAACTGGAGAACCATTCCAGGGCGATACCACGTATTCCAAAGCGCTCAAGCTTACTCAGAAGGATAGTTGGAGAAACCGTGTCAAATGCCTTGGACAAGTCCAAGAAGACACCTATACTCTTTGATAGTACATGTAAAATAAATATTTTAGTAAAACATAAGTTTTGTCAAATGAAATCATAAAATGTGAAATAGTAGCAACTAGTGTGCGCCCCGCGGTTTCACCTGCGTACTCAAGGGATATATTGCTTTCTCGGGATTAAAAGTCCTACTTCAGAAAATATTCTATTTGTCTGCCTTTCATCCAAATCCGTTGAGTTATTGAAGCATGATTGAGGTACAAACATCCAAACATTCGCATTTATAATACTAGTGATATTCAATAGCAGCACTTGTACTAAGGTGTACGAGTTCAATTATAGTACATTATGATACATGTGTGCAAAGTTGATCATTACAGACGAGGCGGTATTAAGCGAGTGTGACGCAGGCGAACGCGATATGGAGCTGAGAGGGTAATGATCAATGCACACGCGTGTCATACGACGTTTTTCAACACACTTGAGAGGAAAAAAAACAGAATTTTTTTGGTAATTATCAACCACACAATGAGATAACAAATATGGCGCGCAAGTTTTTTTTTGACAGCGATGTGCTGTCAAACTGTTTTAAGGTCATCGCTCACTATGTCAGCACCGCTCCATCGCAGCAACGCCTCGGCATTTACCTTGCCATGCCTACTACTACTACGCCGCTTGCCGCTACAAGCCACTAGTCCTGCTGACCACAAGGTAGCGGCAGGCGCGTGCGCCGCGAGGCGTCACCCATTCTATCTAGTCATTGTAAAATTTACTTTTAACGCATACGATTTAAGGCCTCACTTGTATGGCAAGGTAAATGCCAAGGCGTAGTTTACATTTTTTAATTTTCTTTGTAGTCAAATATCTAAACTTATGTTTTACTAAAATATTTATTTTACATGTACTGTAAAGTACAGCTCCAAACATACCACTTATTTAGGCATGGAATATACCATGCATACATTTTTTAATTTTCTTTGTAGTCAAATATATGTATACATTTTAATAAGTAAGAGGTGTAATATAATATAATGTAAGATGTATGTTACCTTTCCGCTGCTGTCGAGAGCCACAGTGTGCATGCCGCCTGCATACACATCCACTATTTTGTCACCCAACGCAGTCACATATTTGAATCTGACAAAATAAAAAACAATCTTGCACTTTCTTGTAAAAAATAAGCTATATTTCTACAGTTGTAATAAAAAATGTAGAATTTCATAATTTTGTCCGTCTGTCAGCCCATAATATCCCACTGGTGAGCAAGGGCCATCTCTCACAATTGAGGGGGAAAGGGAAAGGGCAGATACTCCACACGTACCCACTGCGGATTGGGGTAGGTTAGCCTCCAACTAGCTTAACAATGTGATTGCTTAACTTTATCGATCAATTAAGGCGGCCCTCTGTGGCCGGCGCAACTTCGACGCAAGCATAGTCTAGAAGCTTATTGGTTCATCCAACGTAATGTTTGACTGCGAAAAAAGAGAGACAGCATCATAGCCGTCGATTATCAGTCGGTAAATTCCGCTGATCATTCGCGCCCACTTCGCTAGGTCGTCATTCATGATTTCGCATTCATAAAACTTGTTCCAGGCGTGTACTTCTTGTGAAAAAATCTTACAAGTTTGTGAAAAAAATGTTGGTTATTTAGAATCTCCAATACATTTGCAAGCCTGGTATCTTAACGTTTTCTTTACTTTTACAATTTATAGCTACATTAGATATGGCCAAAGTACAGGCAAAAACGCTGTTTTTCGGAGGCTTTGACTGAATTTGTTTCACACTTTTTTTAAATTACGCCTAGATACACGGCTAGATATAGTGCACAAGATACTAATTTGTTCAAAACATCTAAAGAAAAATGTTTAACAACGCCATAATAAGTACAGAGGTTTTGTATGAAAAGTATGACGAATTGAGTCCTCTTAAGAATGACTAATCAAGCTACACCATGAATGCTTCCTCGCTTGTTAGTTTACAACATATTGGTGCCGATTCTGTTGTAAATCGCACTAAACTAATTTTAGTCACATCTCATCTCTTTCTTACGAACATTATTGAAAAAGGATAGAACATATTTTAAGTTGTAAAATTAATCTTTGCCGTCTTATTTTGCGTGTGGCGTAACCACGATAGATGGCGACTAAATTTATACTGAAAACAAGCATTGGACTAATTTGACAGGACTAAATTTCTTACATCCTTTTCTTATGTTCTTTGTTAGTAAGAGGCATAGTGAGATTAAAATTAGTTTAGTTGTGAACAACAGAATCAGGGCCAGTAACTATTTTTTTACAAGAACCATGGTTTACAAGCACATTAAAAACATAAACAGACAAACATTGATGATTAAATATATGTAATATGAGAATATATTTTTATCATCAGTTTGTAACTAGATAGCTGATATAATGTGTACTTTTTTTGTTATTTACAAACATGCGGTATTACGGTATGTGACAGTTGTATCTTATCTATCAATTTATGTATCAGTGTTATAACATACTTATGTCACTCACTCAACTGTATAGTATGTTTTTGTTACAGATAAAACAATTCAACTGTGGAATGGAGTTCAGAGGTGAAAAGTTTGTGACAATTATGGTACAAAATGTGTCCCAACCCAACATTGTATCATTTAATGATATTTGAGCAAATATCCGAGCGAACGTTACACGCTATTATAATTATTACATGCGAAATTACTTATTGCACATGAGAAACAGACAATTAAATAAGAGAAAAATTATGGATTTGGTGACCAACATTATCTATTTATGGTTTACAAAATATAGCTTGATCTCTGCGACAGCTGTTTGAGTCATATTAAGTTGGACCAAGTTACAGATAGTTACGAACTGAGATCAAAATTGGTTCAGTAGTTTCGGAGTTTATCCCGAATATACATCGTGATATGAGATTTTTATATACTTATATAACGTGATCAGTGTTGAGAAGTGTGTGGGTGTGTGTGTGTGTCAAACGCATGGTTAGTGTGTTTTTAGACATATTGCGCGTACGGAGGATTGTGAGATGATTTATACAAACTTAAAAAAATAAATAAAAATATATAACGACTCATGGGCGACCTCTAGGAACAATAATTGTTCAAAATTACCAGATGAATGGTGCCGATTTTGTTGTAAATCGCACTAACATCGTATAACATCTAGGTTGCGTAAACATCCGGTAGATGGCGTTGTTTCGGTTTCTAGTACTTACATTCTATTCACGTCATATTTGTTAACGTTCACGACGTAACCATACTATTTATTTATTGATTAGTTCTATGAATTTCTAATAGATGGCGTTGTAAGTTATTAATCGACACAAAAAAACTCAAAAGATGTATTAGGCTCAATTTATATTGCCGCGGAACATTTTTTATTTATTTACTTAGCACATGAGCCCATAATATTTAGTACCTAACAAGAATAAGAATACACCATCAACCTTTATTTAATTTAGTTATTTATCCCATTATTTTTTTATACCTTAGTGGTGGCAATCAAGCGTACGGCCCGCCTGATGGTAAGCAGTTACCGTAGCCTATGGACGCTTGCAACACCAGGGGTATCACTCGCGCGTTGCCGACCCTGAAGAAACCGCTTCACACCCTTTTTGAAGAACCCCATGTACTCCATTGGGAAAACCACGGCCTTATTTGTTTCTTTGGGAAAGTTATTTGTTATCATGTGAACAATCATATTGTGTCTATGTATCGTTTACTAATTACCAGTCACCCTATACAGATGACACAAAAATTCTGTGACTTGTTGGACTCTTTTGGCCGGCACTTACAGAATTGGCCCAAAAATTTATGAAGGCTGAGTGATCTCCTTTGAAATCTTGAAAATAGCATTTCTTTCTTTTTCAGACTACTTAGGTAGCAAACAAGCATACGGCCCGCCTGATGGTAAGCGGCTACCGCAGCCTATGGACGCTTGCATCACCAAGGTTTTACTCGCGCATTGCTACTATAAGGTGGCTCATTACGTGGAAGACAAGAATATATGGTTGTAGTAGCTTCTCTCTGCACTTGCATCCCCCTGGCTAAGTGACAATTGTACGAATAAGCATAAAATAATAATGTATATATTGTATAAGTATTTGGAAAAAAAAGCTAATATTAAAAGATCTTCCACAAAAAAAAAAACCTTGCTGAGTTTCTTCCCCGAGTCTTCTTAGTTAAGTGTATTCCGAACCGGTGGTAAATTCAACTGTATGTAACATGTAACATTCATAAGTGCCTTACTAGGGCCTAAACTGAATATATGACTTTTTGATTTTGATTGTCGACCCTGCAGAAAATCTCTTCACACCCTTTTTGAAGAATCCCATGATATACTCCATTGAGAAAACCACGGCGGGGAGCTCATTCCACAGTCTGAGCGTCCTCAGAAGGAAGCTTATATGGTGTTAATACTAACTTGGTAGTCTCAGGGACATCCTCCCCGAGGCCGAGCTGACCCACATCACCTTGTCCGCAAGTGAGCACACGTCCACGCCTCTTGGGCGCACTCGGGATCTCTAATTGGATTGCTGCAAACAAATTGAATTTACATTAATAATCTATAATAAAAATAACTGTTTATCTGCTTGTAACATAATATATTATGTTCTCCTATACCATGAAACTTTATTGAGTTGTTGTGTGCTGTGTTTTATGGAGCTTCATAACATCCCTGATAATTATGATTATTAATGAAGAGAAGTGTACTGCATTTGTCTTGAACTTATACAAAATTATGACATCAAATACAAAAGGTGTAAACAGTTGGACTAAATAAATAAAAATTACGTAGGTGTGTTTATCCTGCTATGACCGTTTATTGTTTCTTTAACCTTAATCAACATTGACAAAAATAGGAGTACAATTTATTTTGAACTGTATCTTATACATTTAGTGCACCTTGTTGATACGTAGTAAAATTTATTTTTTAATATAAGTTTGCTTGTGTGCCACTGTGATGTATCCAAAGGTGGTAAGCACACAAGTCTAGAATATAACTGGCTCTCTCTGGCTATGAACACGCTATCAATGATTGTTTGTTTCATTATGAAGGGAATGGATATCAACTTGTTTCAAGTTATTGTTTTTTATTTCTTTTATTACATTTGTACTTTAGTACTTTATATTGTAGTAAAAATAGCAAATATCATCAGAATACCCAAAAAATATTATAAGAATGTGAGCTGCCTGTTAAGTTCCTTGCCGGTTCTTCTCAGTTGAAGGCTAACTCCTGAGCCAGTGGTAGATTCAATAGATTTGACATTATATTTGCCTTTCTAGGTCTAAACAGAATAAAGCCTTGACCTTGCTTGCCTCCACCATACTTGGGCCAGATTTTTATGTTAATTTAAACCTCGTAAAGGTATGATTTATGCACATAGTAAATTGTATCCAAAGCCATTATTATAGCGGGATTGAGTAACAAACAACATAAACCTTATATTTATAAAGGAAGGATAGTATGAAGGAGGATAATATAATTCTATAAGTATCATTTTCTAGGGTATGTATGAAAAAAGTAAGTAGAGGGAGATTTTGTGCTACAATAAATACTAAGCATTCCATTCTACATTTTGAGTATTTTGAGTAAGGTGTTGAGAAGAAGTAATGTATCATATTAGATGTATGACGATAATAAACTGTGTAATCAATATATAACACAACCTTGAATTGGACTAGCAGGATGTATCATCAAACTACATAAAATGTTTGTCAAAATGCTAAAAATAATGTCTAATGTAACTACTGGAATGCTATTTATCCGACATATTATATGAACCTATATATAAATACAGATAATGGTGTACACAATGGAATTTTCCATAACTTATCACTTGATTATTTTGCAGTAGGTAATGACCCCAAACCTATTAGCAAATTGTTACCTCAGTATTATCGCACAACAGACTTGAAGAGCAAAATAACACAAAGTATATTAATCTCTTTACAAGGAAATTACTATAATACTGCAAATAAGTAAACACGCGTAATCAATCGTGATTTTTAGAGGTAAAGTATAACCTCAAATATATTGTTCTCGTTCATCTCAAATGCTTACATAATGGACCCTTAAATATGCCCAAGTTATCCTAAAGGCCCAATGGCAAACAAACTCATGTACAGTTAAGTTATAAACACAAAAAATGAACAAATAAGGTGACCATCAAAGCGCGTCTAGTTTCCCGCCATCGTATTTGACAGGTCATTGACGTCGCACAAAAATGTAAAGAAAACAATTGCGTATATCTTGGATGCTCACCTCCGCGTTTTTTCTTGTTTTTGGGAACTGTGGGCGCCGTCGCGGCTGAAGATTTGGACGCTGCACGTTTAACGCCCCGCGCCGCCGGCATTATGCCTGCAATATTGCAACCAACGCGTCAATAAACACGAACTGAAGCGCGGCAAACGCACGACCTGAGTCTTCGGAGAGTTCGGCGCGATGACGTTTTCAATACTTTTATAATCGCGTTAACGCTTCGTTTCCACATAGGCTGCATGTGCATCAATTACAAGGCTACGGCCTCATAGATTTATGCAAAGCGCAGATAGGTTATATTATGCATCTATATAGCACTGCACGGCAATCCAAACAACGCGTCCGCGCCTTTAGGAAATAAGTTCGACTGCAGCGATATGATTTACTTACTGTTTTATAAAAGAATTTTAAACGAAATCACAAATCAATTTACAGATAATCACTTTAGAATCAGAGATGACGTATTAAATTTTATCAGAGTACGAATTCCGTACATCTCCCTCCGTCCGAATGCTTCGCTTGGCACGCACGAGTGACGCAATCAGTCAGTCAATTTTCTACTAACTGGAATCGATAAAATAAGTAATCGTCAATCGAAATAGAAAGTATCGCACTTTTATAAGGTTACTCGAGACTTTTTAGCGGGAACTTGTAGAGTGACGTTGCATTTTTATTTTTATTTTCATAAATTCGTGTATTTTGAGTTTTATTGTGTATTTTCGGTGGTATTTTACCCAATAAAGATCATCCATGTGCACCAGTGAAGTGAAATGAAATGAATTATGTGTATCGTGACTTTTCAAGTTGTCTCAAGAAGTCCGTGTAAAGTTTAAGTACAACCACCATTGTATTGTACTAAAACATGACTTTTATGGACTAGTGACGTCAGTCATGAGGACTATGTGAAAGTGATTTATTGTGACTATAACTTATAATTTAACTGAAAAATGGCAAAATACACAAGCCGTGTGACGCCAACATATATAAAAAAAAAGGTTACTCGATTACCAATGCAATGATGCCATAATTGTATATTATTTATATTAGTTTGAAATTTTCTAGAATATGTTTTAGTATTCATGCTTGTAAATTCAATTATAATAAACTAAATTAGCATTTCAATAATTGATTAACATTTCATCATAATTATTTTACCGATTTAACCACCTGAAATCGTTTTAGTTGTTTCAATGTCGACAACACTAGTTTCATAGACAACAGAACATTATAATGTTGCCATAGCAATGTTCTTGTTCTTATTCTTATTTTAAGTTTGGCAACCAAATCCAAACTAGGACTTATTTCTGCCAGTGTCGAGTTATATTATAATATCCAGTCACAATACTCACAATAAATCACGTTCACAGTATAGTTCTCAGTCAGTCACCGTCCATAAAAGTCATGTTTTATTACAATGGTGGTCAGTGTACTAAAGCTCTTCTCGGACTTTTGAGGCAACTTGAAAAGTCACGATACACATAATTCATTTCATTTCATTTCACTTCACTGGTGTACATACATGGATTGATCTTTATTGAAATCGCATGACGTGTTCAATAGAAAATATTTCGCTGACTTCAAAACAGTGTCAGATAGGAGTTATTTCATACTTTTTAGTGTACTTTGAAGGCGGTTTATTTATTTGTTAAAAAGTTAATTTATTTTTGATTTTTTAGTTTCATCTATATGAAATTTATATGGGACCATTTCGGTATAAACCCCTTTCGAACAAAAAAATAATTTTGCAAATCCGTCCATCCATATATGACGGAGTTACGCCCGAACATACATTAAAAAAAAAATATATATAAACATCCGAATTGAGAACCTCCTCCTTTTCTTGAAGTCGGTTAAAAATACCACCGATAATATGCAATTAGACTCAAATTACACAAATTTATGAAAATAAAAACGAAAACGCAACGTCACTGCAAGTTTCCGCCAAAAATGCTATGTTAATATTATGGCCTAAAAATTAATAATGATTAAAAAAGATTTCCCGGTAGTTGGTATATAACGTAGACGAAGAATTTGCAGGTAGACAGTCTACTA
This sequence comes from Polyploca ridens, assembly GCA_951394255.1. Taxonomy (NCBI): domain Eukaryota; kingdom Metazoa; phylum Arthropoda; class Insecta; order Lepidoptera; family Drepanidae; genus Polyploca; species Polyploca ridens. The sequence continues at coordinate 10,488,597 of OX596269.1, read as the reverse complement.
TAATAACATAATAATAATTACGAAAGCGAGATACGTTATATGTCAAAACGTTTATGTGTGAGCAGGACAGGATATGTTTTGTCCCTATCTCGCGTATAGGTTCTTATTGTTTGCCCTCAGTGACACTGAAGGCAAATAAGTTTGTGGAGGCAAAAGATATTTGTTGATGAAAGCTGTGATTTGTAACTTTGTATATATTCTCAAAGATATGGTTTAGTGTGTACTGATGATGAATTGTTGTGTAATTGGCTGTAAAGGCGTAGTGAGCGAAGTGAACCAAATATAACCTTTAACCGTATCTGGGGGCACGGAAGTGCCTCCCGCCAAGACAGCCAAGCGAAGCGAAAGGGCACTACCTACCTACCTTTTCTCGAAGCGCTTCGTCTTTTTTTTGAACCCTCATAACTTGGGTTTGGATTATACCAGATAAACAAAGTTCTCAGGATATGATGTCAATAGTGAACTTATTAAACATATTAACTTTCAATAACATAGCTCTTATACTTTAGATTTTATTGATATCTAAAAATTCCCGATTTCATCACTGACTCACTGATGATCATCAAAACTCATAGGGTACTTCCTGAAGTCCTAGAAAGCTGAAATTTGGTATGTAAGCTTGTATTAGTACACAAACAACAAAAAAAAATCATAAGCAACTTACAAAAAGAAGTGATATCCACCAAAAACATTTTTATGTAAAATGTTGCCAAGACATGGCTCGTACTGTCCAAAAGTTATCAGATCTCATGTAGAGCCAAGCTTATAACTCTACATGCACTTACTCTACAAGCCCTAACTTCACAAACTCTACACACCGTAGTCAAAACATATGTGGCTTGGCCGTTTCACTACTACAAGAACTATTGAATAACAAAAAAGTAATGAACAGTGAATACATTTTTCACCTTACTCCCATGTGACGGTAGCGAAACGGCCAAGCCACATATTTTGACTACGGTGTGTAGAGCTTGTGAAATTTTGTGTAATTATTGTAGAATGTGATTTAAATTTGGAATACTTACCGAAATTTATACTGAACTACATCTGTGTTTACACCATTGAGTTTGTATATAAAGCATTATACATCTTTTTGAAAAAGGAATACGCAAATCAACTCATCAACAATAAATGTACCGAACAAAAATGTAACTCTCTCTAGGGACTTTTTGGCGGGAACTTGTAGAGAGATGTTGTGTTTTCATTTTTATTTTCATAAATTCGTGTATTTTGAGTTTTATTGCGTATTATCGGTGGTATTTTAACCAATAAATATCTATCATGTGCACCAGTGAAGTGAAATGAAATGAATTATGTGTATCGTGTCTTTTCATGTTGTCTCAAGAAGTCCGTGAAGTTTTAGTACAATAACCACCATTGTACCAAAACATGACTTTTATGGACGATGACTGACTGAGGACTATGTGAAAGTGATTAATTGTGACTAGAACTTATAATATTACTGGAAATTGGCAAAATACACAAAAAGCCATTAAAAAAAAAAAAAAACCCTCTCTATCAATAATTGGACCAAAATGTTTCGAATGTTAACTTTTACTTTTAATTGCCGTTATTTTTAATAAATGCTTATCTCATATTATTATTGTGTTAATTTTTTTGCAAATGGTACTAAAAGTAGAGTATTTTCCTCGGTGATAAAGCTGTCTTAGTCTTAGGTGAACTTAAATCCCTCGCTACACTCAGACCTCGTCTTAAATCCCTCGCTTCCCTCGTGATTTAAGTTTTTAACACCCTCGCTACGCTCGGGAGTAAACCTCGAGTCCTTCGTTACGCTCGCGATTTAAAAATCGTCACCCGCGACAGAAGACACTGCTTTATCCCCTTGGTTAATAATCTACTATTTGGTGGGATCTTTTTTTACAGATACAGTAAGTAAATCAAAGGATTACTATACTCAAGGGTAATTTCTGTCAATATCATGCAAATTTAATAGATAATTTCGTCGAAATAGGATAAAAATCACAATATACCTATATAAAAAAATATGTAATAATGTCGAACTATCGCTATCTTCTTCGCTATACGCTGACAGCCCGTCTAACGTCCGTCTACGGTATCGAAAGATAAAGTTGAAGATTTCGCCATTTATATTCGACGAAATCCTATCTTGAAATCCGACTGTTTCGAGATGTATTTTTAAAATATTAAATAAATATCCTGGGACCATAGAAATATCCTGGGACGTACGGAACCCTCTGCGTAGGTTTTTGTTTCAGATTTTTCCTGCCTTATAACTATTGTATAACTTTGTTGCAATACTTTTCAATCATTATCGAATTGAAAACGGTTCAATACAACGGTTTTTATTACTTTTTAGGGTTCCGCGGGAAATTTGATTTTCTTAGAGTTTTTTTTTTACCTTCGTAGAACAATAAGGATAGATATTTCAATGATTCGCAACCATATAATTTATCATATTGTAGAATTGATTTTTCAAAATAGTCAGTTTTATGGTTTTTAGAGAAACCGTGAGAAACGTTCAAAAATGGCTAATATTATACGAAAAACATTAATTACACAATGTGGCAAATGAACTTCTACGGTCGCTAATCAAAATTCAAATTTGCCGCCTAATAATAAAGCAGAAGAGTTTCGTTGTTTGTTATGTTTGGTTAAACGGGCTAATCTCTGGAATTACCCTTAGATTAAGGGGAATTACCTTATTCCCAAGTACCTATTATAGGCGGGAACGCGAGTGAAACAGCTAGTATTGAATATTATCGCATCTTAAAGATCAAATCAAGTGCCCCACTTTTATTAGTACATATCACGGAACAAAAAAAAACAAATGTATTTTTTGTTCCGTTGTTATAGTACTTTAGAGTATGGTACTTTGTTAGTTAATAAAAAACGTCGTATCGGTATTATACGCGGGGTAAGTATATATTGGATTGGGTGGATTAAATTGTGCCTGGGTTGAGCCACAGATTACCATCCTCTGTGGTTGAGCCATCCGTCGATCGTCGTAGTGTTATAAATACTTATATTCCGATACCCCGCAGAGAGTAGTAAGTGGGTATCGGAATATAAGTATTTATAAGAAGGTATTTTTTTGTATTTTTAATTATATGTTCAGTGCAGTGACGGTTCTATTATGTACCTACCTATATTAGAGATTGTACCTATACCTATGTATTGTAGTTATAAGAATTCTGAAAACTTGAGAGGTACCCTTCTACAGGCTTTGTGTGCCTATGCCCTCTCAGCCACATCATTACTTACCACGTCGAGATTGTGGTCGAACACGAGCCACATTTTTTTTATACGACGAGTCGGTAAACAAGTATGATGATATTTCTTTTCTTTCAATGGTAAATAAAAGATAGACCAAGTGCGCGTCAAACTAGCGTCTAGTGTGTAGGCATCAATAGCATGTTCAAAATAGCTACTTACATCACCGACTGCAGTTTTTTTTATACCTACTACTAGGTAGCAAATAAGCGTACGGCCCGCCTGATGCAGGTAAGCGGTTACCGTAGTTAGCCTATGGACGCTTACAACCCCAGGGGTTTAACTCGCTCGTTGCCGACCCTGCAAAAATATCTTCGCTTCATTTTTGAAGAATCCAATGCTGTAAATCCACGGCGGGGAGCTCATTCCACAGCCTGAGCCTGCTATCGAGCATGCATGCTAATAGATGCATAAGGCCGTCGTTGATACCATCAAGCATCTCTTAAGCATCTGCCAGACAGAAAGCTGGCGACTCATTTGCATAATTCCTCGGGTAGGAAGCCTGTTTGGTAGCTTCCCTAGAAGACCCCTGTCCCGGACCCGATTGACTTGACTTATGGATATTTAGATCTCTCTAAACAGCCATAAGTCATGTGGCCAGCCAGCAGCAGAATCATACGTATTTCCGGCATGGAGCTGTCATACTGCGGGATGTTAAGCGGTTTGGCGTTCTCATCATCCAAAGTGGAGTTCGAGGCAAAAAGAAAGCATTGAAGGTCAGCCTTCTCCTTAGCAATATTGGCCAAATTCCCGTTCGGCTTACGTAGTGGTGGCCAAGGACGACAGGCAAAATATTCCTTCAGCAGTTTCGCAAGAGACCAAAAAGCCTGACTTCCAGAAGGTAGGCTCGTCCGTCTCTACCAATTCTGTCGAAATGAACTTAATCTTGGCAACCATTCGCTTTCTGAACCTCAAGGCAGCGTTAAATTTTAGCTTCGTATAAAAGCTGTTAGGGTCGCTCGGCCCGTGCTACATGCCTTATCCAAGGATTGCTTGTTACGTCTAGCTTCTTAGCAGAGCCGGTTAAACCATGGTCGTTTCTTCACCTCTGCAGCCACTTTCAGGTGGACAGTTGCTTGCTTATCAACCTTCCCGATTAAAAAAAAAAAACTAAAGAGCGGTGGAGGATATATATTATATTTCCTCTCATTCTGAACTGTGTGTGGAACTGCTGGGCAAGACGGACAAGAAGACAGGGGTCGAATCAAATGTTAACAATAACACTCACCATATTATTACCATAATTCACTCAATTTAGTTGTAGCACGGGGCTACATCAATCTAAATGTTAATTTCCATGCATTTGAAAAAGCAATTTGGTGTAATTTTTGTACCATTTTGTACCAACCAGTACAACGTCGTAGGTAGTACATACTTCAGTACAATGTAAGTGCATATTCTATTCAAAAGTAGTGAGGTATCTACTGCATATTCCGGGTACACGTCATCGGTGATGATCACATCCTATGAAAATGAATCCTTACTAATATTATAAACGTGAAAGTTTGTACCTATGTATGTTAATCTTTCACGCAAAAACTACTGAACAAATTTGGATGAAATTTGTCCCGGGTTCGAATCCTACAATGAGCTTGAGCTTTCGGTGAAGGAAAACATCGTGAGGAAACCATAGCACGGTGGTAGGGTACTTTGTAGTACCCGCCTGGCTGGCTACCACCCTCAAGGTGAAAATCTGTCGTCAGGCACCTTTCGGTGTGTTCCGACAGCTGCACTTGAGAGCCAGTTCCTTCTAGGCTTTGTGTGCTTACCACCTTCGGCCGCATCATCACTTACCATGGTGAGATTGCGGTCAAACACAGGCCCATAAACAGTAAAAAAAAAAGCTAATTTCGATATATGGCTGTTTAATTAAAAAAATGCAAGGTAAGTTGAAACTGTTTTGACCAAAACTGTCTATATTTAGGTGCTATAGTTATGTATGTATCATTACTTATATATTTGGCATTGATTATGTAGTACAGATTATGTATTTGTTTCGAAATATAATAAAAAGAAATTGAGTGCTGCAGTGCTGCTCACATCGAAAAATAAAAAAAGGCCAATAAGGCAAAGCGGCCAGATGGTGAACAATTATTATACAAGAAAATCTATCCAGGCGTCACGCGTCATGGGATGAAAATACGATGGCACGTGCAATTCAAAAAGTTAATGTAATCCGTGGGTCACTTAAATTATTCGCTACAAAATATTATAATATTACTCGCACAACATTGCGAAAGGATCTGCCACATCAAGGGCGGATCCAGGGGGTCATGACCATGGGGACCATGGGGCTCGGTGAATCTGCGGGTAACATCTATAGTATTGTGTATTTTGAAACCCATCTAAGCTGGAGTGTGTGACCCCCCCCCCCCCCCCCCCGACCCAAAGGCTGGATCCGTGCCACATTGTGATTCTGTTGCATATTTTGTATATTTCTATGAAAATATGCGTTTCCTCTAATTATTTGGGCTGGCGAATGTGCCATACCTCCAAGGCCGCTTTAGGCACCCGCTGGGGCAATAATACTGTTTTTGACAAGGTTTCGTAATTTTGTTAATTGTGATTTTATTTACCTACATATTTGAAATGAAATGAAATGAAATGAAATAAATTTATTTACAAGAATATGGTAGATGTACATGTCTTGGAGTACTAAGTATTGCCTCATATTCTACCTATTCGGTGTGTAAATATTATGTTTATGTTTTATTTGCGTGAATTTAACTTAAATAAATTATATAACCATTGTTATACATTTCTTCTCAGATATCTGTCAACTGGTAAGACAGAAAGCAGCTCAAAGCGGACGAGCTGACCTCCCCTAATTCGCATAGCTAATAACTTCGTAAGGTGGGGATTTTTTGCAATCGTTGATCAAATTGAAATTTCGGTCCCTCATTTGCTATATGTTTAGGTCAGCCATACTAAAAACTATTCCAAATTTCAAATCAATTGCATTAGTGATTGCTGAAATAACCTACTTTTTTATGTCAATAGGTCGACCTACCGCTGTGACAGACGGAGGAAAGGACGGAGTGGCACCATAAGGGTTCCTCTTTAGGGTTTCGTACTTGAAGGGGGCCAAACGGGACTCTATTATTAAGACTCCACTGTCCGTCCGTCCGTCTGTCTGTCAGTGTGCTGTATCTCATGAACGGTAATAGGTAGACAGCTGAAATTTTCAGAGAATGTGTATTTCTATTGCGGCTATAACAACAAATAAAAATGAAATAAAAATAAAGGGGGCGCCCATTAAAGAAACGTCTTTTTTGGCGTTTTGTTTTTTCATAGCAGAGTTGAGTTAGTTAATAATGTACGGAACCCTCCGTGTGCGAGTCCGACTCACACTGGCCGGCTTTTAACCTTTGTTTTCCGAGCCCTAAAAATGAAAGAAAAGGTTTTAACCACAATAATGTTTAAACTTGAATTCTTAACACATAATCGATACGCATTGAAAATATTTCGCTGATTTCAAATCAGTGTCAGATTAGAGTTATTTCATACTTTTTAGTGTATGTTGAAGTAGATTTAATTTTTTTAAATTACTTTTTTATTTCGTCATTGTTATTTTATTTAAAAAAAAATAAAGTTTAAAAAAAACTAAAAAAACACGCTAAAAGCCCTGCACTAAAAAGTGTTAAATAATTATAAAATTGAACCTAAATATATTCTCTGTCTATCCCGTAAGGGCCTAAATGTAAACAATTTTTGTAATTAAGTTCAATATTTGAATGAAAAGTGTGTGGCGCTTTTCATTTTGTAATTTACGATATTTCTTCATGATAATGATAATGCTTAGAAATTCTATTGGGTTACAAGGAAAAGATATAGAATTAAAAAAAAATTGAGATAGGGTTCTCTGTTCAAACTTCCGAGCACAAGATCGCAGCCAAATAATATTAGGTAATGTGGTGTTGTGTTGTGTGTGCGATGCTGCGATATTTGTCGGTCTGTTTGTAACCTTTTCACGGACGGATTTAAATGAACAATTTGGCAGGGAGATAGTTCAATTAGTGGAGAAGGACATGGGGATACTTTTTTCCGGATTCATCATCACCATCACCGTTATCATGAAGCCGTGAACAGCAAATTTTACTGATATTATAAACTAGCCGTCCACGCGGATTCACTCGCGTTTCCAGAATAAAAAGCCCATATCTTTCTCCATCCCATAGGCTATCTGCATGCCAAATTTCATCGCGACCGGTTTAGCCGTTAAGGCGTGAAACGTATGAAACAAACGAACAAACTCACATTCACGTTAGGAATTAGGATGGGAAGTTTTTTGTTGCTTGGTCTTTCTTTCACGCAGCAACTGATCGGCGTGATTTTTTTCATAGATATAGACCGGAGAGTAACAATGACACTTTTTGGGTTCCGTAGCCAAATGGCAAAAACGAAACCCTTCTAAATTCTTCTTGTCCGTTGTGCAATGTAGGTAAAATTGGGAGCGAGCGTTTTTAAAATATTTGAATTAAAATCGCTGTATGTTCGTAATCTTCGATCCGATTCTAATATTATTTTCACAGAATTCATTGCATTCCATACCGCTACAAATCTGCATAAGGTAAACGGCCCATTACTCGTCAGATTTTGAACTTTGCTGTGTTTACAGCTCTGCCACGTTGTAGTTAGTAAACTTAGGAAAATATTTTTTTTAATGACAGGTACATCATTTATTATTCTTTTCAATAAATATATTATTAAAATGATTGAAAAACAATAAAGTAATCAAATAATTGAACAAATAAAAAGAAGCCATTTGTACCAGTATCCGACAGATTTGATGTAGTTATCGTCAAGATGTCCTAGAACTCGTCAATTTTGAGTACTAATTTGAACTCTATTTGTTTAACTATAAAGTTCATAATATTTTCATTTTAAAATGGTATTTTTCTCAATACTGTCGCTCCAACGAAATATAAAAGTATGTCGCTCAAACAAAATATAAAGGGACTAAAATAACATAACCAAACCAATATCGGTGTCAAATGAAATAAATAGTAACGGTAATTAATATTAATTATTATGGTACTACCCGTGCACGATAACTTGAGTTCCGAGTGGAATGCAACTCCCTCGCCTGCTTCCCCTGCACTTCTCTGTTGGCGCTCGTGTATTGTAGTTATATCATGAAGCAATAATCCCGCTACACGTACAATACGGGAGCCATGCTTCGTGATGTGTAGTACTAGTATACAAACAATCAACATCATAAAACATAATAACTAACTAACTAATAAGGCGCAGTGCTTATATTCTTGATACATATTTTATCAATCTGAGCAGTAATATCTTCGTACTAGTTTCAGTGTATCTAACATATCCATCGAAGCATCGAACAATTAACCCAAGTGTAAGTGCACTGAAATTCATTTTGTTTGAAATCTATTCCGCTATAATTCAACATTAAACAGTTAGATGCAGTGATTGGTCGCTACTGTTATCAATCAGTGCAAAAGCACTTATTAGTTGCGGAATTGGTTTGCTCGGTATTAAAGCCACGTTTTCGAGAGTCATAAATAAAGAATCATCTCGACGTTAGACCACATTCAGAGGCCTGTACAGAAAACTGAGGAGAATGATCAGCCATTATGTTTGACGTGTGCGGTCTATGAGGAAGCCTTCGATTCAATAGAAATGGGCGGTGTTACAGAGTCTATAGCGATGCAAAATTGACTGTCACTATATCGAAGTGTTGAAGTGCTAGTATAGCAGAGCTAAATTGTCAGTTCGACTCCAGGATAAGAGTTCGAGACCAATCCCATGACCAAGCCATATTTGCCTACGACAAATTATTTAACATGGGCAAACTCGACTGCAAAGCGTTTGGGAAGCTATGACATACCCACGTCCAGAATGCCACAAATTTTGAAGACAAAGTTTCAGATTAACTTATGGAGCTTAAACAATTCTACAGAACACTGTCCGTTGTACAAGCGGTAGAATCTTTAAGTAAACTAAATACTCAAAGGGTAGAACACACATAATGAGGAAAAGTCTCTCCTCAGACTGAGGGGCTCTAAACTGCTTATGAGCTCGGGATCGCGTCAACAATTCTGATGGCACAACGTTGAACCGAGTCTAAAGGATCAAGCTGGTATCGAGGTGCCCCCGCCCATAGATGACAGCAGTACTCCATATGAGGCTGGACTTGCGACTTGTAAATTACAGCCTTTGCCCCGTTGTGATGTACTGCCTCGCTCTGTCTTGTCTTCTAAGTGACTACGAAACAAAACTTCGCTAGAAATGTCAACGCCAAGGATCCCAATGCTTTTACTGACGTTCAAGGACGTGTTCTGGAATTGTGAAGCAACAGCAAATGGGTTTTCTTAGCGGTGAACATGCAGGCTTGTATCTTGGTGGGGTTGAAATGGACTAGGTTTAGTCGACCCCAGTCGGATACACTAGTTAGTGTACTCTCGATTTCAAACAACAGCCGTTCGCGGCTTTCCTTCACCTCGGTACGAGGGATATTATCACGGCCCGTGTAATGAGCGTCCCCTGTACTGTCATCTGCATAACAATGAATACCGTCAATAGACAGCATATCATTTATATGCAGTAGGATCAGTGTTGAGGACGGGACGCTGGCATTCATGTCCATTCATGTTCATGTCAACGACGGCTCTTATGTATCTGCTGGACAGAAAACTGGTAACCCAATTGCGCAATCCCTCGGGAAGCCCCGGTAAACGCTGTAAGTGCTGGTAACTTTGTTAGAAGCCCCGGTGCCAGACCCGATCACCACATCTAGGCTCACTGTCATTGCCTCACCTTGACTCTCGATAGCGAGTGATCAACGCTGCGTGAGATATACAAGGAGGTCACCAACCGAGTGACTTTGGCGAAACCCATATTGTCGGTCGCTCAACAAGTCGTGATCGTATCCCCTAGGTATCCCAAAAGTTGCGTGTTGATCACTCACTCCACAACTTTGGAGAGAAGGGAGGTGATGGCGATAGACCTGTAACACCTATGTATCACACTTTTTGAGCAGTGGGTGCACATGAGCAGACTTCCATGAAGACGGGACTTCCTTTATGGTGTAGGAAAGTGCGAAAAGACGCGTCAATATAGGACACAATTCAGTAGCACACCGCTTCAGCACTACTGCCGGTATGCCGTCTGGCCCACTCGATTTATGGACGTCCAGAGAAAGCAATTCCCGCCGGACCTCTTGTTGGGATTACCCAACAAGACAGTGCGCGGTGTGACAGCGTCATCCAAAGCTAAAAGGTCAGCCTTTTCTTTAGCACTATAGGCCAAGTTCCCGTCCGACTTACGTATTGGTGGCAAGGACTACTGGCAAAAGTTTTCTCCAGCAGCTTTAGCAAGAGTCCAGAAAGCACGACTCCCAGAGGGAAGGCTAGTCAGTCTCTCACCAAAACTGCCCACGAAGTCGAACTTAGCCCTGGCAATCATACGCTTACTGAACCTCGAGGCAGCGTTAAATTTGCGTTTCGCATTAATGAAATGAAATGAAATGAAATGAAATAATTTATTCATTCAAATAGGCCTTCACAGGCACTTATGAATAGTCAAACTCTAATACTCTAATGCACTAATGCACGGTTCGGAAGGTTGATTTTGCTGAGAAGAGCCGGCAATAAACTCAGCAATTACTCTTTTCAAAAACAAACTTAAATTTATTACATCAGATGTTTCCTGCGAGAGCGAGCGCTACAACCACGCATTTTTATCATTTAAATATTCTTTAATATTGTAGTAAGCCTTCTGTACTAAAGCGGCCTTTATACGTTTCTTAAACTTTAGTGACGGTAAATTTAAAATTTCATTAGGGATCTTATTATAAAATTGTACACTCAGTCCTAAAAATGAACCTTGCACTTTTTGGAGTCTATAAGAAGAGGTCAAAAGTTTATGCTTATTTCTAGTATTAAAAGAGTGCACGTCACTTTTTTTTACAAAAAGATTAATATTCTGATGTACAAATAATATGTTTGCATAAATATACTGCGATGCTACTGTAAGGATACCTATATTTTTAAACTTATCTCTGAGGGAAGCTCGAGAACTCATATTATAAATAGCTCGCACTGCTTTTTTTTGCAAAATAAAAATGGTTTCTATATCAGCAGCTTTACCCCAAAGTAAAATGCCATAGGACATAACACTATGAAAATAACTAAAATAAACTAATCGAGCTGTGTCTACGTCTGTTAGCTGTCTAATTTTTCTAACTGCATAAGCAGCTGAACTGAGCTTTCCCGAAAGACATGCTATTTGGCTGCCCCATTGAAGTTTCGAGTCTAAAGTAATCCCTAAGAACACTGATGATTCAACAAGACCTAAAGGTTCATTATTTATCATTAAATTACAGCCTACTTTTTTAACATTTGGTAGCGCAAATTTAATACATTTAGTTTTCTTTGCATTTAAAACTAGATTATTTACAGTAAACCAATTTAATACCCGAGATAATGCACCGTTTACATCGTCAAAATTAGATTTCAGTCTATCAACACTAAAAATCAGTGAGGTATCGTCAGCAAACAGTACAATTCCACAGGTATTTTTGACATAAAAAGGAAGATCATTAATATAAATTAAAAATAGAAAAGGACCTAAAATAGAGCCCTGCGGCACCCCCATATGCACAGGAGAACCAGATGATTTAATACGATTGACATCAACACTTTGAATTCTTTCCCCGAGATACGACTTCATCAAATCAAGTGCTGCACCCCTAACCCCATAATAATTTAGTTTACGTATGAGTGTCTGGTGATCAACACAATCAAAGGCTTTAGATAGATCACAGAAGACTCCAATAACATTCTGTGAGTTCTCCCAAGCGTTAAAAATATTTCTTAAAAGTGCTACCCCGGCATCAACAGTTGAACGACCCTTTGTAAACCCATACTGCTCACTATGTAATAGTTTATTCAAATTAAAGTGAGCGAGTAATTGCGTTAAAATAATCTTTTCAAATACTTTACTCAAAGCTGGCAAAATGGAAACTGGCCTATAATTAGTAGGATCACTGGGATCTCCCGCCTTGAACAAAGGTATAACTTTGCTATATTTCATTAAATCTGGAAATTGGCCAAAATCTACGCATTTATTAAATACTAAAGCTAGATGGGGAGCAATGTCATCAATGATACCCTGCAAATCTTAAATAAATTAAATTAAATTAATTAAAAAATTAGAGATGTTAGGGTCCTGATTAGTTCGGGCCGTAGTCCAAGCCTCATACACGGTCTGCTTATTTTGTCTAGCATCTTTGCAGGGCAGATTAAACCACCATCGTTTCCCCCTGCAGCTACTAGCGAGTTTGGGATATAACATTTCATTCCCGCCAGTATCGCCTCAGTAACGGCAGCTGCACAGGTATCAGGATCATCTGATGCGAAGCAGAGCTGTCTCCACGGGTACGATGCGTAGAAATCTCGCAATCCATCCCAATCTACTGACTTGTAGTGCCATACACGTCGTCATCCGGGAGGCCGGGGCGAGTCAGATCGAGTGCATGGCACTTGCGTCCGGACGAGACAGTGGTCCGATGAGCCAAGTGGCGCATCCACTGTCATTGCATACTGCATAGTTGTCCGGTCGCGTAGTCAGCAGAAGGTTCAGTAAGGAGCTAGTATGGCTCTCTATATCTGGGATTCTCGTAGGAGAAAGAACCAGTTGTGAGAAGCCATAGGCCAGGGCAAAGTCATGAGCAGTCTTCCCCGCGAAGTCAGTGGACCGAGAACTAAGCCACTCAACGTTGAAGTCTCCTAGTATCACTAACTCCGCGGAGGAGTACTGCTCCAGTACTTTGTCAGTCGTCAATTGCAGGTGCTCAAATAACCGTTTTGTGTCCAAATCACCGCTATGGGACCTGTAAAGGCGCGCGTAAACTTTGGTGTGGCCACCGTGATCTACGCGCGCCCATAAAATCGTCAGGTCCCGGACATCCAGGCCATGGAGACGGCGACAGCAAATATCGTCCCTGACGTACATACATACCCCGGCACGGCACACAAAGTTGTGCTCCAGCTTGTACCCGGGGTAGTGTAAATACGTTGTATCATCAGGGCAGGATATTTGCGTCTCCGTTAGAAATAGCAGGGTTGGCTGTGCAGTCTCAAGATGTTGGTGGACTGCATTGATATTAGCGTAAAGTCCCCTTATGTTGCAAAATACCACCGAAAGTGTGGAGAACGCGAAGGCCGTTGAAGAACTATTTCTTTTATTTTTCCTTGCCATCATTTTAAAAAGGTTTAAAGGAGATTAAGAGGAATCGCTTTGCCAGCAGCGAAAGGGACAATGTGCAGTGTTATTCCCCGAGATGGCTGGACAGGTGATGCGATTTGTTGGTGCGGCAGTCGGAACGGCCCCGGTCCCCCCATGATAGTCGGCCGGGTCCACTCCAGTTTCCTCCTCCGGCACGACCAACTATACCATGGATTATGCGCAAAGCGGCGGGTCAGCTTCCCAGGGCGAAGATTAAGTGATCCCTGGGCCCAGGACCCTACCTTACCATACCTGGTCTCCCTCCGCCGCAACAACACGCCGCGCCTGAACAACACAACTGAGGTGCGACACCACTGGTCCCCTGACACTGCCAGCACAGCGCTTCCATCACACACACAGAGCTCCATGAGGAGCTCTGGCGACCTTACTCACCGCAGGAACACAACACCACATAAACGTAGCGTTACTTGGCTGCGATCTTCTGTAAGGTGAAGGTACTTTCACAGTCGGGCTACTCCGAATTTCAAACGGGATAACTTGTTATGCCCTTCCTCTCTTACTGCTGTCTTTTACTGGCTGTCTTTTTGCTTGTTTTGTACTGCTGCATAAATAAACTCAGTCCCTCGGCGAGCTTTGGAACGCTCTATGCTTAGAATTTCTCTACAGATAGAACTAAAGCGATGAACATAGCTTGTAGAGTAAGCAAGCTGAAAGGCCAATGGGCAGGCCACATTGCTCATCATCAAAATAGACAAAAGAAAGAAAAATAAAGAAATCAATTAAACCGTGCAAAGCAAACAATTAATAGTTCCAACTGGTAACCGAACACAGAAAGTCGAAAGGCAACTGCGAACATAGGGAACGTTTTTATAAAAAATCATAAGCTGTAGATTTCAATAAGACACCTATCATCCACTTTTTCTCTGTCAACGCAAAACTTTTACGCGATAGATCTGGTAAAAGTTGTTTATTTACAATGAGTACATAATAATCTCAAAAACATAAGACTAATTATTAATTTTTGTTTCATTTAATTATTTTTTTATGTTTTGACGAGTTCTAGGTCATTCTTTTGTACGTACTCACAAACGAATAGACCTAAACTCGTCAATCCCGTACTTGATACCAAAAAGTATGTGTATAAAAACCCCATATATCGAACAATAAATAAAGAACTAATAATTAGTTTTTCAAGAAATATGTTTTGACAACAATTCGATTCAATCTCCGTATAGTATTTTAAATAATACACAACGTCGATATTACATGCAATTTTTCAAACGTGTCCCAGTTTTCGTCAAAAAAGTATTAATTTTGACGAGTTCTAGTACAAACAGGGATTAATAGGTACCAGTAAATGTCATACGCGAAAAAAAATACCAAATGATAAAAATAACACAATATTATGGGTTACATCGTTAGACAATTTACTTGACTACTTCACAAAATAATCACACAATCAAAATGTCTGACCGATCCAGCAAGACATGAACCCTAACGTGGTAAGCCGGGATTCACATTCAGTAGCTAAACTCACAAAAAACATCAAAATTTGGAGGTGCTTAACTTTGATCGCTCTGTATTCCGACGCCAATTCATGTTCGACTAAATTTTTTAATTCTAATTATAGAATATATTACTGTTAATATGTTGCCATTATAATGTTTTTAGTAAGATATTGGTAAAATTATATTATTTACATTTTTTTACAATCTGACGAGTATTGGGACACTGTCGAAATTACCAGCGTTTACCTTACTAAACAAAAAACGTAAATTATACTCATTATGACGATAGTAAAGAGCATAGTAAAACAAAGTATTTATTAAATTAGTTACTTTAACGACACATACCTATCCTAAAATTATAACACTATAATAGTACCAACTTTTTTTTTATTTATTTATTCAAAATACAGTAAAAACACAGCGTATTATTAATAAAGACCACACAACGCAAACCTCAAGGGGTTTATCTGTATATGGCGAGGACGTTCGTTCGCATAGTTATTATGAAATTATATATTATGACATTGTTCTTAGTTATTTAATTTATTTAGATAAAAACATTTCAGTTTGCGCTTCACAACGTTATACTTTATATCCTTATTGTTATACATATCAACAATGTTATTAGGTAGCTCATTTAACAGCTTTGGTAGCAAGTAATCGGCGGTTCTTGTTCCGTACAAGTTATTATAGGTATTTTGGTAATACATATTTACTATTAATGTTTGCTCGTAAGTGCTCAGACATATTTTGAGTGATTCTGAGGCGGCGTTTGGGCTTAGAACATAAAATTTGGTTTTATCAAAAACGTTCATAACGTTACAATATTTGAACAAGCTGTCTTCGTCATCTTTATACTTATTTTTGGCACGATACTCTTTAGCATTCTTGTTTAATAAACATAATAAACGCAAGCAATATTATAACTATGCATTATGAAAGCAATAGTTGATGGTAAATAATTTAAAAATCTGCAGAGATATGGCCTCATATCATAAAAAAAATCGTTTAAATATTTAATATTGTGTATAAAATTATGATTCTAAAGTAGGTAGGTGTGAGCGAGCAGGCAGGTGCTACAACAGGCCCCGCCCTCCTCTAGAGCCTTCGTTCGATACATCCATCTCCGTCTGCGACCTCTCGCTCTAACTCATGGCGAGATGAAAGTGCGAGACAAACCGCGCGCGACTAGCGATGTAGTTTGTATATTTTATTGATCTCATTAAACTTTGCAAAATATTTTTTTTAAATACGTGTCGATATATTTTTTAAATTATTGTTATTATGAGATTTTTTATCTCGGGCATATTGTAGCTCCTATAAGCGAAATAATGTTTCGAATCCGACTGGTAGTTCCAAATATTAGACCGTTTAAACAAACAAAAAACTCTTCCACTATTACATAGATAACCATCATAAAAGGATTCCAAAACATAGTAAAACAGAAAGAAGGATACTACAATAAAGTTTCTGATATAAAATCAGAAACGAGAAAGATGACAAGAATTGTTTTTGCTTTTGTCAAATAAAATTTGTTAATTATAATTCACCTGAATACTATGAATACAAAGATTTTCAAAGGGCATCGTGCCTCTACTATGAATACTTAAAAAGAAAAAAATACTTGATATGAATTACACATATGAATAAATCCATGGGATGACATCGTCACATGACTGTGAGAGGAATCTGTACTGTACTGTTTACCCCGAAGGGTACATCTGATTGACCGCCAAATTAGACCAGCTTGGCAAAAACTGGCTTCTCTTGACACGACTGACCCCTATCATATAAACTGAAACGACTACGAACCGGTGTGGTAGAGTCACCTGTAACATTCATAAGTTGATGTATGGTACCTTGCTAACTTATATTTAGAACTTCGAGCCCGAATTAGTTGTCAAGTGCAAATGCCAGATCACACTGAACCTACTTTACTAAGGTACCATCCTCGGCCATATGATCACTAGCGCCTCAACTAGCGCCGGACATTGTGGTGAGCAGATACCTACTGCGTGAGCGACATTTCTTTCTTACCTACTAATAAGGGGTATTCATCAATGAGCTCTAGCAGGCAATCTTACTCATTGTTATTTGGCTTCGGTATATTGTAAAGGGGGTATTTCCCTAGTCAAGCAGCTATCAGCAAAATTGCTATGCTCTACCTCTCTTAAAAATGCACTTATTACAGTTCCTTTTTAGTTCTGGCACACCAGGGTGAGAAAAAGTCAGTTGTTGTATAAAACCTGTTGGTAGAAGGTCGGTCCATAGTTTGATCAGTAGTGTAAGCCTTTCAGGTGAGCACAGAGTACACGGGTGTGGTATACCTCGGTAGTGATGTGATGCGTGGTTCGGTCGGAGCCGGGCGGGCGCGGGGCCTGTGCCGGGACACACAGGGTGGTGCCTCGCCGGTGCCGTGTGGTGATGTATCGCGGTGTCCCGTTACAGCGCGGTGGGCCCCCTACATCCCGGTACCGAGCGAGGTACGACCGCGCTGAAGTGTTGTTTCATTGTTAATGTTTTATTTTTGTTAGTGGTATGGTATTTAGAGATTTAATTTCTAAAGTATATACTAGAATATCATACATCTTAATTTTATATAACTAAAAGTATATGTAATAGATATAGGTCATACTTACTACACTAAGCCTATATTTTTATATTCTAATCAAAATTAAATGTATAAATTAGATAAATAAATACAAATTTACATTTCCTATGCTATTATACGTTTTATAATTACTTCACTTATCACACGAAAAACGCTGACAATCTTTTAGGAATAGCCCTTACACAAAATATATACGTTTTTTTGGTGACTAATTACGTTCTAAATTAGTTACGTATATAATTTTACAAATTAAGGTAAAAAACATACTATTAACTCAAATTCATTACTTATTATATACCTTATTTAGCTCGGGTAAGGAGTTAACGATAGACTCTACCAGTTTAAAAAAAAAGACGTTTACTTGTAGGCTGTCAACATAACTCTGTAAAAAGGTAGTCTAAATACCCCTTAGTACAGATGCTAAAAAAAATAAAGCGTCAGGAAATTTCAAAGAGAATGTGTGTGATTTTGACTTGCGTCTGTTGCCTACTTAAAACATGGCGTAGGTAACTTTCCACAAGCCGTACCCACAAAGTCCATACAATAAAATACAGTCGCAACACTTTACCGCATGCTATAATGCGCGACACGACGATAGAATCCCAAGAATTTTGTATGTCCCGTCGCCGGAGCCCGCGGGAACGATCAAATTATGTTTTTTATTGCGGACCCACGGGACCGACCCGACGCCGCGACGGACGTCACTATTGTTTTAATCGTTTTTTGACTTTTTAATTTATTGATAATTTAAGGGAAAATTGTGTACCTACATGAACTACACTTGAGCTCGTCACACGGTTTCACTCACTTATAAAATGTCTAATGCATTATGAGGTTTATTTATTTGCTCCGAGGGTGAGCTTATCGCTGTTCCTCCGTCATATTACCTGAAGGCGATGACAGCTCAGTGGTAGTGTCGTCGAATGCAGTGGCGATAACCTCGTGGGTTCGAATCCTACGCGGGCTCAAATATCGTTCACCGAAAGCTCACGTAGGAAACCATAGGTAGAACGGTGGTAAAGTTCTTTGTAGTACCCATGTGGTTGCCTATTCTAACGCTCAGCACCTACTGGAGTATTTCGGCAGCTGTAATTGAGAGCCAGTTCCCTTTTAAGCTTTGTGTGCTTACCATCTTCGGCCACATCATCACTTACCATGGATTTTGGTCCCACTGTGCACCTACGAATATTGTGCTAGATAGACGTCGTAGTAATTTAAAGAAGCCTGCGGTAGGTATGTCTCGCAGTGCAAGCCTTATAAATAAAATAAAACTGGAGAAAATAATCAATTTGTAATTTATTTTAAGAGAGGTAGAGCATAGCGTTTATTCGCTCAAAGAGCAGCTCGACTGGGGAAGTACCTCCACCTTACAGAATACCGCAGCCAAATAACTTCATGTCGTGTAAAGTTGTGTTTCTGCGCGTGAGTAAGGTCGCCAGAGCTCATAGGGAAGGGGGGAAAGGTCGGTAACGCGTGAGCGATGCTTCGTGTGTTGCAAGCGTCCATATGGCTACGGTAACCGCTTACCATCAGGCGGGCCGTATGCTTGTTTACCGACCTAGTTGTATAAAAAAAAAAACATCTACATTATTATTGTTTTCGGATAACAAATTGTTACGTAGATATTGACTACGTAGGTAAGCCTATTTAAGGTGAAGACTATTTGCAGAGTGCTTCAGTAGGGTTACTGTACTATTATCTAGTCTGTGGTAGGGTTTGTTGTAAATACCTGACTATATAAATAAAGAGTAAAGCAAGTTTAGTAAAACCAGTCACTCAGTCACCTTCTAACGTCATTAAACAAAAAGAGACGAGGCTATTTTAAAACCAGGGTTTGCTTTAATCCATGTTTTGTAATAAGAAGGTATGTGTTTACATTGGACTCTACCGCTTGAGAACCGTCCTTATCAACAAATGCAAAGAGAAAGCATTCATTTTTCAAGTCCTTTCTATTCATGTAAAAAGATGTTGTATAGACTGTCAATTTCTAGAAACTCCTTTTTTTACTTTTTTTGCTTAAAATACCGCGTACCGTGTGACAAATAACTATAGCATTATAACAATATGATAACAATATAACATTCAATTACATGTATTGTGATATTTATCACTTTTTATTTGACTCGGAAGTAGCACGCCCTTACAAACTGTACAGCCCTTGAGGAAGTCAAGAGGGTGTTGCTGGGTGTAATTTAATCGAGGGTTCTCTACATTATAATATTATTTTACATTGATTATAAACTAAACGATAAACAAAGTTGTATATGATTATGTGAGAGTGGTTATTTAAAGCTTAGATCTGAACTGGCTCTCAAGTGTCAGCTGTCAGGTGCCAGAACAAATCGGTATTTAGCGTCATATTCGCAGTTTTCATCCTAAAATAATTAAAGGAAATTGCAAAATATATTTAAATCTGAGCTCAAATCAAATCAATTGAACTTCAATATCGGAACAGTATCTACCTAATTTACTAGATAATTTAATGTTTGACTGCATAATTAAAGGCCACAAAAAAACCCTTGCGTTTTCATTAAAGCAGCCCCTTGTAACGGGACCCTAAAACTTCCGAATCTAATAACAAAACATTATGGGTTTTATGTCATTAGTCAGCATATTGTTAACACCCCATACCCCGGTCCCTGGTCCCGCCCGAGTCGAGGCACTATCATATTAATGGGTTTACGGTGAAGGACGCCCCTCACGAGCCGGCACTCGCGATTTACAACGCTCTATTAAAACTCCATGGGGAATCGGTTACAGAGGTTTGTTATAGGTTTTCAATTAACTAGCAAAAATATGACCATTCATTTTCATTCAGAGAGAGGCGTCTTATTACAACTATTTTTTTTTTAAATAATTACTAGAATCTTCTAGATTCTAGTTGTATATAAAGAATGGTCCTGCCTGACTAACTGACTTATGATCAACCAACACATGGCATAAACTCTGGGGGTAGTAGAAACATAAATGATGGGCCAGTTGGCGCAGTTGGCCTTACGCGCCGCAGGTCGTGGGTTCGATTCCCACACAGGACATGCATTTGTGTGCATGAGCTTGTCTGTATGTCCTGAGTCTGGGTGTAATTATGTATACATATTAAGTGTTTACAAACAAAAAGTAGTATATGTATTATAACAGTTATCTGGTTTCCATAGTACAAGCTCTGCTTAGTTTGGGATCAGATGACCGTGAGTAAATTATGTTATGTAGTACCTCGCACTGTCAACAAGCGTAATGCTCGTGCGGGAACTCTTTTTGCCGTCAATACCTGTCGCACGAATACTGGACTGAGCTGCCCTTTGCGCCGAATGGTTGAGTCGTATAATACAAACTTTATAGACATTGATATTTTTGTATGTTCTAAATGGAAGTTTAGAAAAGTTTCAATTAAATACTTGCATGATGTTTCTAATAATTCTAGATTTTGTTTTTTTGTTTTTTTTTTTGTTGGTACTTAATCTAATTCAATTTCAATTTAGTTCAGAGAATGCTTATGTGATTATTTGTTATTTTTAAATTTCATTATTATTTATGCAATACTATTTTTAAATACTTATTTTATAGCCTCTAGTGGCACATTAGAATCTTATATTTTTAGAGCTATCTGCGGATGATGTAGTGGGCTGCAATATTGTTATTTTTCTATGTACAATCTCTTTGTTATATTTATATTGTAGCTGTTTTTTTGTCCCATAATAAATAAATAAAATAAATGTCCCAGGATATTTATTATATTATATTTATAAAATGTTGCACTGTTGGTTCCTCCACGAACAAAATGGTTTTTCAAAATAGATGATCGCATGCGAAAACGCGAGGTGGAAAGCTAGTACAAAATAATAACACCTATAGTTCCCTAACTTCTTGTCTGATTCGATAAATTATGGATAAATTCTTTCAAATGCATGGCTGTTTTAACTTTTCTATTTTAAGACTGAAATAAAGATACTTACCTTTTTATACGACGAAGACGAAGTCATAAAAAAAGCGTACAGGCCGTCTGATGGTAAGCGGTTACCGTAGCCATCTCAAGCGTTACTAACCCGCGCCCACTAACCGAGCTCTGGCGACCTTACTCACGTGCAGGAACACAACATAAAGTTATTTGTCTTTTTACATTCTATACTATGCGGTGGAGGTACTTCCCCAGAGATACCTTAGAAAATCTAGGCCATATTCAGGCAGACAGGAGATGATAACTTATCAAATCCTTGAACAGATGTCGCCAATCAATTCATCCGAACTCAAGGTGGCTCCACAGATTCTTACCCTAGATTCATGTAAAAAAATAATTGTAAAGTACTCCATGGATAATGGAATAAAGTTTTATCTTTGTTAGGATCTCTTGTTAGGATTACACAGCGAGTGTGCATTGATCTTTTGTTGTGTACTTGACTGCCGGTGTTTTTAGAGGCTTGAGGGGGAAAATGGGGAAGATAGAGCTTGGAGTGATTCATATGGGTTCCGTAATAAATAACATTGTAGAGACAATACAACGTTAAGTTATTAATAGGTTATATTTGGTATTCAATCATACTTATTAATTAATCAAATGTTTAAAGATTGACACGTTTGGATACAATTTGAATAGGCGGCGTACCCTTATGGACTTGCGCAAATTTAATTATGTACTATTTATTTCTGATCTGTCGTACTATTACTATATTTATTGCAAACATCAGATAAGGAGTGGAAGCTAGTATATTTTAGACCAATTTGGGACCCGTACCAGTGTATGGAACCCTCAAAAACACCCCTATTTCCTGACGACATTAAAAACAAGCTGTCTACCGCTAAACGTCACCGAACAAAGCGCGCCTCTTCAACAAAAGCGCCGAACAAAAGGCGCCAAATAAGCGTATAATGACCATAATTCAATGCATTATCTTTTTCTTTAACTTTTATTCCATAGTCATAGAGTTTATTTTCACTTGTAAATGAAGTCGGTAGAGCTGATGCATTTTTTTAAAGGTGTTTATTTTTTTATAAAGAATAGAACCGAAATGAGCAAACTGAACATTCGCCGCCTTTAATGACTGCATTATAATGAAGTTCGAATTCCTTAATAAACAGTGTAACGTCTGTTTGTACACGTGGTCATTTAAAGAGCCATTCATTACGGTTAAATATCTTAATCAAATGTCGGGTTGATGTATTGTAGGATGACGACATCCTTTTTTTATGATGTTGGCTGAGTCATTAAAATTTTTAATTATTACTAGTGGCACAGAATAGTACCTACTACTAGTGATCCCGTAGTGGTCGAAATTCGACTTATTTTTTTTATGTTTATAAATTCCTTTGCGAAGTTATATAATATGACTTGTCATTATGATTATAGATAGATACATAGATAACTTTTATTGTACAAAAAGTATTTAAGAAAATATAAAAAATAGATGCTAAAAGTTAAAAATTACTGTAAGTAAGTACAATAGGCGGTCTTATCGCTAAGGAGCGATCTCTTCCAGACAACCTTAGGATTTAGGATTATGTTTGACATTCTTCCTTGTTTGACATATGTGTGTGTGTCAAACGAATGGTAGTGTGTGTAACTTTTTTGTTTAGTATTTTAAGAAGAAGTAGAAGAATAAATTTATTTCATAAAATACGGTACATCTGTTCTTAAATAAAATAGTGGCCTACGTATTCTACCATCACTTAATATATTTATAATGCATTAATACATAAAAATATTAGCTTTCTGTACTTCAGCACACCAAATGTGACACTCCCCCGTGCCACAGAATAAATAATAGTAATAGTGTCCGTGCGCGCAAAACTAAAACACACGCTTTAAAAAGCCCGGCACTAAAAAGTGTTAAATACTAATTAAACTTATATTCTGTCTATCCCGTAAGGGCCTTGGTGTAAGAAATGTTTAATTTGAATAAAAGCGTGGGGCACTTCTATATGAAAGATTTTTCTTCTTACATAACAATTCATACCATTTTATTATTGGTTATTCTAACAACCCAAAACATGGTTAGGATGCGTTGCTCTCCACCATCAAACCCTTAACTATATATGGCCAAAATAAATTCACATGGTTTGGATTAGGAATATTAGGATACGTAATTCCACTATGGAGTTCCAGTGCCTACCCTCCTACTCCATCATCAGATCCTAAATAACATATATATATATTTTTTTACTATTTATAGGCCTGTGTTTGACCGCAATCTCACCATGGTAAGTGATGATGCGGCCGAAGGTGGTAAGCACACAAAGCCTAGAAGGAACTGGCTCTCAAGTGCAGCTGTCGGAACACACCGAAAGGTGCTTGGCGACAGATTTTCAACTTGAGGTTGGTAGCCAGCCAGGCGGGTACTACAAAGTACCCTACCACCGTGCTATGGTTTCCTCACGATGTTTTCCTTCACCGAAAGCTCAAGCTCATTGTAGCCAAATAGCTCATATGGCCAAAGTTCATCTCACGTCAATTCTAACAACTCCAAACATGGCTAGGATACGTTGCACCGCTATGGAGTTCCATTACCTACGCTCCTACTCCATCATCAAACCCTGAAAATCATATATGGTCATAGTTCAGCTCAATACAATTGCAAAAACCCCAAACACGGCTAGGACACAATATTCCACTATGGAGTTACAGTGCCTACCCTGCTACTCCATCTTCAGACCCTGAAAACCATATATGGTTAAAGCTCTTCTCAGGACAATTCCAACAACCCCAAAAACGGCTAAGATGCGTTGCTCCGTTATGGAGTTCCAGTACCTACCATCCTACTCCTTCATCAGACCCGAGATACCACATGTAGTCAAAGATCATCTCACGACAATTCCAACAATTGCAAACACGGCCAGGATACGATGCTCCACTATGGAGTTCCAGCGCCTGCCCTCCTACTCCATCGTCATACCCTGAAAACCATATATGGTTAGTCTTATCATCTAGCCAACAATTTAAATTACTATGTTAAGTTACAAATATATAGGTGTGATTAGTTTTTTTTGTAAAGTGTACCTACCACAAGGTGTAGAACTGAGTCTGATAGTAACTCACTAGTTATCACACGACATAATGTCGTCTGAACGGGAGACTCAGGTGTGAATATAAACTCCTTTGAAGCACAGGATATTATATTATTATTCCATCCAGAAATGTCACCTACAATGATTCACATTTTGACAATGTGTAGGTTTATACTATTTGTTATTTTACCTCGATCTACGAGTATCGTCGTAGCGGGCCGTAGCACCAATAAAGTACCGTAGCGGTGATAACAATACGCCCGTAGCAAGGGGAGAGCTTGCGAAGTTTCAAAATGCCATAATACACTTGTGAATTATTCAAAACAATGTTCACCCAAGTGTCAGCTCTACTGGGCCCAAACTACACCATTTTTAATGCGGATTGCATTAGAAAAAGGCGGAAAAGGCAGTTCACCTTTTAGGCTTAATTTATTTCCTATTTAATAAAAAAAAAATATAGCTGAATTGGATCGTAATTACAGAGCCCATGGTACAGCCGCAAGTTAATAAATCTAAACATAGAAGATGATAGGAATTAATATCTGTTTGACATATGTATTTTAATATTTGGTTAGGATCAAAAGTAGATTATTTATAAGAACATTTATTTTACTTAAGAAATACCTTTAAAAATTACTTTCATAGCTGCTATTGGCGCTAGCTACACGTCACTGATACATGTTCGAATGATTTAATAAAGTCAGCTGTTTGTCTGTATCAGTTTGTGGGCCGCAACAAAAATAGTCCAAGCGTTTTTAAAAATCGTTATCCGGTAATAGTCAAGATTCCGCCTACATAACAATCCCAATTGTTTCACCAGCTGAAAAATGGCGATCCGACTCGCGAACCAATGGAAGGCGTTGCCCGTCTACGGCCAAAAATGATTCTATTGGCCGATTCAATCTCTTTAATTCATCACAGCCAATCGGAAAGCGGAACGGAAGTTCAAGTCAAACCAGTTCCATTTTCGCTCTCGTGTGGCGCGCACGCGTTTTAAAAATCGAACAGCATTTAGAAAAATTATTTGAATTTCGGACTGTTTTCGAACAGCAGTGTTTTTGTTTATCGGGTGTTTTATAGTGTGCGTTACTGGATTATTTTTACGGCGTGGTTGAAAAATTGGAAGCGTGTTTCGTATATAGGTTGTTTCGTCATTGGCTGGGGCATTATTTTTAGCGTTTAGCTTGTTAAAGTTTTGTTGGTGTGATGTGGGACTGATCTTAATTTAGCTGTGTATAGAAGTGTGAGTATGCAACGACCCGTCTTCCTTATTTTTAAGCCTCGTTGCCGACGGCTGGCAGTCTTCTTTAAAACTCTTGCTTATTTAGTAGACTCGCTTCAAACATTGACTGACGTACCATAATTTAGTTCTTTATGGCATTATAATTTATTTGTAGCATTAGCAGCAATGGCATTATGTAATTGTACTGTATCATCTTATTTGGAAATCTTCAATTCATGATGTATACCTACAATATATGCAGAACTTAAGTCGGTGTGTCTTGAGAGGCGCAGATTCAAACGTTGACTCGCGTTTGACGACAATCTCAGACTTAGGAATAACAAAGTATTTCTCTTAAATATTCAATATAATCAACATTTAAATACGTCTCGATTAAATCAAAATTTTAAATTACTAACGAAAAATTATGAAAATTGTTCATACATAGAAATAAATGAATTTAATAGGAATTCATTAAATATAAATTTGTATTTGGATAAATTATGCTCCCATTTGAATGCCGAAATTGATTACATATGTTACAAAGCGGATATAATGATAACATATAAAAAAAAACAATTGCAATACAAAATAAATAAAACTAACATTCCAGAAAGAGGCACAATCCCATTTCTATTTGCACAAATAATTAAAAATAAAAATAGTACTATGACTTCCCGCGATACTGTACAAAATGGCAACAATTCCGTAGTAAATGATAAAACATGTTTTCGTCAACGAATCTAAGGAAATAAATATTTCTTTACTCCACCAAAATATTGCTGGAATCCTTGGCAAGCGAGATATATTTGAGGCTGCTTTAACTGAACTAGATGGAGAAATAGATAATCTGGACATAGTATGTTTATCAGAAACTTTTATAAAAAATGGGACCGAAAATAATCTTCAACTGAATAATTATAAATTAGTATCGGCATACTCTCGTCCTCATCAACGTAGGGGAGGAACGTGCATTCTCTTAAAAAAATATTTGGCGTATAATACATTAGATATTTCCATTAAACCAATTATTTTTGTGTTCGAATACTGTATTATAGAGATAAAACTCTATAACCTAATAATAATAACTATATATAGAACACCAACGTCTAGCATCGATGTTTTCCTTGAAAATCTTGGCCTTTTGCTGCACGAACTTAGCCGGAAAACAAGAGCATCAAAAAATATTTTTATTTGTGGTGATTGGAATATTGATGTTCTTCAAGACAGCAAGGCCTCCAAACATCTGTTGTCAATACTATCAAATTATAATTTACAAAATCATATAATTTGGCCTACAAGAAATAAATCATGCCTAGATGTTATAGCCAGCAATATTCAAAATGTAAATTCTCAACTTAAATATCTTGCATTATCTGATCACGAAACTGCTCAAATCGTAAGTGTAAAAATAGAATACCATAAAACTAAAAATAAACCAAATTTCTGGTTCGAAGAAAAAATCATAATAAATAACCAATACCTAACTAAATATGTAGAATGCCTTGCATCACTTTCTTTTAACGAAGTACTTGAAAGCATAGACACCGATGAGGCCTTTAATAATCTTCATGATATTCTAATACTATTTCATAAATTGTGCTTCCCAGTATGTAGTGTAAAAATAGTAAACAAACCAAGTAAATCAAAATGGATGTCTAAAAGTCTAAAACGATGCTGCGTTAGGAAACGCAAACTATATTTGCAATACATTCACTCTAAACATAACAAACATAAAAATAAAAACAAATATAATAACTACACAAAAATATTAAAAAGGTGTTTATGTAAAGCTCAACAAATTGACAACACTCGTTACATCGAAAATTCTAAAAATACTTGCCGAGCGACTTGGGATATTGTAAAAGGGAACTTATCAACTAACAATAATAAATACGAGATAGAATCAATAAATTATAATAATGATAAATATACAAATCCTCAAGAAATTTCCAAATTATTTAATGAATTCTATTTAACATTAACCAAAAAAAGTATTAACACTACAAAATGTTCAGGTATAAACAATAACCAAAAAAACAATAAAAACGATAAAACAATATTTTTAGCCCCTGTCAATGAGACGGAAGTAGTTAAAGTAATTAAATCTTTAAAAAACACCAAGTCTACCGGCTATGATAATATAAATACTGTTGTTTTGAAAACATGTGCAAATATTCTAGCGGTTCCATTGACACATGTAATAAATCTCTCCCTTTCCCAAGGAATTTTTCCCTCGCGACTGAAGTTGTCAATTGTCAAGCCATTATATAAAAAGGGAAAGCACTCCGATATGAACAACTACAGGCCTATCACATTGATCCCAGTTATTTCAAAAGTCTTTGAGGGAATTATGCGAGACAAGCTCAGTAACTTTTTGACTAATCACAACATATTAATAAACCAACAATTTGGATTCAGGAAAAATAGGTCTACGAGTTTAGCTTGCTTCTCGTTGTTAAAAAATATCACAGAAAGTCTGAATAGGAAATCTCTAGTGACGTCACTGTTTTTGGACATGAGCAAGGCTTTTGATTTTGTGTCACACAGTACCCTCTTAAATAAACTTGCTTGGTATGGAATTCGAGGAATAGCGAACGAATGGTTAGAAAGCTACCTTACGGGTCGTCAACAATGTGTGCAGATCACAAAAACTTGTGGACATAAAAAAAACCATTATAGATCTACTTATCAGCACAACAATTGCGGAGTCCCACAAGGCAGCATCTTAGGGCCACTTTTATTCCTAACTTACATCAATTACCTGCCACACTCAATAAATCATGATTGCGTACTATTTGCTGATGATACCACCTTAGTGATAAAAGGTACGGACAAGGTCTCCTTCGAAAATGATGTCAATGAAGCACTTAAGTCGGTCATAAAATGGCTAGAGATTAATAATCTTAACATAAATATAAATAAAACTAAAATTATACAATTCCAGACATATAAAACGACCCCAATAAAAATTGACATTAACATTAATAATTGCAAAGTAGAGGAAGTTGATGAATATACTTTCTTAGGTATAACTGTTGATAAATTTTGTAACTGGAAGCCACATATTCAAAAATTAGTTAATAAAATAGATAGGTTCGTCTATGCCTTAAGAAGACTGAGACAGATAACAAATTTGAAAGCTGCCAAACAAGCGTACCATGGCTATGTCTCGTCCATACTTCGGTATGGAATAGTTATGTGGGGTAATTCTGTTGATTCAGGTAGGGCTTTTATAGCCCAGAAAAAATGTATAAGAGCTTTATGCGAGATTGGTCCCCTAGATACATGTAAACCCCATTTCATAAATCTAAATATATTGCCTCTCCCATGTCTTTATGTATTTGAAATATGTCTATTTGTTAGGAAACATAGCGAATTGTTTAAAACTTATGGGGAATTATTGAGCAGATCTCGACACAAGAGGCGTTTATTTCTTCCAAAGCAAAGAATTGTCCTCTTTAAAAAAAATGCATTCTGTATGTGCATTCAGATTTATAATAATCTGCCAGAATATATGCATGACCTAAACTTTTCACAGTTCAAAAAACAATTATTTAAACTACTTATATCAAAATGCTACTATTCGACATCGGAATATTTAAATGATAAATTGTAATACGTACATAGATTGTGACGTTCGTAAATTAAATTGATTGTTTAAAATAATGTTGACTGGAATTTATATTGTATTGCTTAATGTTTATTAATAGTATCTTTTTCTGTATTGACATAATGGTATTAGATTTGAATTATTATTTTATTTTAAATTATATTATTAGACTGCAAAACTGTTAAAAAACTACATTATAATAATTAAGATACAGAATTATATTAAATATAAAACATAATATTTACACACCGAATAGGTAGAATATGAGGCAATATTTAGTACTCCAAGACATGTACATCTACCATATTCTTGTAAATAAATTTATTTCATTTATTTCATTTCATTTCATTTCATTTCATTTCATTTCATTTCATTTCATTTCATTTCATATATTAGTATTAATATACCTATAATATTTAATAAAATACCGGAGAAACTTAAAGAAGAGAAAAATGTTAACATATTTATTAACCGCCTAAAACAGCTATTATATTGCTATATCCTATTATAGGTTCATATGTATAGAATTTTAAGTATCTAATGTATACATTTTGCAATAAATAATTGTGTATTGAGTACCTATTAAAACGGAAGGTTTTTTTTTGTTTGTTTAAATGGGCTAATCTCTGATTCCGCCACCGATCCGCAGTGGGCATGCGTGTTGCCCATTCTTTCACCCTCATTTGTGAAAAGAGGCCTGTGCTCAGCAGTGGGATTATAGGCTGATGATGATGATGAATCTCTGATTCGAAAAATTCTTTCACTAATAGGAAGCTACAATATCTTCGAGTATACCTATATGTTACTTTTGATACCAGGAACGCAGGAGATAGTAATTCATACATCATTATAATGTAACAACATTAGTACATTTGTGAGAAAAACCAAGGTTTACCTGAAGTTTACCTACATCGCTATTGCCTCATATCAAAGTCGTTGATAACTTGAGTGACATTTGACAGCTAAGTACCTAATTCAGATGAGAGAGGAAGATCCTCATCTGGTGCCGATCCATCTTCCAGCATTTACAAACCAGTAGGATCTACTTTTTGTTTAAACACTTTTAGTTCTGTTCGACCATTGAGTTTCCACAATAGTGAAAATTGGTAAACGGAGGGATTTATTAAAGTCCTTTTTCTTTGAATTCTATAATCCAGCTAATGAAATAAAAGTATCCACGGTCGTTGCATGACCCATATTCTAATAAAAACAACACTTCACTTTTCAACTCAATTTAAAAGGGAAGGTCTATAGACATCTTTCTTTTACATCAAATATGTACAAAATGTAATCTATATATAGAACATTTCCTCAAGCCTGCCGCTGCTTCCGATTAACGGCAGGGTTCCCAGAAGGCTGGCAGCGTTTCCTCTTTGGATAGCCAAGCTGACGCGTTGGCGGAAAAAGCTCCCCGCCCGCTGGTCTCCGGAGGTCTCGATCAATTTTGATGAAGGTCTTAAATTGTTTTAAAGTTCGTTTGAAGAGGCCAAAGGTGGATAACGCAAACTATACGCTAAAAACAGCTAGTAAGCTATTATTAATAATAGCTCAATGGCTAAAAATGACAAAGAAAATAAATAATTTGACCTTTTGTAGATCCACCTGCAAGGCTAAATCGAAGCGCGCGTGGCACTTTCATAACGGCTCGTATCTCGTTTTGATATTCAAGGAATCATACAACGCAGTAGGTATCTTGTGAATCTTTGATGACATATAAACATACCTATCTAAAATCTTTCAAACCCTTTTTATAACAAAACACAACAAGAAATTCTCCGTGAAACTCCGACCTTTTGCGTCCACTAAAAAACAATGATAGATTAAATGGCCGATTAAAATCTCAAAACCAACAGACCCCACGCTTTTATTGGGTAATCAATTAAAATTTTCGATAAAATGACCACGGGTTACATGTGTTCTGAACGTTACCAAGTTTATTATGTCCCAGCGGCCGTAAGTTTCCGTGTAAGATGACCTAACATGCTCATTAATTAGCCACACGCAGTTCTAAGGTCGTAAAAGTATCATTTTATGGGTAAAAGATAAAATCTGAGGGTTCCGATTGAGCTGAGTTTAGGCCTATAAGTAATGTTTCGTTTAATTAGTGGAGTCTTGATGTATTCCGTTACATTTCATTATATTGGTTAGTTTTTGTGTTGTTTACCTACATGCACCTAATGTAATAAAAGTTTATTGATTT
The DNA here is from genome assembly GCA_951394255.1 of Polyploca ridens. Taxonomy (NCBI): domain Eukaryota; kingdom Metazoa; phylum Arthropoda; class Insecta; order Lepidoptera; family Drepanidae; genus Polyploca; species Polyploca ridens. The sequence continues at coordinate 10,456,983 of OX596269.1, read as the reverse complement.
AATAGCGATCTTCTAGCGATCATCAGTATTAGCCACTTCAGTACCGATGTCTATTCCGCTATAAGTAACTGATAAAATTAATTAAGTACCTATGTTGTAAGAAAATAGTCCTCTTGCTCCGTACTCATATTGAATTTTTGAAAGTAGAATGAAAGGCCAACAGAAACTGAACTGAGCCTATGGCCTTATAATCCCATTGGATAAAACCACAGATCTCTATTGATGAAACCGTCTGAGATTTCGACCCACTTTAAAAAAGGAGGAGGTTCTCAATTCGTACTTAAGTATTTTTTTGTATATTCGGATATAATATGAACCAGTTTCGATCTTTTTGATGGAAAGAAAATTAGGTTTAAGTAGCCCTTTTATTTTAGCCGTTAGCGGTAGCTAGTATTTATATACTCTGAGGCGGTAGGTACCTATGCTTTTTTTAAATTGCAAAAGGTATCATCTCATAAGGAAAACATATCATTGCGCATAGTTGATGTCTTTTGCAACCGCTCGCTGGTTCCTGAAATAGTACCATTTTCATATTGATTCAAAAAAAAGGATGTTATTTTTTTTCCCCAACAAATTAATTGATATGTCTTGTTATAATCTGACGATGGACTCTGAACATATGACGGAATCCTCATCTAGAGGCATTTCATTTAAATATTTTATTGATTTTCAACGAATCTTGAGACGTAGGAACTAATCTAAGAAAAAGCCTCAAATAAACAAAATAAAAATGCTTAAAACAACAAAAACGTCCCTAAAATAATATTGCACTGAAAATCATATAAGTACAATTATGAAGTATGAAAAAATCCTATGATACCATACTAACCTATTTTGGCGTCAATCTTATTTAATTGCGGAGGTAGTGGTAAAACTGCAAATAGGCCTACGACCGCCCCGCGCCCGCGCCGGTACAGCATGAACGATGGAGGTCCAGACCCCTAGGACAAAATGGTTGATTCAATGTTGTCAACAATCGTCATCGTTAGTAAACGATCAACCTTTGTATGGGAGTGACATAAGAGATTGTTAAAAATCACGTGATATTTCGATTTGAAATGTCAATCCCATACAAAGGTTGATCGTTAGTAAACGATGATTATTGTCGATAACCATATTGTCTACAGACCCAGGTCTTTGAGTCTGAGGCTTGCATAAGTTCTGTGGCCCGATTCACGGAACAAAACTTCAACGGTGTCGCAGCGACATCATCTATTTAAATTGTGTTTCGTGAAATATTTTGTACGAAAAACTTTCAAAAGCCTATTACGCCTCTCAACGATTTGTGTACTCTACCTATACATTACGTATAGGATCGTTTTTCAATCGTTCATTTGACATTACATGAATACAAAACACACTGTCGCTACGACACTGTTTTTTTTTATACTACTTAGGTAGCAAACAAGCATACGGCCCGCCTGATGGTAAGCGGTTACCGCAGCCTATGGACGCTTGCATCACCAGGGGTGTTACTCGCGCGTTGCCGAACCTGCAGAAATCTCTTCACACCCTTTTTGAAGAACTCCATGCTGTAGTCCATTGGGAAAACCACGGCAGGGAGCTCATTCCACAATCTGAGCGTCCGCGGAAGGAAGCTCCTTTGAGACAGCACAGTTCGAAACAATTTTGGTTCCCATTTTCTTTGAAGTCAACGAAATATAAATGGTTGAAGTTTTGTTACGTGAATCGGGCAACTGTTAGGAGAATCAAATCTAACACATAGGTACTGAGTCATTTTCTAAAATACTCCTCGACTCAAACTCAATCGATGCTTTGAAAAGTTCCTCCAAATGCTAACGGTATTTTCACGACGTCTCGAGCTAGGCGGAGTCCAACAAATTATTAATAAAATAAAATAAAATATTCTTCGAAATAGCTGTAAATCAAATGGGACTGGTAGTTCTTGAGATTAGCGCGTTCAATCATACAAACTCTTCAGTTGTGTAATACATACCAACCTGTATAAACATAATTGACAAATGACATTTTTTACGAAATAAATGCGTCTCTTTTTCAGGGTTGAGTAGGCGTGGATAGGTAGGTCACGATGGCCAATGAGTTGAAAAAATAAAAAATAAAAAACTATTTGTAACACATATTCTAGTTTTGATTCGGATGCGCGCCCTAGACTGTTTCCTAACATGTGCATACCTACTACTTAGTTTTTGATATCCATGATTTTGCTTAAACAGTAGATACCTCACTCAACCGTGGCAATAAATTGTATATGAATATGCTTGAATTTGGTTGAACTTCACATTGGATTGGCGCCAAAATATCCGTCAAATATCGACCCAAAAAAGTTAAATGACAAACAGTGCGGTGATTTGTCCCCTCGGTATAATATTAATTATCGATAAATCGTGTGTTTTATAACCGGCGCGTCGCGTCGATAAGAATCACGAACACCACGTGGGGCAATACCGTAATTAGGGCTTCCACTTGTGTTCATGACCATATCTAATGATCTAAGTAATACAATTAATTAAGGGAAATGTATACTTTTAAGGACAGTCCAATTTGTAGTTAAAATGTGGGAAGATTAAGGAAATACAGATTATATGTAAATAAAATAGTGATTAATGTGACTCCCTGACAAGTAACTATCGTCGTTTACTTTATTAAAATATTAAACTGTTATTTCTTGTTTATAATTTTATTACATCTTTATTAAAAGTATGTGTTGCAACCCTAATCGCAATCCAGTTCAGAATACACGTTAAATATTTATCCTAAATAATGTTAAAAGAATCCACATTCTAATTCGTACGGATGTAGGTATTTAGTTATCGGGGTGATTATCAAAAGAAATGCAGATTCAAGACGATTATCGAATTGAAACAGGTTGATTGATAAACATCTTCAGATGAATCAAAATGATGGGATTGCTATAAAGCTACATCTTTGGGGTCAGTAACCGCCAGAGCGGCTGGCCATATTTCAATAATAATATCATATAATGCCAACCAAAATGCGCGTTTTAAATGGTTTGCTTATTAGTTGTGATGAAAATGTTGAGATGGCTGCATCTGCATGGTAGGGATTGATTTATAAGTCTATACCTACTTCATTATAGGAAGCATGAAAGTGGACTTAATTACGAAAAGATTTTAAGGCGACGAAAGCTTAATCTAGCCGTTGATTTGACTTGAGGGTGTCCCTCTTGTCTCTGTTTGGCTCAGCTCAGGTATAAATAAATAAATATATTTTTATTTCAGCCAATAAAGCCATATTTTCAATACAAAATACAAAAGTACCTTATATAAAAAGTATATAAAAATAAAATAAAATAATAAGTTATAGATACATAGGTACATAGATCTAAGGTCATGTCACTTTCGGTTCTCAAGCTGGTGCACAGATAGCCAATACCTTTATATAGAACTATCTAAGCCTACACTCACCGTTCGGAGTATGCTGTTACCAGAGCAACGCAATCTCTCCCAAAAGGAGACTATACGTGCCCTCATCACAGCAAAAAAGTCGGGCACCCTCGCCTCAGCAAATGTATATGTGGGCTGTCAAAACGGACATTAGCGTCCCGCGTCAGTTTAGTTACAGTGACGTCGAATAACGTGACGATCGAAGATCGTGGGTTGGAACTTGGAATACTACTTTGAGCGGTAATAGGTTACTTTGTAGTACCCACCTGACTGGCTACCACTCTTAAGTTGAAAATCTGTCGCTAAGCACCTATCAGTGCGATCTGGCAGTTCTGTACACTTGAAAGCCAGTTCCGTTCTAGGCTTTGTATGCTTACCGCCTTTATCATCACTTATCATGTTGAGATTGTGGTCAAACACAGGCCTATTCATAGTAAAAAGAGATTAAGCACTTACGGAGGTGGTTTGGCTAGAAGAGAAGACCATGTCACCAGAAATAGCCTTATTCAACAACACAACACAAAACATTTAATTCTTATTAGTATGTGTTGGTCCTTGTGCTTTGAAGATCAGAATCATGTTCTATAGTTTATGTGTGATCTCTATTTGGACTGGTGGATAGAATTGCCACAAGAATGATTCTGAGGCAGTAGAATCGTCGATAATGCTAGTATCAGTCGAGAGAGGATCTGCATCGGCTAGATGAGTGCTCATGTCATCGCCATGCTGTTTATCTTATATATCCTTTGCTGTGGTATGTCCACTGCCACGTAATAAAAAACTCAATATAATCTTTTTTTTTTAATATTACTAAGGTAGCAAACAAGCATAGGGCCCGCCTGATGGTAAGCGGTTACCGTAGCCTATGGACGCTTGCATCACCAGGGGTATCACTCGCGCGTTGCGGACCCTGCAGAAATCTCTTCACTCCCTTTTTGAAGAAACCCATGCTGACTCCATTGGGTGCACCGCGGAGGGGAGCTCAGTCCACAGTGTGAGCGTCCGTGGAAGAAAGCTCCTTTGAGACTGCGTAGTACGAAACTGGATAGGCTGGTAAGCCGCTCATGAACGATGGAGATTGACTCTACCCACAGAGCATAGAAATACTGACTCTACCATTGGTTCAGCTGCGTCTCGCGTGGTCATCGTTCAGTTTTGTTGGTACGGATGTACTTATATGCTACTGCACAACTTATGAAGTATTCTTCTCACAGGAAGGAACTATGACCTCGGAGTAAAACGGTTCTGGTTATATCAGAACAGGTATTTTGACTCGATCGATCACGCGATCGTTATCAAAGCAAAAGTCTATTGAACTTGTTCCTTGTGTATCAACTCGACTCAATAGCGCGTTTAGTTGAATCTGTCAGTCGCCGTGACAAGGTGTTGGTTACAAAAATCAAATCGCTAATAGCGCAGTGATTCGTTCCCAACTATCGTGGTACAGTAATCGGTCGATAAATCTTGTGTTTTACAGCTGGTGTTTCGTCGATAAGGATCGCGTTCGCCACGTGGGGTAATAGTGTTGTACCCGGTGACGATATCGGCTGTCGTTATTATTGTAATATATTCGATTGTGCTTGTTACCAGTCAAATTGGTATGCAAATAGGATTTGCCGTTTCATATCTTGTTATTCGTAAGGGGAATGTTATTTTGTTTTATTTCGTAGAAAATTGAAAGTTAGTCGATATGAGGTTGTCTTTATGTTTGACTCTTGGCTGTTACAATGTGTTTTAATTGTGTTCGGTGTAAACGATCTTGATTTTATTTAAATCACTGTTGTATGTCTCTGGAAAACAAATATAGGAGAGATCTAGCGTTCGAAAAATAAGGTTAATTGGTTTAATCATAAGCCAAAAAATATAAATTGAATCATTAAGTTGACAGAGTGATTTCGTTTGGCCGCCGGCCAAGTGTTCAGAGTAAACACAATAGTCAACCTAATTCCTCAATGGCTCTAATTTTAGTCTTTATAGCTATTTAACGCTGGCGTGTTTGAAGTCACGTTAAAGTAATGATACACTCTATTTTGTTATGTGTTTTGAAAAAAAAAATATGTTATCATTTATTTACTGTGTTAGTAAAACAAATGACAATACTATTGGAAAAAAATACCCCACAATTTTACCCATGTTCCTAGAGATATAGTCATGTAATGCTTTCCTAAGATTAGTATTCAGGGATCATTCCCTAAATCCTATGTACCGATTGTCTAATTTCGTTCAGCCAATACAAAGTAATTCAGTAAAAAACGCCAAAACAAACTGCATTTAAATATTTTTAGGATATATGTTTTTTTTTATTCTGCTTAGGTAGCAAGCAAGCATACGGCCCACCTGTTGGTAAGCGGTTACCGTAGCCTATGAATGCTTGCAACACCAGGGGTGCCACTCGCTTGTTGCCGACCCTGCAGAAATCTCTTCACCCCCTTTTTAAGAACCCCTTGCTGTACTCCATTGGGAAAACCACGGCGCCATCTGAGCGTCCGCAAAGTATTTCGTAGAGTTTATTTATTTTTATGTCGAAGGAGCGGAGTCAAAGTTTTTGAACGATTAAAACTATCGACATAAAAACTATCGATAGTTTTACAACACTCGTTAACCCGTCAGCTCCATATATCAGCGAGGCCTCCCTTGCGATCGTGTCGATGATAAAAATTACTTAAAACACCAAAACATTTAACATCACGACCCTTTCTTGTCTCTTTCCCTCTTCACTTCCAACTGGGAAACAACGGAGAGGGCGATATTCCGCCCTATTGTTTTAAATTTTAAGCTCTGTCATTTGAAAAATACGGTGTATTTTGTATTGTTTTTTATTTATTATATTTTGTTTGCTTGTCAGTTAGATCTGTACAATACTTTAATGTACGTGAAGGTATTTCTGGTAAAAATATAGAAAATTGATGGTGTTGGCCCGTTTTAGATTTTTGTGTTTGATTGTCTTTAAGAAATTGATATAAAGTCGCTTTGGGAGACGTATTTATGTCTCTTGAATGTTACCTAACTACGGTAGGTACGTGCGTGCGTGACGTCACTGAATCTTATTTGAAGGACTGGTTTGAAAAATGATGCAGTGCAATAAATAATAGTTTTTCATTCAGAAAATCACTATATGAAATCTGTGCTGGATGATGGATATGTTACGAATAGTTACCGACTCTGTGATCTGATCAGTGTACCTATAATGTTACCTACCTACATTAATTATGTTGAATTGCAAAATTCCTTAAAACCTCTGATTCATCAAAATTATTGACACACTTAATTATTTTTATTTGCCAAAGTAATTTATTGTAAAATTGTATTGTTACAGATTACGAAGAACACGATTCGCTCGCGCTCAAGATTAAAATGAGAAAGAAGAGAAAACCAAATAAAAAGTGCAATTAAAAATAAATTAGATAAAAAACAAGCATTTAGATAAACATAATTCTAGCTCATGTGCGACCAGACAGAGACTGGATGTAAAAAAACCAGTGATCAAATTAAAAAGTTAAAATATTTTTTTCAAGTGACCAAATAAAATTAAGAACCAAACGCACCACAAAAACAACTTACTCGTATTTAAAAACAAACTTCGGCCCTTTAGGAAATCCTAAAACAAATAAGTAATCGACGTTTAAAAGGTGATTGCTTTTGTTTAAACATTTTTGGGACTGCTGCCTTTGGATGTTTATTTAGCTGCCTTTAAAGAGGGATTTTTTAAACACAACAGTGAAAGAACAAACAAAACTTGATCGCATTTACCGTACAGACTACCTTACAAATAATTATTTATAAAAATATGTGCTTTAGTCTGTGGTTTCAAACCGTTCCAAATTAGAAATCGTAAAGCGAGCTACTGACTGTGCGACTAACTCTGTGTGCTACGGCATCAGTGTAGTGTTAATAATTTGGTGTTAATATAGTGGTGTCAAAGTGGCTGGAGACGAGCATTTGGACATGTTGGGGGGCCCCGAGTGGGGGCAGCGGGAGGCCACCCCCCCACGAGACGCTCCCCTGCCGAGCTTCGGCTTCACGCAGGAGCAGGTCGCCTGCGTGTGTGAGGTGAGTTCACTCTACACTACACTACACTACACTCACTACTCAACGTGTGTTGTGGTTACATTTATATCGTTATGAGTTCTTATAGTTTTTGAGATAGGTAGAGCATAGTTTTTATTCGCTCAAAGAGCAGCTCGACTGGGACAGTAGGTACCTCCACCTTACAGAATACCGCAGACAAATAATTTTATGTTGTGTAAAGTTGTGTTCCTGCGCGTGAGTAAGGTCGCCAGAGCTCATAGGGGACGGGGAAAGGTCGGTAACGCGTGAGCGATGCTTCATGTGTTGCAAGCGTCCATATTGCTACGGTTACCGCTTACCATCAGGCGGGCCGTATGCTTGTTTACCGACTTAGTCGTATAAAAAAAATAGGTACATAAACCTCGCGTTGCTATGGCAACAGCTATACTTCTAATGCAGACAGACTTATATTATCTCTCGAGAACCGAAACAATCAAGACTAGACATAAGATCTCATGTATTAATTATATTTTTTAACCTTTTTTATTATGCTGGCTGTTCCCCGTGGTTTCACCCGGGTTCCCGGGATTAAAATATATATCTCCTAGGATGCTATAATACTCGGGGATACCTAATATAGCTTCCTATATTCGCGCGCCGCAGGTCGTGGGTTCGATTTTCACTCAGGACATGCATTTGTGTGCATAAACATGTCTGTATGACCTGAGTCTAGGTGTAATTATGTTTATTATGTATATATTTACAAACAAACAGTAGTATATGTAGTATATCAGTCATCTGACAATAAAGCGGAAGAGTTTTTTTGTTTGTTTAAACGGGCTAAATTTCTGGATCTATTGATTCCAAAAATTCTTTCACTAATAAAATAAAATCCTGAGACATTCCTCTTCCGCTTTATTGTTTAGTCCTATAGAAAAAAACCCGACTGCGAAAACAAAATATAAATGAAAAGAGAAAAACAAGCTCTTGAAATGTATAAGGTAGGTATTGCAGTCGGGGATAAACCAATAACCTAAGTATGTATTTTTTTTTAATATTAGTTTATCCCCGATTTCAATCTATCTATATAATATAAAATTCAATGTTCTGACTGACTGACTGACTGACTGATATATGAACAGCCTAAACCACTGGTCCTAGAGACATGAAATTTAGAGGGTATTTTCTTTGTGAAGAGTAGGTATCCACTAAGAAAGGGTTTTTTGAAATTCCACCCCTAAGGGGGTAAAATAGGAGATGAAAATTTCGAAGTTAGGATCTTCAAATTTTGTGTTTAGGCGGAAGATTGAAAATTATTTTATATGTATTTCAGCGTTTTTAATAATTCTACCCCCGAAGCGGGATGAAGTTGTTTTGTTTTATTGTTGTAGAAAAATACTATGTCATTTGTTTCCTGTAGGCCACGCGAGCGAGGCCTCCTTTCACCCTCATTTGTGAAAGGAGGCCTGTGCTCAGCAGTGGGATATCATAGGCTGATGATGACAAAGCTACATAGCTTGTAGAAGAGGCAGTAAAATTCATGTTATATTCAAAATTCTATAGATTAAAGAGCTTGATTTCTCTTTTCAGTTATTTTTTGTTTTACGCAGTCGGCTTTTTTGTTTCTTTTAATTTACTGAAATAAATATAAAATTATTATAATAAACAATATTTAATAAATAAGTATTATTAATCCAAATTCAATTCAAAATCATTTATTCAAATAGACCTTCGCGTATATCTTATGAAAAGTCTGACTAATACTCCAATAAAAATCTTGATGAAACTCGACTGAAATGCTTAATTTATTTCTGGAGCATTACAAATTTGCTAAATTACAAAAATATTAACATCAGCTTACTGCATACATATTGCATTACAGTTTCTCGGCAGTTAGCTCTGGATAGGTGCCATGTTCACAATATAGCAATCAGCCGCTTTACCAAGCGTACCTACTCACAATTAGCAGATCTTGGTTAAAGTTAAACGGCCAATCCATTGTTGAATTTAAAATGTAACTATGTAAATATTCAGCTTCAAAGTTCGCAAATAGTGCGAGAACGTAAAATAAACGAGAAAAATGTGGACGCCTGCATTGTAGTTGTACAAAATCGCTGACCGTTACATTACTTTAACATATACACTAATCGTGTTCCTGGAAGGTCTAAATTAGTCACACACAATGTTTATTGTTAATACTTATTAATACAATCCCCGCACGTTTCCATCCGCTCTGTTACTTCGTTAGCGGAACAGCAATGTTACTGATCGATTATAATTGTTTTAAGCCACTCCGTTTGTTCCGAAGTACGAGCGAGACACCTAATCATACAGCATCTGCGCTGGTGTCAGCATAGATTTGATCGATAATAGTACTGGGTACAAAGCTACAATCGCTCGTGGTGTAGTATGATTAGCCGTTCTTAATCTATCGGCAAAGTTAAGATACCACTGTCGTGGTCGGTACCCGGATAGGTGACCGCCTAGTGCTATTTCAAATCGAGCGTTTCCGTGCTTCGGAAGGGACGTCAGCCGTTGGTCCCGGTTATCACTTAATTGTGATAGTCGTTAAGCTAGTTGGATGCCTCTTAGGCGGCTTGAAAAATTCCAACAGTATAGGTTGACCACTAGCCTACCTCCACCGATCCGCAGTGGGCACGCGTGATGGAGTATCTTCCCATTCCCTTTCACCCTCATTTGTGAAAGGAGGCCTGTGCTCAGCAGTGGGATATCATAGGCTGATGATGACAAAGCTACATAGCTTGTAGAGGCAGGGTAAGTAAGCCACATGAGGCTTACGAGGGTACTATTTCATGAGATTACGATCACGGTTTTAAGGCGATTATAGCTTGTTGGTAGTAAGTCGAATAGCGTGAGGTCTATTCGGCAGCTAAACTTGAGAGCCAGCTGCCACCTGGGCTTTGTAAAAGTCGGCAACGCATTGACAATCCCAAGTGTTGCTCATGTCCACAGGTGTAGGTAGCCCCTTATCGCTAAGTACACCGCGAGCCTATTAGACAACCATTTGCCACTAAAAAAACATCAGTAGGCTCGTCTCTGCCGTTTTTGGCCTACAAAATTATTTATCCTTATTTTGGGCCGTGGCTCAACCCTTGTAAAAATCACTGACTTGTGGTGATTGACTTAACTTGAACGCCATCTACAAATGCGTTGTTTTAATTTGTGCATGCTGTGTTAAAATGTTTAGGGTTATAGTCTAGTTAAAATCTATAATATACTAATCTTAATGCTTGTAAATCGACTGTTACCTGTTTCGTTTACCTTATAAATAAATAAATAAACTAAGGCGGCTACTAATCAGTTCCCTTAGTCGCAACTCACAGCGCAATTAAGTGGCCTAAATTCTACTACCCTATTTATCTCTGCATCAAAATCCATGTGGGATACATAGACATACAGAGACGCGTGGTGTTATCTAAACTAATATAATAAAGTGGAAGGTTTTTGTTTGTTTACACGGGCTAATCTCAGAAACTACCAGTCAAAAAAATCGAGTCTAAATTCTGTCACTAATAGGAAGATACATTATGCCAGAGTATTATAGGCTACTTTTATCCCGGGAACTCAGTTGAAACTGCGGGGGAGAATGTTTTATAATAGGATGTAGAGATACGAATATAGATTCTACCCATTCTTTTTAGGCCCACTCTTGATAGCAATCAATTATATTTGTCTTGTTATGGTGCACATCTACAAATACATAATATACCCGTATACCCATATAATAATGATCAGTGCGGTGCGTCCCTAAACTCCGCCCCCTAGGTAACCGGATATCCGGTTGGCGACGGCGACGGTCGAAACCCCAGTTGTCAAGGTGACGGCCGATGTTTGTACAGTCTGTCCGCCTCCGCTCCCTCCGGCGGTACTTTTCTGATTGCTCATTTTCGTTTTTTTTTACTTTTTGGAATATGAATAGTTGAAATCAGCAATATGTTAAACAAAACGTACTGAAACCATATTAAACGACCCAATGAAGACTATTGATACAGAGTGGCCACTAAGAGGTATACATTTTTTTTGCGGGCTTAATTTTCCGGCGCCTTACAGTTGTTAGGCAAGAATTATTTCGTGTAGATGTTGCAAAATTTGATATGGAGCGTTTTTCGATTGAAAGACATGTTAAGATAAATCAGAGCTTTCGACGCAATCCACTTTTCTGTTGCGGAAACGCTGTATAAATTGCGAATGATTTTCTGTTCAAACCAAAAACTTAAAAGCGAAAATATTCTAAGTTTTTGAAAAATTTATTCACTGTTAATTACTTTTCTGTAGTACAACAGTTATTTTAGTAGCGAAACGGCCAAGCCACATATTTTGACTACGGTGTGTAAAGTTTGTGAAGTTAGGGCTTGTAGAGTTAGGGCGTGTAGATTTATAAGATTGGCTCTACATGAGATCTGATAACTTTTTGACAGTGCAAGCCATATGGTCTCGTCTTGGCAACATTTTAAATGAAAATGTTTTTGGTGGGATATTAGTGTCTTCACACAGCGTGAAGAATCTGATAGGAATGTTTTCAACTCTATTTTATCACATAGGTACGCTAGTAATATATAATTCAATGCATATAGGTATCAAGATAATATCATCAAATCATTTATATCAAATAAACCTCTGCAGGCACTTATGAATAGTCGGGCTGTAATGCCGACTGGAAGGTTGCATTGTTTGAGAAGAGCCGGCAATAAACGGCTCCTAAATCAGTTTTTTTTTATGAATTTTCATCCGGGACACTGTCAGTCGACTAACGCCAGAAGTATGGGAAATTATTATATATTCCACACGTATTTTGTAATTGGACATTTGGCAGATGTTATAATCCACACGTTACTGCCAAGCAAAAAGTGTTTTTGGAAAAATATCTCTTATATTCCAAAAAAAAAAATTGCAATAACTATAAGTTGTATGGTTCTTATTTGGCCATCCTGAAGAAAATCTGTGTATGTTATGTTTACAATAAGTTCGGAATAGGCATGGGAAACAAAAAGATCACATAAATCAAAAAATATAATAGATGACCAGCCGTTCATAAAGAGAAAAGCTGATTCAAATTGCTACCAATATGCCAGTTGGTGGTGTGCCCAGAACACTGGCGTCTACACGTGAAACTATAACTAATATAATTGACTTGATGTCCTCAGGAAAATTGACGCGTTTCAGCTCATATACTTTCAGCGACTTGTTTATAATGATCTTTAGGTGAGCAATTAGCATCGAGGCAGCTCAACGCGACGATTACATGATATTATAAAGCTTTTATTACTAAACACTTAACCAAATACAGTTTTATTTGAGTTTAATATTTTGAATAATCCATAAGAAGCACAAAACGTATAAATTCTCATGCGAGCGAGATATCTCAAACTTTCTAAAGCGATTTCAAAATTAAATCATTAAGTAGGTACCTAAGTACCTACCTATCTAATCTATTAATATAATGACAGTGTCGTCACAGTACATATATGAAAATCTTATTCATGTGAGGAAAATCTTAAATAACTTTCCTAAGAATAGTGACACTCATAGTTTGAACACTAGAAATAAGCACAAACTTGCTGTACCTTTAACTCGGCTCAGCAAAGTCCTTAACTCTTTCAAGGGGCAATGTATACGTTTCTATAATAAAGTACCCAAAGAAATCCAAGAGCTACCTATACATAGATTCAAAAAGATAGTTAAACAAAAGTTATGCACGAAAGGGTACTATAAAGTTTCTGATTTTGTAGATGACAAGAATGCATTTGAATGAATTGTTCGCTTCGCAGGCTATTGTTATATATATTTTGTAATTGTAATACTTCTATTTACATATTTAAAAAAAAAGACTTGCTGAGTTTCTTGCCGGAGTCTTCTCAGTTCAAGTTGTATTTGGAACCGGTGTAGAGCCATTTGTTAACGTTCACAAGTGCCCTATCAGGGCCTAAATTGAATAAATGCTTTTTGAATTTGAATTTGAATTTACCTACGTCTTCTTTAAGTACTTGTCTTTCACGACACAGGGTGCGTGCGTGTGCGTGACCAAATGTGAAAAAGCACAGCCCAAAAAACCAATATGTATGCTGTTGATGATGGAAACCTGAAAAGAAATAAAAATATAAATTAATACCTTAAAACTATCTATTGTATAAATGTAAACTAAGAAAAATGTATAAAATAATATTATGTAAGTACTTACCTTGTTTGCTTATGCTATATCAGTGTATGTATCTACCTACCTACTAACATTGAAATAAATGGGTGGACGTTAGCCGTTTAGTCGTCTGCACACCGCTCTTAAAGCTACACGCTGTTCGACTAGCGATCCAATTTAACCGAAAAAGTCTCATCTTTTATTTAAATCTCAAACCAACGCCTCTGTCGTGTACAAAGCTGGTCCTTCGAGCCGGATCTTCGTTGTTGAGAGTTAAAACTAAACCTGTAAGCAGGATGTCATTCCTCCGCACGCCGCGCAAACCCCACACACGTGGCGCATTGAAACGTGAGTTACTGGCTAACCAAGAAAAAGAGGAGACACTTGAAACGATGTCGGAAGTCATGGATAAAACAGTGTGTAAAAATAGCAGTGCACCAAGTGCGAAATTAGTCGATAAAAGTGTCACTCAAAGTGCGTCGTCTAGTGCCGTACGAAGGATGCAACTTGAACTTCAAGCTGCCCAATCGAAAATGCGTATCCAGTTGGAAGCCGCTGAAGCTGAAGCTGAGGCAAAATTAAAGGTAGCTCAAACCAAAGCACGACTCGAAACCGAATTGCTTGAAAAGAAATTAGAAGTGGAAATGGCCGAGTTGGAATCACGACGCTCTGAAAAATCATCAGTAAGCGGCGTACAAAAAGTAGAAAACTGGTTATATCGTTCTAACCAAGAAGAAAATAAGCAAAGCGAAGAAGTGTTACAAATTCAATCGAATCGTGATAATGAACAAGCCGCCTGCAGTAACGAAAAACCTCACGTTGACCGCCCAGACGTCCTCCACCAATCAGGCGACGCCAACGGTGGTAGTCGGGACGACCGCCAAGCTCAGCATAATGATGTTCACGAACCTTCTAGAAAGCAGAACAGTGATATAGATAACTTAGCTAATGCAATTCGTGATGCCATTAATGCCTCGTCTTCTAGAAGCGAAAATAAAGAATTGTTGACTAGGCTTGCCACATCGAAAGACTTACCTGTGTATTTCGGCGAACCAATGGAGTGGTTACAATTCAAGGAAGCTTACCATGAATCAACAAAGCTTTGTAAGTACAGTGATACTGAAAACATGTGGCGTTTACGCAAATGTTTGCGAGGTGATGCTAAAGATGCCGTCACTTCACTTTTGATAGGCGATACAAAGCCTGATGCTATAATCGCCACACTTGAACTGAGATTCGGCAGACCAGAGTACATTATGTTCAAAATAATGTCACAGCTAAAGAAATTACTACCATTGCCATCAGCCTACCACAGCGAAATTGTCACATTTTCAACAAAAATTAAAAATTATGTGGCTGCTACAGTGGCACTGAAACAAATTAATTATTTGCATAGCCCGGAAATGTTCAGTGTGATTGTGTCCAAGTTGCCAACTACATTGATATCAAAGTGGGCTGATTACTCTCACGATAAAGACAGTAAACCAAAACTAGAATTGCTAGCAGAGTTTTTACACGACGAAGCGATAAAAACTGCAAAATCAGGTGTAAGTCACATTTATAGCCAGTCTGATCGCAAGAAACCTGAGGAGCGTAAAAATCAATACGTTCTTCTACATAAAGACACCGAGAGCAAAGAAAACTGTAAATTCTGTAAGAAAAAACTAAATCATAACCTAGAACATTGCAGTGCTTTCAAACGAGCAATGAGAAGAGATCGCTGGCGTTTTGTACGCACTAATAACTTGTGCTACAAGTGCCTGGGCGCGCGTCATAGCGAGCCCTCAGTGTCAGTGTGTACAGCTGATGAGTGTGACGTGGACGGGTGCGGGCAGCCGCACCACCGCCTGTTGCACTGGGTCCAGCGCAAGGAGCAGGCCGTGCTACACACCGAAGCGCGCGGACAGCCCGCTAGCGTGTCCGCGCTGACGCCGCCTTCCGAGCCGTGCCGCGCCGACGCCGGCGCCGCTGACGACGACTACGACGGCGATAGCGACACCGATACTGGTGCCGATGCAGGCTCCGACAACGACGTCACTGTAGCGCATGCGAGTGCATCAGTTTCCCAACAAGTGTTCCTAAAAACAGTGCCCGTTACCGTGTTCGGTCCTAGTGGTAGTGTTCATACTCATGCGTTACTCGATGACGGTGCAACCGTGACTCTTATCGCGAGTGACATCTGTGAAAAGATTGGAGTTAACGGCAAAAGCATTACAATGCGTGCACGCAGTGCATGGGACTCAGGTGAGCTTGTGTGCCAAACTGAAATCATAAACTGCCATTTAAGTAACAGTGATGGTGAACGATACACATTACAAGCTCGAAAATTAAATGAACTGAACTTGCCGACTCAGCGTATTTCATCTAAGATTTTAGCTAAATTTAATAATGCTAAATATAAGTTTTGTTATTGTAATGTACGGCCTAAGATATTAATTGGTCAGGATAACTATCATTTGATTACACCTTTAATTTGTATTGGGGGGAAAACAGGTGAACCATTCATCACAAAGACACCACTTGGCTGGTGTATGCATGGGATGGTTAGTACGGTGTGTAAAAACAAATTGGCTGATCGCTTCGTCGCACACTCATCGTGTTGTGAAGTTAGCGCTCGCGCCACTCATAGCATTGCGGCCGAACTCCGGGCCGGATCCGCGGAAACTTCACACTTGTTTACTATCCAGTGCAGCGAGCCCTCAACGACCGCGCTACCCACCGTATCCCCTGCAGGTAATAATGATAATATACAACATAATTATAGAAAAATAAGTAAATATTGCTGTGAATGCGACTCCAAGTTGCACGAGGAACTACGCCGCGCATTTGCGATAGATTCAATTGGAATTTCTAATAAGACACGCCAACATCCTGACGAGATACGAGCTGTATCTATTTTGGATAAAACCTCAAAGTTTGTAGACGGTCAGTGGTCCGTGGGTTTGCCGTGGAAGTATGATATGTTTGAAATGCCTGAATCATACCCTAATGCTTTAAAAAGATTGAATTTAGTAGAACGAAAAATATTAAAAAATTCAGATTATGCAACACGTTACCGCGAAAGAGTACAGCATTTACTTAGTAATGATTACGCACGAGAGTTAACGAAAGATGAGTGCAGTCAACTTATTTGGTATTTACCACATTTCGGGGTGGATAACCCTAATAAAAAGAAATTACGTTTGGTATTCGATGCCGCTGCCAAAACTCGCGGAAGCTCATTAAACGATTATCTATTACAGGGACCAGACTTGTTACAATCTCTTTATGGAATAATGTTAAGATTTCGTGAGAAACCTATAGGTATTATAGGTGACATAAAGGACATGTTTCTCAGGATAAAAATTAGAGCGGAGGATCAGCACGCCTTCAGATTCTTGTGGAGAGATAAAGGAGAACTAAAGACGTATGTAATGAATTCTTTAATATTTGGAGCTAACTGTTCTCCGTTTATAGCCCAGTATATTAATCAGAATTTAAATGTATCCCGATTCCAGGATCAGATTCCAGAAGCCGTCGCTGCTATACGAAACTCGCAGTACATGGATGACTATATCGATAGCCTGGATGATGAGATCTCAGCTAAGAACAGAATAGAACAAGTAACTTTTATTCATAAGAAAGGAGGTTTTCAAATGCGAAATTGGATGAGCAATAGTTCGACTGTACTACATAATATGCCACAAGAAACCTTAAGTGAAAATGCCGTAAGATTCAAGATTGAAAGTCAACCAGAACGTACACTTGGATTACTCTGGTATCCAGCAAAAGATATGTTGGCATTCGACCTATCTCTGAAACGTATTCCTAGTGATATATTACAATGCAAACGGAAACCCACCAAACGAGAATTGTTAAGAATTATAATGTCAATTTATGATGTACTTGGATTTCTTGGTCCGTTCACAATTAAAGCAAAAATCATAATGAGAGATGCTTGGCAAAGTAAATTACAATGGGATCAGGAAATAATTGATGAGTTATTTTCGCCTTTTCGTGAATGGATTAAACAATTACAGAACATAGAAAATATTCGCATACCCAGATGGTATTTTAATAGATACAAACAAGGCTCTAATTTGCATGGACTCTCAAGCAAACTTTACGAACATGATGACGTAACTTATACTACGAGTGCTCGCGAGGCGACAACACTGCAGTTACATGTATTTTGTGATGCATCGCCGACCGCGTACGCAGCCGTCGCCTACTGGCGTAAGCGAGCTAGCGATGGAAATACTTGTGTCGCATTTATTGCTAGCAAAAGCCGTATAGCACCCACAAAACTCGTTACAATACCGAGGCTTGAGTTGCAGGGAGCATTATTGGCCTGTCGATTAGCAAATACCATTACAAAGGAACACAGAATACAGCCCAATGATATATTTTATTGGTCGGATTCTACCACAGTACTTCATTGGATAAAAAATCAACACAGAAAATATAAAACGTTTATCGCTAACAGATTAGGCGAGATTGATGAAATGAGTAAACCACATCAATGGAACTACGTTCCTACAAGTATGAACGTTGCCGATCTCGCGACAAAAGAAAGCGATTTTAAACTACAAAACGACTCTGAATGGTTTTCGGGACCGCCTTTCTTGTACTTCAGTAAACAGAGCTGGCCGCACGCACCTGAAATAAAGGAAAAAATTAGTGATGAGCTCTTGGAAACAATACACAATACCAATTTAATTGAAGTCAAGATACAGGACCTCCCAGTCCCTGATCCTATTCGTTTTTCAAGCTGGCTACGACTGCTACGATGTACCGCCACTGTCCTTTTGAGTGTAGAGAAACTGAAAAAGAATAAAAATACATGCATTAATGAAGAGTTAATGAGAAAAGCCGAAATCTTAATGCTTCGCCATTCACAATCACAAACCTTTCAACAAGAAATAAACCTTCTCAAGCAAGGCAAAGAAATTGAACGCAACAGTCGATTACTTACCTTGACGCCTTATTTAGATAAAGAAGGCTTGCTTCGCGTTGGTGGTCGGATTGCAGCGGCTACTGGCGTTACCATGGAAATCAAGAACCCAATCATTTTAGATGGAAATCACCATACATCAAGGCTAATTGTGAAACAATATCACATAATGGCAGCTCACTCCTGTAACGAAACCGTAGTCAATGAGTTACGTCAAAAATATTGGCTTTTGAGATTGAGACCTACTGTGCGAACTGTCGCTTCAAAGTGTATAATTTGTCGTATACGTAAAGCGACCCCTAGACCCCCGCGACTTGGAGACCTACCTGAAGCCCGATTAACACATCACCAGAGGCCATTTACTATCTGTGGCATAGATTTATTCGGACCTATGGAAGTGACGATGGGAAGACAGAGACAGAAACGGTATGGAGTACTCTTTACTTGTCTTACTGTACGAGCAGTTCATATTGAACTTGTCTCATCATTAACAGCTGATTCGATGATTATGGTTTTGCGAAGAATGGCGTCCCGTCGAGGCTGGCCTCGCACGATTATCTCAGACAATGGCACGAATTTTCATGGCGCCGAGTCCGAACTGAGGAGATCATTCGCTGACCTGGACCAAAGCAAGATAATGAGTGACGCTCTCAATACCGGAGTAAACTGGAAATTTATACCACCTGCAAGTCCACATATGGGTGGGGCATGGGAAAGACTCATCAGAAGTGTAAAAAATGCTTTGAAAGTCGTACTGCGAGAAAGGGCACCGAAAGAAGAAATATTGGCTACGCTGCTTGCTGAAATAGAAAATATAATTAATAGTAGACCTCTTACTCATGTGTCTGTGGACCCCCGTAGTCCAGAATCATTGACCCCTAACCATTTTTTGATAGGCTCGTCTTCAAACTTACCTGTGTCCGGAGTATTCGATGACGGAGATCTGTACCTACGTCGGCAGTGGCGTGCTGCTCAGCGCTTAGCTGACCTTTTCTGGAACCGTTGGATGAAGGAGATCTTGCCAACCCTCATACCTCGTCGTAAATGGAATCAGGAAGGAGCGGTTTTGAAAGTAGGTGATTTCGTAGTAGTAGTAGACCCATCATCGCCGCGTAACATCTGGCCGAAGGGAATAATACAAGCTGTTTACCCTGGACGCGATGGACGGGTAAGAGTTGTTGATATTAAAACTACGACAGGTGTGATGAAGCGACCAGCCACTCGCGTGGCTCCTATACTACTCGATGATGAGTGTCAGCTACCTGACACTGGGGGGGAGAATGTTGATGATGGAAACCTGAAAAGAAATAAAAATATAAATTAATACCTTAAAACTATCTATTGTATAAATGTAAACTAAGAAAAATTTATAAAATAATATTATGTAAGTACTTACCTTGTTTGCTTATGCTATATCAGTGTATGTATCTACCTACCTACTAACATTGAAATAAATGGGTGGACGTTAGCCGTTTAGTCGTCTGCACACCGCTCTTAAAGCTACACGCTGTTCGACTAGCGATCCAATTTAACCGAAAAAGTCTCATCTTTTATTTAAATCTCAAACCAACGCCTCTGTCGTGTACACACATATTAAATGCTTATTTAACTTTTTTAACCACTATTTTTGAGCTAAAATGTGTTTAATGGGTGCTTCTTGAGCTATTAAATGTTATCTAAAGAACTGTCATATTAAATGGAACTTTAGTTACTAATGTCGCTTTGTTCAACATAAAACTACGCAAATGAGGTTTTAAAGGATCGTTTGACACTTCATTAGTTAAATTTGAAGGAGGCATTCGTTATTAGTCAAATGACTGTTTGTGCAACAGTTTAATGGAAGATTAGTGTTTAATGCCGACTTTAAAATTTAAAAGAACGTTTCTGCAACTGACTGTTAGTGTCAAAGTTCTAAATTAAAACACACACCAGATAAACCATGATAAAAATTTAAAATCTTTTTATATTTTTATCATGGTTTATCAAATAATAAAAAATGTTTTTGTTATTCACTTTTTTACTTTCCACCGGGGCCCCAAATTTTTAAGTACCCAGGGCCCGGTAATGGCTTAAGGCGGCCCTCTGTGGCCGGCGCAACTTCAACGCAAGCATAGTCTAAAAGCTTGTTGTTTCATCCAACGTAATGTTTGACTTCGAAAAAAGAGAGACAGCATCAGAGCCGTCGGTTATCAGTCGGTAAATTCCGCTGATCACTCGC
>OX596269.1:10337757-10436084 GCA_951394255.1 Polyploca ridens | reverse complement strand
AGCTTGGTAGGAACAACTTCAAAAAGGAAGCCGATAGAAGAATACAACTGGGCTGGGCAGCATTCGGAATGCTTCGCCGAGTCTTTACATCATCGATACCGCAGAGTCTCAAGTCAAACGTTTTTGAACAGTGTGTCCTGCCAGTGATGACCTATGCCGCTGAAACGTGGTCTTTGACAGTTGGCCTGATCCACAAGTTTAAAGTCGCTCAGCGGGCAATGGAAAGAGCTATGCTCGGGGTTTCTCTAAAGGACAGAGTTCGCAACGATGAGATCCGGCGGAGAACTAAATTAACCGACATAGCTCTGAGAATAAGCAAGCTGAAGTGGCAGTGGGCAGGCCATGTTTGTCGCAGAACGGATAACCGATGGGGTAAACGAGTTCTTAACTGGAACCACGCACAGGCAAGCGAAGTGTGGGACGCCCCCCCGCTAGGTGGACCAATGACCTGCGAACCTTGGCGGGCGGTAGGTGGATGCGAAAAGTGGAGGACCAGAAGATGTGGCGACTATTGGGAAAGGCCTATATCTAGCAGTGGACGACCACAGGCTGATGATGATGATGATGATGATGAGAGAGTTTCAGGGTTTGACTGTAACTTGTAATAATTTAAACTAAGCCTACCTAATATAGAGACTGTACGAGATTTGTTCCAAAGTCCACAATCCCATTACCGATGTAATTAAAAAGATATCAGCCAGTTTTGAATCAATAAAAACATCAAGTTTTTATAGTGTGTAATACAATACGTTAGTGTTAGAGGAAGCGGTAGGTAGAGATGCGATGCGGTGTCGTGTTCCTGCACCGCGCCGCGTCGTGTCCTCACCGCGCCGTCACCGCACCGTCACCGCACCGGCGCGGCACCGGACCGACACGACCTCACTTTGACAATACTCTTTATATTTATTATAACCACAGCTATAACTACTTGTATATAAACACACTGACTCACCTATGGCCTCAAATTACTAAATAGATAAACGATTTAATCAATCGGTTTATTAAAAGATTTTTTAGTTTCAAAGGACCTACTTTCATAAACTCTACACACCGTAGTCAAAATATGTCGCTTGGCCGTTTCGCTACTACAAGAACTATTGTATTACAGAAAAGTTATTAACAGTGTTTTTTTTCACATAACGCCCATGTGACGGTAGCGAAACGGCCAATTTTGACTACGTTGTGTAGAGTTTGTGAAATTAGGGCTTGTAGAGTTAGGGCGTATAGAGTTATAAGCTTGGCTCTACATGAAATCTAATAACAAGCCATATGGTCTCGTCTTGGCAATATATTACATGAAATTTTTTTGGTGGGTCTTTTTTGTTACCAAAAACGATATATCGTAAAAAAATATATACCTAATGCAAACGCTTTTTTTAAAGTTAAATTTTAAAACTATTTAGTTCATCGGGAAGGAGGGAAGAGTCAGTAGCGCGTGAGGGATGCTTCCTGTGTTGCAAACGTCCTTATGGCTACGGTAACCGCTTACCATCAGGCGGACCGTACGCTTGTTCACCTACTTCGTAGTATATATATACTTTCTCATTTAGCACCCGAAGTGCACCTATCGTTTACTGTTTACGAAATATCAACGGCTTAAGTTGCCATTTTGCATGAGTTACATGAAGTTAAAACTTTAATTTATTTTTAATCCTTTACAGGTGTCGAATTGGTTCAAAAATCGTCGACAACGAGACAGACAAGCGGAACACAAAGATGGAAGGTGAGTTATCATTATTGTTTAATAATTACTATGTATGTACCTAGCTAGGTGTCTGTAAACAACCGAGTCAATAATATACCTGCGAGATGCTGCCACGACCTTAAACTTAAAGGCAAAGATCCAACTTAGGCCCTAGGACAGCATTTAGGAATTCAAACTTTAGTGAAGTTGCCTCGGGTCGGAAGACAGACCTTTACTGGGAAGAACCGGCAAGAAACAACGTTACAATCGACTCTACCACCGGTTACGAGTAAACTGGAGAATACTCCAGCAAGAAACTCAATAATTAAGAAAGGTTTTTTGACCCAAAGAGCAGCTCCACTGGGGAAGTAGGTACCTCCACCTTACAGAATACCGCAGCCAAATAATGTTGTGTTGTGTTCCGTGAGTACGTCCACGTAGGTCGCCAGAGCTTATCGGGCGGAGGGAAAATTCGGCAACAAGAGAGTGTGTCGGGTGTCGCATCGCATGCGTCCATATGACTACGGAAACCGCTTACCACCAGGTGGGCCGTATGCGTGTTAAAAAAAGTGAAAGCTATAGAAAGCTACGAACGGTAATCGCACTAGTATCGCTGGAAGGCGAGCACGCTGCCTGGCACAAGTGCTGAAAGTGCGCTCCACAATGCATTGTCACATTCAGCTGATTAGTAACAACAATATCGGGTGTCGGCGACGCGCGACGCGCGACGCGCCACGTTGCAATATTTGTGTGTCACTCGCGCGCCTCGCGGCGACCTCGTGTTGGGTTACATTGTATTTTAGGTAACATATACCTACAGCCCATGATATGAATTGTAGAGTCATTAGTTAATGTTCATAAGTACCTTATCCTGGGCCTCCACGTGGGCACGTGGCTCCATCCGTCTCAACTCTTAAACGCGTAAAGGTACTATAAAAGCCATGCAACACTAAAAAAAACCCGCAGATCCCAATAGTAACAGCACAATGAAAACTAAACACTTATCTTAAGGAAGCCCCGGTAGCACTGAAAACTGCTTATGCATTCTAACGAACAGACAAACATAGAGACACTGTGTGCTATTATGTAAGCACTAGCATCCGCCCATAGAGGTGAGTATGCATCCGCCTCGCGATTTTGTCCGCAACCTTCTTTTACCCCCTGAGGGGTGCAATTTTGCAAAGCCCTTACTTAGCGGATGCCTAAATATAAGGGACCGGGGGTGTACAAAATTGTATGTTTGCAAGTATTCATTTTTCCATTGATCCCTTTCTAACTCATGTGAAATAATCCCAAGGATTCCCCTCGAGTACCTATCCCACTTTCAGATTTTCAGTCGTTATAAAAGATTTTATCTCACTCTCTTATAATATACCTCGCTCTATTCTTTTCCGTTCAACATTTAGAATTAAGTTAAAACAGTAATTATGCTGCAAATGATAGAATTAAGAGAGGTAGAGCGTAGCGTTATTTCACTCAAAGAGCAGCTCGACTGGGGAAGTACCACCACTCCACCTTACAGAACACCGCAGCTAATAACAATGAAGGGCCAGTAACGCGTGAGCGATGCAATCATAGCTCTGTGAAGTCCAAGTCTGCGGCGAAGTTCATGGGTTTGAATCCAATAATGAACCTGAGCTTTCGGTAAAAGAAAATATCGTAAGGTTAATATGGTTATCCGCAGGATGCTGGCCACCACGCTGCCGCTGCAGTAGGCCAGCTGCACTTGACAGTCAGTTCCTCGTAGGCTTTGTTTGCTGGCCACTTTACGTGTCATTTTATACCACTTTATTGACCAACTGTACCCCGCGGTTTCACTCGCGTTCCCGAGGGATCGTATGTTTTTCCGAGATACAAAGTATACTACTCGTATTTCTTAATTCAGAACAAATTCTCTTTGTGTGCCAAATTTCATTCCAAAAAACCTATTCAGAATTTTTTGCGTGAAAGAGTTACAAACATCTTCACATCCGTATAAATATATTACTAGTTGTCCCCCGCGGTTTCACCCGCGTTCCCGGAATAAAAAGTAGCCTATATCCTTCTCCATACCATGAGCTATCTGCGCTATTAATCGCGATAGGTTCAGCGGTTTAGGCGTGAAAGCGTAACAAACAAACAAACTCACATTCACACTCTACTAATTAGGATTGTAGGATGTTACTCCAAATGTACCTAAGTCGATTTAAGAATGAGCTAACGATAGAGTCTACCTACATATATCTATGGGGCTAACCAATGAATGGAGCTTCCTACCGCGGATGCTCAGTTTGTGCAATGAAATGAGCTCCCCGCCGTGATTTCCATAAAGGTACGCGCGTACATTATGGGGTTCAACAAGAAGCAATACGTGATACCTCCATGGTGTTGTCGTGCGTGTACCCACAGGCGACTGGTTGCCGCGCCACCATCACGCGACCGTATGGTCTTTGCTATTTTAGATTTTTTACTCACTTTTCAAAATACATATTTGATTTTCATTAGGTACTTACCTACTAGTTATTTTCGCTAGGGATCAAACTCATCCCTCCCACTTGCAGGCGAGTGTATGGTGTATTTTAATGAACCACCAAGGGTAATTTTTTTTTAATCCTTCGTCGCGTCTCATCTCGTCGGTCCACATAAATGAAACTATATTTTTCGGAGTTTTTATCGGAGTGAAAAGGTCTGGAACTTGATCAGTTATCTCAACAAAGCCGCATCTGTTCTGGCTCATTGATGCAGAAGTCCCAACTTCGAACCCGAAAAAACTTATAAGCAAGAACATTATCTACTTGATTTCGGTTCCGTAGGATTTCAATTAGCATTTTATTATAGTGAATACTTTTTATTTTAATTTTCAGAAGCTTTAAAAATAAAAAATATTGTAGTGTCCTGATTGTAGCTTATTCAAAATTACTTAAAAAATAAATTGCAATTATTTTTAAAACACGTTAAATATCCCTCAAAATAATTAAAACCATGACTGCGGTCAGAATACTTGTCTTTATGAGTTTTTAATACATTTTTTACTTTTTACTATTTAATTGTAAATATTTTTTGGGTGTCCCCATAGGGTTAAAACTTTTATTTTGAGTTTGACCATAATTACTTAATGAGTGACGGCGCGGCCGAAGGTTGTGTGAGCCCTGAATCCAGAAGCAGCTAGCTGTCAAGTGCTGCTGCCGGGCGGGAGTAGGCAGCCTTACTCTACTCCTTCGTGATGCTGCCCACCAATTTAAAGCGAAGAGCAGCAACAATCAATCGTTTTTTTTTTATTTATCCTAGGTTACACCTTCTTTAGTGTTCCCTATTCACACTACAATCTAGCCTTAATATTAGGCTAATAAGTTATTTAAATTTAACATAAACTTCTATATTGACTATATCTAAGAATGTGTCCATTAACACTTTTCTTATTGTCTCTATTAATCAATCGAATGAAGGTTTTATTTACCGTCGAACGAACCCTAATTATTCTGTCTCTACTGTTTCCGTAACGCTTATATTCACAATATTATTATTTGACGGTCACAGTGTCTCTCTGTTTGTATGTGGGTGGTCTATTATGTCTATTACAAACTTAACGAATCTACCACCCACTCAATGTTATTATCAAAATTAGATTCCCTTTAAAATTATTAAGTACTTATAGGGTTGTCAAACAGCACTACTTGGCAGGAGTGAACAAAGAAATTAAAATCAGTATAGCTAGTCTATTTTTTATTGGGGTAAAAAAATCTTTCCAAGTCACTTTAAGTTAATCGCGAGAGTCATCTATTTCTTTTCAGAGCAAACTATTTTCGGTCGTGAATAGGCACGGAGTAAAATTGATTAGATATTGTAAATATTGCACAAAAAACAAATCCAAAAAACTCATTTATTCAGTCTGGCCCTGATGTTAGGAGGCACTTATGAACGTTACAATTGACTACTACCGCGCACCGGCTTGACTGAGAATACTCCAGCAAGAAACTCGACATAAATTACAACCTAAAGTCTGTGCTAAAGTCCAGACGACTGTCCATAAAAAGAATGCCCATAAAATAAACCATAATTACGCACATACACGTATCTGTGTATAGATAAGTACAATAATACACAAAGGGGGAGTAGGTACCTACACTACACCGCACTACACGTTTGCCTATCCATTTGGCTGGCTTCGGCGAGTAACCCGATATGGGGCAGAGTACATCCCTGATGTAAAACTCACATGCAATCTGATGTAGTCTCTACAACATCATCTATAGAGTACAATTTAGAGTGGATGATAGTTAACGGTGGTTGTTCAGCATTTTGAATTTCGAACGCTCGATTCTGATATTTGAATTCGTATTCCAAGTTTCAATATTGATGGCTGGCTACGTATTTTAATTCGAAATAATATTTGTAAAAAGCTATTGCGATTGCGATATCTGTTAGTGGTTACAAGGACTGACAATGACGACGTCAGGTCGCACTCAGGGTCATATCTTAACCTAGGCATGTCTCCGATGGTACCTAGGTATAATGACGTGAAAAACTCTTTCCATTACTATAATGCTAATAAATTGCTAGTTTAATAACTTACATTTATTAGTTATCTTATCTTACTAATATTATAAACGCGAAAGATTGTATGTATGGATGTTTGTTACTCTTTCACAAAAATGCTACAGAACGGATTTGGATGAAAGGCACACAGAATATATTCTGGATTAGCACACAGAGTACTTTTTATCCCGGGAACACATAGGTACGATCTCTCGGGAATGCGGGTGAAACCGCGTGGGACAGCTAGTAGGTACCTACATACATAAAGTTGGAGATTCTATAGAATAACATTATTTTAATGAGAGTTTTCTTATGATACCTGTAAGTTAATAATTGGACTGTTTTACAAAAAACTTAAACCGACTTCAAAGTACACCAAGAAGTAATCAAATTCTGATCCCTGGGAAGTGTACCCTTTCAAATAAAAAAAGAATTTTCCAAATCGGTTAATAAATGACGGAGTTATGAGGAAACAAACATAAAAAAAAATACATTCGAATTGAGAACCTCCTCCTTTTTTTGAAGTCGGTTGAAAATACCTGTCAAATCGTGTACATAAGGTACAAATTGGTTCGAATCATCAACAGTTTGACAGGTATTTTGAGCATAGAGTATCATAAGAAAACTCCTCATTGTAAACAAGAAATGAAATAATTTCGCGGCATTCGAATTATAAACTTAAGAATAATAAGATAATAAGAATATTAATTATATTATAACGTATTTTGGATCTTCATCATATACATACGCACATACATTAACATTTAAAATCACCCGATTTGGAAAAACAAAACAAAGTTTAATTTGAAACGAAGCACTCGCAATGTCTCTATTGGAAAGCGGCCAATGACGTTTTGCGTGTTAGAGCGAGCTGCCCCTATAAGTGTGACAGAGACGGGTATATGAAACCTGACACCGCCACATCTGCGGCCTAAAACCGTGCAGGGACGAAGTCGGGATGTCATATTATTATTGTTTGAATTTAAATTTAGCTACTTTCATCGTATGTAATAATACCTGTACATTTGATATTTAATATTATTAAATCAATATATTCGAGTTGATCAGCAGTCACTGACGTATAATAATTATTTATTTTATTCTTGCTGATATAGTATACAGGATGTAATTTAATCCTCATGGATTATTTCATAAAGTTATTTAAAAACAACTCGTCGATAGAACCTTGGCTGCCGGTTAGCTGAAGAGATTTATCTACTGAATTATAAAAAAAAACTAAAATTAAAAATGTTTTTTTTAGACGGAACAAAGTATAGCATTACATTTTAAAGAATCGTCCTTTTAGCACAAAGCCTAATTGAGAGTATTAGGCTTTGTGCTAAAAGGACGATTCTTTCCTGTTTGTGTCCAATGAAGTGGAAGTGGACGGCTGGATGGACAAGTCTTTGCGATTTTGTGAAAAAAGATAACCATGCAAGCCAAAAATTTTGCCTATTTTTTGTTTTATATAGGGAAATATAAAATAATGTAAAAATATACATAGTATTAGTTTAAAAGCTCATCAACACGGGTATACCGTTTTTTTCCAATTAGACAAATATTTTTCCTCTGCACCTTCAGAGGTTCTGCACCTTCCGTCCCTACACTAAATCGTTCTTAGCTTATTGACATTTCGCTTACCTGTCAAATGAACAACAGTACCTACATATATTCTTTTGATGATTTTATTTTATTTGACAATCTTGTCACGCTGTAAGTGAGTATATTGTTGCGTATATGTTTGTTTATTTTCAATAGGGCGTAAAATTTTATATAAAATATTGTATTAGGTTTCACAGGCGTTCGAATTTTCCGACTAATTGTTGTATCTTTTATATCTGTTCGTATGAAGAAAAGACTTTAGAATTAGGGAATGATCTTTCTCAAACTCAAATGTAATCCTGTTTGATTTAAAGGTTCGTTTTTCGCCAAAAACGATATCACCTTTATAATTATTTTAACTATGAAAATTAGTGTTTTCAGTGAGAAAACCTCGTCTATCAGCATCTAAAACCAATAAAAAAACGCCACTCCCGCCTGCGCCAGGCCGCCGGTGTCGAGTTACCGAGTTGTTTAGGGGGCCGCCGCCGGCGGCCTGTCAACGTATATACGTCACTTTGCCCTTACGCCTGATTAGAACCGACTACTTTATTTGTTTAACTATGTTCTCAGAATGCTTTTTGAATATAAACGGTTGGGTGGACTTTAAAAGTCACTGGAGTGTGCGGAACATAAGAAAAGCTTCGACTATGCAAGTGTTTTTGTAGAGTGCCATGTATAATGTCATTTTAAACAGGTTTAAAGTATTCTTAAGCTCCTTAAAAGTCAATAGTTCCAGTGTAGTTCCTGGAATAATAACTGTTGGTATGATACACAGGTCTTAAGTACAACGAAATAAAATGAAATGAAATAATTTATTCATTCAAATAGGCCTTCACAGGCACTTATGAATAGTCAAAACTCTAATACTCTAATGCACTAATGCACGGTTCGGCACAAAGGTTAATGCACAATTTACTATTTAATGGGATTTGAAGATAATAAATAATTCCTCTTTAGTTAAAGGATATTCCTCAAACTGGTGTGGGTCATCACTTTAGATATTAGATAAATAAAATACTTTGACATTGACATAAAAACATTGAACAATTTGGTACTGAGAGATTACCATCAAGGATCGAATCGAAATAAATACCAGAAGTCGTTAGGCACATAAAGCCGTAGGTCTCGGTTATCACTTAATTTTGATAGTCGTTAAGCTAGTTGGATACTTCCTAGGCGGCTTGAAAAATTCCAACAGTAGGTTGACCACTAGCCTACCTCCACGGATCCGCAGTGGGCACGCGTGGTGGAGTATTGCCCATTCCCTTTCACCCTCACTTGTGAAAGGAGGCCTGAGCACAGCGGTGGGACATTATAGACTGATGATGATGATGGCATTCTTGTTCATCATTTAGTATTTAAAAACTCTACCTAGTTTTATCCTTGGTTGTTAGGCGCTAGCCCTAATGTAAATGCTACAATCTAACGCATTCATCATAAAATTGGTTTTCTAAGTACCAATCCTGTATGATAAAAAGTAAATCCGTAATTGGCAGTATGTAACAACTGTATGATTTATTTTAGTATTGTAAAGTGCTGTGGATATTGTATCATTTAAAAAATTTAAAAAATAAATATTTTTTTTACAACAAAGATTTCAAACGGTCCGCGTGGTGGTAAGCGGCAACCCTGGCCTATGGACTAGCAACATTCCTTATCGGTGAGCTGTGATGACCTTACCCATGCGCAGGATATAACATTAAGTTACTCGGACGCGATATTCTTCAAGGTGTAACTTCCCCAGTCGAGCTGCTCTCTGAGAACAAAACCCTGTTCTCTACCTCCCTGTTGTAATTCTTTTCTATTTATCTTTTTGGGCTTAAAATTGTATGTTTTATAGATAGGAAAAACATCAATCTTGACATGAACCATCGATAATGTACGTTGTATTAAATTATGAGTTATTATTTTCAGTGGTGGCCCGGGAGACAAGCAGCTGGACTCCTCGACGGACGACGACAGCGACGCGCCACCCCTTCCCGCGCCCCTCACACACACACACCCTCACACTCACGCACTGGGCGCGCACACACACTCCCACACCCACTCTCACACGGCGCAGCCGCTATACCCGCTGTACGAGCACCCGCTCGCGCACCTGCAGTACCACCACACGTGACCGCGCTTCACGGCACCCCTTCACCCTAGCTTCACATACAACAACAACTAAACTGTACTCCTTGGACATTGCGATGTGTGGATAACCTATGTGCTTCAAAAATGGTGAAACTGCGATAAAAATCAGATGCTCTATACAAAAGTTCAATGCTATTCACGATTTCAGTTTCGGTCCCATAGTTTGGTCATCAACAGTTCATATTTTCATATCTTTTTGTGGTCCATACATAATTACGGTGCAGAAAATAATAAATATCCTGGGACATTCCTCACACACGGTCATCTGACCCGAAACTAAGCAGAGCTTGTACTATGGAAACCAGATAACAGATAAAATACATATTGTTATTATAAATACATACTTATCGTACATAAGAAAATACCCGGATAAAAGCCTATTCGTGCTGCGCAATGCAATGACCTAGTTTTTATAGGATATAAGCTAGATAATACCTCAGATATCAATATAAATAGATGATGCGAGTTTATGTACTTCGCATGCCAAAAGCTGTGCAAAAAGGGAGAGCAATGCTCTTCCTTTGAAACTGTTTCGCGCGGACAGTGAGCTCACTTAAGGTTGCATGTCCACCTGAGATGTATAGCGAGGGATGTGTTTAGCTGACACATAGGATCGCTTCATTTTCACGTTATACATCTAATGCCAGCCTAACTAAATCAATCTTGTGACTTAATGGTAGGTATAAAAAAAAATGACACGCTTGGCTTTCATACGGATGGAAGGACTTGCGTTATCTATTTAGATTTATATCTGTGGTAGATACCTATATCATACTGCCGTTAGCTACACTTGCATCATGTTACACAGATTCAACAATATATTGTAATAAACTCACAATTCTCTCACATATTCTTGTTCAGTTATAATGTCTTCACAATGTATTTTTATTTATATTGTATTTGTATCACATTAATATAACAAGTTTTTATAAAATATTAGTAACTGCTCAATTACTAATAAGTAATTGTGGCATTGAATTTAAAAATAATTTCCAAATACCGAATAATTACTGATAGGTTTTTCCATATCTCAACAACCTATAAAGGTACAACCCCGATTTATTACCACTTAATATTTCAACCGCCATACATCTCAAGTAATAGAAAGACATTTCTTAAAATTCTCAAATCAACATCAAACTTCAATATTAGATGTAAAATAAGCATTTATTTCTATTAACAGTCTTTATTTGTTAAACGCACGGTCCAAAACGTTTATATTACTTAATCCAATAGCTACAATGATTATTCTAACGGTAACGTATACATTTGCTATATAATGTTTTACCATATTTTGCTCGCAAAATAATTTATTTACATAAATATACATACGTACATATCAGATAACTATGATTTCGTATATATAGATTGTAATAAAATATCCATGCAATTTTATATTACAACCTGTGACAGGTTAAGAGAAAAAGTGACATAGGTATCAGAAACGTATTTATATTCTTATATTTCTAAGAACCTAAGTCATATTACGTTATTTATACCTACTTCTAAACGAGGCAACTTACAGTAGTTGCTTTGGCCACAAGATGGCGTTGTAAATTAAATTGGTTAGAAACTTAGTATAGTCTGACTTTGTGATTTAAATACTGGCTTCCTATAGCGATGATATATTGTAAGATATTTATAGTCTCGTTTGTAAGTAAAAGTTAATTTAAGTCCTAAAAAATAGGTAGGTATGTGTACGTGAACCGTATAGTTTTGTCGATTACATAATGGTTATGTATCCGTAAAAATTATATGAGGTTATATAAAAGTAATTGGCGATATTTTGCAATCACATTTGCTATCTGTTACTTTAAACATCTGCGTAATTATTTGGAATACTTGGTGATGGATTGTCGCTATATTTTCGTTAGATCGTTATATAACTTGAAAATAACACAGATCAATAAAAAATCTATCGGTACATAGGTATTTTTATGTTTTGTACAAATAGAAATACAATTTTATTTGTACCATTTTATTAAAAATATATAATTTTGTTTTCACTGAATCTTGTTCTATTCAAGGAATAAATCTACCAACGAAAATATGGCGTGAATGCAAAATACGCTATATATTATGATTTAAATAAATAAGAGAATGGCAGCTTAGTGGGTTTTATAATTTGTTATTACGTTTACTAAATGTAATTAATTGTCGAATATTATGACAAACCCAAATACGGCCCTGTTGTTCTACTGATAATATAGTAATCATTAGTATTGACATAACTTCACTAGCCAATAAATAATTATTAATTTAACCAAAATATATCACTGATACCTGTCAACAGTTAGCTTATATTTATTAGTTTATATTCTATTTAATGTAATTTATTCAATAAAAGCGTGTCTCACTTGTAAAATAAATATTGTTTATGGTTGTCTAGTGTCATAAAATGCGGGAAATGAAAAAGCAATACAATATAAAAAAACCGTTTTGTTGTTTCTTTGGATGCGTTTCATTCTATATTGACTTATTAAATTATTAAAATACACATCAGCTAATATGAGCCCGCACTATATGACACTAGGTTAAATCTATGGAACTCGCATATTATTGTTTATAGTTAAGAGTGTAGTCCTTGAAAACTGCCAAAACGACTGTTACGGTTTGTAAGAAAAATCTTCGATATCGTACGTTTAAAAACATTTAAAAAGCATTTTACAATCTTAAAAGGTATACCTACAATGTTATCACGTTATATTTGTGAAATAATCCTTCATTTCCAACAAAAAAACTCGATAAAATCTTTCAAAACCACAAAATATACCTTTGCTGTTTGCAACATTTATAGTATTTCGAATGAATTGACTAAAATCTTAGTGGTTAAATAAAAACACAAAAGGGTTGAACCCCAACGCTACCTTTTCAGTTTTTTACAATATCAATCCATAAAATATTAAAATATTCTTTGCTTTTGCATGAAAACCGTGCGCCATTTTCCATAGTAATTACTATGGAGCGGTTGTCATATTTTGAATTTGTATAAATTCGAATGCGCGCATAAAAATCATCCAGTGTCCTCCTCGAGTCCAAAGTGAGAGCACGTCGCTTTGATGCTCGCTGAAGGTCGCCACCGTCTTGTGTCATTGACATAAAGGTAGGTCGTGACTGCTGAGGTAAAATAAAGAAAGAAAATACATTTATTGATTTATCAAGGTACGAGATTTTATTTAATTTAGGTATTTGTACTAACTTATTCAATGTTTTTACATTTCTTATTAATTATTATTATTAAAGCCCGACCGGAAATATATGATGATACATAATAAAATTCTAAAAGGTATTTGATAGAACTCGGGATCACAAAACATGAATCTTCTCAAAATTTTGAAAACGTGTCCGCCATGTTGAACTTTTTAGACACTGCACCGATTGCTTTCAAAATCGATATTTGAGAGACCTTGGGGTCACAAAACAAGAATATTTTCTCAGAAGTTTGAAAAAGTGTCCGCCATGTTGAACTTTTTAGATACTGGTCCGATTGCTCTCAAAATCGATATTTGAGAAACCTTGGTGTCACAAAACAAGAATCTCTTCTCAAAATTTTGAAAAAGTGTCCGCCATTTTCAACTTTTTAGATACTGGTCCGACTGCTCTCAAAATCGATATTTGAGAGACCTTGGGGTCACAAAACAAGAATCTTTTTTCAGAATTTTGAAAAAGTGTCCGCCATTTTGAACTTTTTAGATACTGGTCCGATTGCTATCAAAATCGATATTTGAGAAACCTTGGCGTCACAAAACAAGAAACTCTTCTCAAAATTTTGATAAAGTATCCGCCATGTTGAACTTTTTAGATACTGGTCCGATTGCTCTAAAAATCGATATTTGAGAGTCATCGGGGTCACAAAACAAGAATCTATTCTCAAAATTTTGATAAAGAGTCCGCCATTTTGAACTTTTTAGATACTGGTCCGATTGCTCTCAAAATCGATATTTGAGAGTCCTCGGGGTCACAAAACAACAATCTATTCTCAAAATTTTAATAAAGTGTCCGCCATTTTGAACTTTTTAGATACTGGTTCGATTTCTCTCAAAATCGATATTTGAGAGTCCTCGGGGTCACAAAACAAGAATCTATTCTCAAAATTTTGATAAAGTATCCGCCATGTTGAACTTTTTAGATACTGGTCCGATTGCTCTAAAAATCGATATTTGAGAGTCATCGGGGTCACAAAACAAGAATCTATTCTCAAAATATTGATAAAGTGTCCGCCATGTTGAACTTTTTAGATACTGGTTCGATTGCTCTGAAAATCGATATTTGAGAGTCCTCGGGGTCACAAAACAAGAATCTATTCTCAAAATTTTGATAAAGTGTCCGCCATTTTGAACTTTTAGATACTGATCCGATTGCTCTCAAAATCGATATTTGAGAGTCCTCGGGGTCACAAAACAAGAATCTATTCTCAAAATTTTGATAAAGTGTCCGCCATTTTGAACTTTTTAGATACTGGTTCGATTGCTCTCAAAATCGATATTTGAGAGTCCTCGGGGTCACAAAACAACAATCTATTCTCAAAATTTTGATAAAGTGTCCGCCATTTTGAACTTTTTAGATACTGGTTCGATTGCTCTCAAAATCGATATTTGAGAGTCCTCGGGGTCACAAAACAAGAATCTATTCTCAAAATTTTGTAAGTGTCCGCCATTTTGAACTTTTTAGATACTTTCAACATGGCGGACACTTTTTCAAAATTCTGAGAAAAGATTCTTGTTTTGTGACCCCGAGGACTGTCAAATATCGATTTTGAGAGCAATCGAACCAGTATCTAAAAAGTTCAAAATGGAGGACACTTTATCAAAATTTTGAGAATAGATTCTTGTTTTGTGACCCCGGTGACTCTCAAATATCGATTTTGAGAGCAATCGGACCAGTATCTAGGACCAGTAATTTTGACTAACGAACATTAATTCATTTATACAGGGTGTTGTTTTGGTCGGCGACAAGCGACCCAGGAGCGGTAGTACAAAATATATATTCCCCAAAAATGGACTTAATTCCATTAAATACTGTAAATATGTTGAGAAATACCTTATTCAATTTGAAATAAAATTACCGCAAAGTATGGTTACTAGGCACGTGCACAGTCTAGAGCTAGGCGCAAGCCGCCATCGGCCCACCCCTTTACTCCCTCGTACTCCCGTTGAGTATTATGTCTACACTTTAGCTTATTACATGATTTTCAAAAAAAAAATTTTTTTATTTTTATTATTAAAAAAAAAAAAAGTATTTTTTTTATATTTTTTTTAGCACCAGTATCATTTGTATTATCGACCCTGAGTCGCTCGTCGCTGACCAAAACAACGACCTGTATACATATATAGTTATGTAATAAATCTAAAATGTTAAAAATAGTAATTGCTGAGTTTATTACCGGCATTTCTCAGCAAATGCAACTTTCCAAACCGGTATTGATGATTTTGATTTGATTTACTACCATGACTTTTTATTTCAATAGAAAAAACCAAAAAGTAAAAGACACGTAAAAAATATATGGAATAGTCTATTTACAAGCTTTCATTTGATACCCATATTGTTATAATAACGAAACTTTTATTTTTAATACCCCCCCCCCCTATTTTTTTATTCTTAGGCGCCATATAAAAATAATATACCCTATGACACTCCCCCAGTCAAGACGAATCTAACGACACCTCATATGCTTAAATCCATCAAGCCGTTTAGGCTGCAGAGCGGCACAAAGAAATAGACATACATACATACATACATACACTCGAAAAACATAACCCTCCTTCCGGGTCAGTCGGGTAATTAGGTACCAAAAATAGTATTCGCCATACTGTGCTCGTGCGGCGGGTGGGGCGGCGCGCGTGCAATGTCACCACACAGCATAGTACCTAGTTAACTACATTATACGCGTGTGAAGCCGAGGCGGGTCGCTAGTAAGTTATAAGAATAATCTGTGGCAAAAATTTCAAGATTCTGGACCTTACGATCTAGCTGTGTGTGGATCAGTCATTACGCCATTTTCTCTTTGTATATACCTATATGGATTTAAGTAAGTAAAGGTAAAGTAGTTGTTAAGATTGATATAAAAATAACACAGTTAATCAATATTCTCAATAAAGAAAAATATCAAGAATGATCCGGTACTGCTTACCTAATTAGCACGAATCACGCGAACACTGTGGCTCCAACCTTTTCTATTGCCAATATTGCCATCTCTTTTACCACGGCTACTCGCAAACTGCGGGGCGGCGAGTGAATAGCTAATACATTGCGCTGTTTCTATAACATGCTTACTAATCTTACAGGCGCGAACTCGCACTGTATAAATAATTATTCCATTGCGCCGTAAATCATAGTTGTCTGTCTCAAAGCAATGTGTAATATAACTGTGAGACGCATCTGTGTAGGCAGAATGTGTCGATGTGTGAGCTCTATGAGAAATTACCACGCTCGAGGACTAGGCTCTTAATTGGTATATTTTTAAACAGACGTGTGTTGTTAATTTTAAAATGGCGTTTTATTAACCTATCCCACAACAACCTCATCAACAAGAAGCGATGATAGCTCAGTGGTAGGGACATAAAGTACCGATGGATCGTGCGTTCGAATTCTACAATGAGCTTGAACTATTGGCACAGAGGATTGGTGCTATTGGTGAAGGAAAATATTTGTAGGGTACTGTGAAGTTGTCGCCTGGCTGGGTGCACTGCACCTAGAAGATGATTCCGACAGTTGCACTTCTGAACTAGCTGTCTATTACACTTTGTAAAGGTCGCCAACACACATCATCCAAGACCTTATCGGTCAGCGACCATATTGAAACAAAAAAAAACATAAAAGGAAATGTTGTTCGAGTTAGGCATTACTTAGGCACAGAATAAATAATATGCTATAGGTTGTATTAGAGGGAACTCATACAAACTTCTGTTAGTTTAGTATTTATGTTGGAGGTATTGATCCTACTTTAGTAAAGCGGACTGTGGTTGGATAGAGCTCATATACTTAAACACCTGATATCCTGGTACCTACCATTTCTTAAGTCACACATAAGAAGTTCAAGGCGATGATAGCTCAGGGGTAGTGACGTCGAATGCCCTTACGTAGGACGTATACCGCTGCGTTCCGGGAGCTACACTCTTGAGATGTCCTGTTCTCTGCATCTATATATAGGGTGACTGGTTATTAGTAAACGATAACTACCACATGATTGTAGGACTCATGATAACAAACAACTTTCCCATTTTTTTTTAAATTACTTAGGACTCGAGCCCGTAATATTTAGTACCTAACAAAAATAATAAATACACCATCAACTTTTATTTAATTTAGTTATTTATCCCCATTTGTTTCTTTGGGAAAGTTGTTTGTTATCATGAGTACAATCATGTGCCTAAGTATAGTTTACTAATTATCAGTCATCCTATATAGGCTTTGTGTGCTTATCATCTTTGGCCAAATTAAACACAGACGTTTACTAAAATAATAATAAATTCGAGGAATTGTAGAGTAAGGACTTAGTTAATGAGAATTCTATGACTCCTCCTGCACTGATATCTTGCTTACAGTTTATTCTACTGCAGCTATCGGTTCTGTAGTGCTCGAAGAGGGCTCCTTTAAACCTTGATATGCGGGTACTACTAACCAGCCATACATAGTACCTAGGTACCTACATAGTTCCAGTCAGTTCATTCGCCTGCTTCGACCGGCGGCTGCTGACCTGTTACTAGATCAGCTGAAGATAGCCCAAGGCCGTTGTCACAGTTTTACCAAGGCATATAAGAGATACTGTGCCGTTGTTTTGATTTTCAGGTTTTAAATGTTTTATCTACGTACATATGTTTTCTATTGAAAATAGATCAAAAACTCGGACGAGGTAGTTCCTTTTTCAATGTTAGGCATTAATTTCTATTACTTACACAAGCGACTTCCGCTGCATATAGTATTATCTAATTTAATCTACGTTATAATCCTATACGACGCGTGTGATGTTATACAATGTAAAATGGCTAAAAGGATTTGAAATTTTGCAGAGTAGCTATATCCTGGAAAATCACATAGAATAATATAAGGTAGAATAATGTAAGGAGGGATGAATGTATAGGTCATGTTGAGCTTATTTACATCAAACAAGCCCTTTAAATAATTTAAAGACACATAATAAAACTTATCCACACACGCGGGAAACCATCTTGTTCCGATCTGTCAAACTCTTAATAGTCCTTTAGTGACGGGACACGCTGATGCGAGAGTCGAGCTAGTGTTGTGACAAACTCGACTTATCAGTCATTACTCATTATTAATCAAAAAATAATCCGAGGGAAAAAAAAGTTTTTTTTAGTTCCCCTCAATAGGAAGTTCACTAATTCATTAGGACCTTATATATTAACGCAGTGGAGCGAAATCGGGAACTATATAAAACAAAGATAGTACCATCTCTGCTAGGTGTTCTTCACTATACTCCTCTGTGCTAAAACCCAAAGGTGACGCATGATTGAAAAAAGCAGACTAAAGTATAGTCACATCATAGATTATAAAAACTCATGATTTTTTATATTAGGGTTCCGTTCCGCGTATAAATTAATTGATATAGTTCATCAAAAAAGCAAAATACCTACCTAAGATTGTATGCTAATGGTAGCTTAGAAACTCTCCTTCAGAGACAAAATGTTTAAGAGAAGTAAGAGTAAGTGTAAGAGAGGTTAGGTAAGCGTTTATTAGGTTTTTTTTTAAATAATAACTCGACTGATTAAATTTAAAAGTATCGAGTAACTACCCCATATTTTGTTTTCTATAGGTACATTATAATTTAATGTTTATATTATAAACGACTCGGACTTAACATAATGCATTGTAAGACAAATTATGTGCAACGTAAACGTAACGACAAAAACTGTATAAAATATATTTTTAAGAAAGGTAAGCATTTAGTTCGAATGTAAGGAGTCATCCATATAGGTTGAGTGAAAGCATTGCATCGGCCAAAAACTTTTTCCTGCTAGGACGAACCTTATCTTACTCTTTATCGGACTCCCCGGCCCATAAGCTCTATCGATCTCTATGCAAAAAATCCTTCGCTGCGTTTAAGATGGACAAACCAACAAAAATCTTTCAAATTTATAATATTAATAGGGGTAGGGATAATATATATTATTGGATTGTATTATGTCGACGACTAATCCTGGCCATACCGCAACAATTTTATTTTAAGTGGGATATATATTAATCTAAAGCAGTGTTTTTCAATCTGTGGGTCGCGACCCCTATGGGGTTCTCGAAAGCTTAGTCGGGGGGTCGCCGGCAGAAGGAAAAAGGCAAGGTAGACTTCGCGCAAGCGGGCGTCCAACTAACCTCTTACTTAGTTGCAAACCTCTAGCGGCTTCTTCCTCTCGCAGACTAATAAGTAATGAAATCAAAATAAAGAAAAATCATTATGTAGTCTTTTAATTTATAAATTCTTTGTCTGTCTGACAAGGGGGTCGCCAGAATTTTTCAACCTATAAGGGGGTCGCGACATCAATAAGATTGAAAAACACTGATCTATAGACAACATTTACAACTTAACGTTGTTTATGGATAATACCTTAAATGTATAGAAATAGTATAAATAATTATTGTAATAAAATGATTCCTCATTATTGTACATCGAGCTGTGACAAATGTAAGTACCTAATACTTAATTTATACTTCCACGTTATACCTACTGTTTAAATTGTACTTTAATTCAATAATATTTATTAAATTATCACCGCAAACTAGTAGATTATTCATACCCATTTCATATGTTTTTTTTATTTAATAGTTATATTTTTGTCCACAGTACACCATGTCACCATTATTCGCCTTCCTGCTGATCCTGCCGGCGATCTACGCCAACATCGAGATCGACATCGTCGCCTCACAAAATGTAGCCGAGCGACAGATCCTCATGAGGGGCGACGCCGTCGACATCATCGGCGACTTGGAAAGAAACACGTTTCAACTCACTGACGAAGAATTGAAGAAATCTGTCCAAGCTTACTTCGGTGCGAGACCCGACGACGCATTCCTGAGAAGCCCCACCCCATGGGGCGACCTCTACAAGACCTATTCCTGGTCAGAAGTTGCCAGAACTCTCGTCCCAGCTAAATCTAAGGTTCTATCCGTGACAGCCGAACCTACAGCCGTTTGGACTCAAATGTTAAAGAACGCCGAGTCTATAACTAAGGAGTACTTCGCCCATATCCACCAAAGAGTTGAAAATACCGTGTCATCGGTCTGGAAGATAAACGGCGACTTAAATGTTGGACAAGAAATCAAATACGATTTTAATATTAAAGGCGAAACCCCGTACGGCAAGAGATTGGCTTACACCGCGAAGTGGGGCGAGAATGTTACCAAATCCGAAACAGTTAAAATAGGCTCACAAAATGCCGTAAAAATTACTTTGGAACCGCTGCAGACCGTGGTGCTCGAGCTGCACGCATCCAAAGTATCGATGAAGATACAGTTTGACTTTGAAGCCACTTTATCCGGAGCTACGGCTGTCAACTACTCAAAACTCTACAAGGGTCATCAATTCTGGGGCTTGGACATCAACGCCGTGATGACCGCTGGTGGCTTGAAGAACAACGTGATGTCCACCGAAATGATTGATCTGGTTTACTATACCGACGCTAAAGTTGTAATCCGTGACGCTAAAACCAATCAAGTCTTGTATTCTATGCCGATGGAGTTCTTCTAAGTTTGTTAGTTTTTTATTTATTTATTTTTGTAATAAATGTGTATGAAGTACTTGGTTTTTTCAATGGATCTACCCATTCTCTCCCGTTGTGAATTTGTATGTCAATATTCTAAAAATAACATTGAGCAAGGCGGGGATAGGTGTTGGCTACTGCCGTGTCACACTTAGAAAATTAATAATCGCAACGTATGAAACTAAAATATAACCCCAGTCCTTACTTCACAGCATGAAACATAGATAAGTGCAAGTCTTTAACATTTTCATTAATTATGATTATTTTGTACTTAATTGGTAGTACTTACTATTTTAATTAGGTACACCATAATGTAAATGAAACTTAACTATTCCATAAAGCCACGGAACACTCGTCTCTCAATTTCGATACACACTTGATCGATTTCAAAGATAACAGTAATATCGATAAGATGATTTATCAAAACCGATCAGTATACAGTTAATTAAATAAAATAGTTAAATTCATTAGCGGTTCATAGTTTATCGCTATCAAGATATCGATGATTTTGTTTATTTAGCTATAAAAGAGATGTTTACGTGAGAATTGATCATTGTAGTGAGTTACAATCATCAGAATATAGGCTGGTAAGTTACTACTCTTTTACTGTGATTATGAATAGGCCTAGAAGGAACTGGCACTCAAGAGCAGCTGCCGGATCACACCGGTGCTTGGTGACTTTAACTACCTAGTGATAACCACTTACTCATTTTGTTACTCAAATCATCATAACTATGAATTACTTAAATAACTTTTAGTGTAATTCCAAAAAGTTGGCGATTGGTTTAAATAATCAAAATATAAGTAGCTGTCCCCCGCGTTCTCGGGATGAAAATTAGCCTATGTATTTCTCCATACCATAGGCTATCTGTAACCTATAGCACTCTATAGGATATCTAGTTACCTATTAGTGAAAGAATTTTCAAAATCGGATCGGTAGTTCCCTAGATCAGCACCTACATCCAAAGCCACGAATAAACTTCACCTTATAATATTTTAATAATCAATAGATATGACAGCATAGGGTTCATTAGGCCTTCCTAATGAACCCTGCCGACACTGCAAATATCTCTTTACATCCTTATGTAAAGAGATATTTGCAGTGTCGGCAAAGCGCGAGTGATACCCCTGGTGTTGCAAGCGTCCATAGGATAAGGTAACCGCTTACCATCAGGCAGTCCGTATGCTTGTTTGCCACCTTAGTAATATAAAAAATGAATATTTTATAGATATTTACACTATTACTAATAAGTAATAATTATCTCTTTCACAGTTCAAAATGTCAATCAAAATACTCCTGCTGATACTACCAACACTGATCAACGCAAAAATAAACGTCAGTATTAAGGCGTCGAAATCCATCGATAAATCATCCGTGGTGACGTTCGGCTCCAACGTCGAGGTCATCAACGACAGGGAACGAGAGGTGTTCAGACTTACTGACGGGGCATTGAAGTTGGGAACTGAAAAACTATCGGGAGGCAGACCGAGCCACGTGTTCGTCAAAAGCCCGACGCCCTGGAACGATCTCTACCAAACATACGAGTGGGAACAAGTCAAAAGAACCTTAGCACCAATTAACGAAGAGATTTTAAGCTTATCTTCAAAACCCGTGACGATTTTCAATCAGGAATTCGTAAATAATAGCACTGCGAATGTGAAATTCAATGGTGGATTGACGCAATACGTTGAGGATTTAATTTCTAGCAATTGGACGAAAAGCGACGAATTGTACGTTGCAGAAAATATAACTTACACGATAGATATAGGTTTTGGGGAAACAGAAGCCAGTACGAGGATTTCTTATACCGCACCGTGGGGCAAAGACATTATAAAAATGAAAAATATCACAGTAGGAACATTATCGGGAGTTGAAATAGAAATACCACCGGGAAAAACGGTTTTAGCTACTCTAACGGCAAATCTAGTTACTATGAGAGTCGAAGTTCAATATACGGCAAAATTAAAGGGTGACGTAGCGTGTAATTATCCTCGGTCGTTAAAAGACCATCATTTTTGGGCGTATGATATTAATGATGTGTTAACGGCGAATGGTCTGCCGACCTCCGTGGAGTCTAAGGAAGTATTGACTGTTGAATTTTACACAGATGCAAGGGTGACGTTTACTGATGTTGAGTCGAATACTAAAGTAGTAGATGAACCGGTTGTTGTAAACATAAGCTAGTGATTTTGTACCCAAGATAGATATAAGAAAAAAGTGTTTCTATTTGTAAGTGTTAAGGAATAATAAAAACATTAAATGATTTATCAATTTTTTATTTAAGCCATTTTGAGCCATATTTTTTTCAATTTTTTTCCATTTATACGAATAAGAGATTAAGTATTAACCACATTTTTTTTTGTTCATTTTCATTAAACAATAAATAATACACAAAGAATTATAGGCGAAAAAATAAAAAAATAAAAATTACGTTGGTGTTACCAACATTAAAGTACCAATACATTCGATATTGATATTTATGTCAATTACAATAACAACTTATTGTAGTGTACATTTAATTTTCACCAATTTTGGTCAATGTCTACATATTCGTTGTTTTGCTGGGACACTGTATAAAGTGATCCAGAGATGTTATTGAGAACAAACGAATATGTAGCATTAGTCACATTTTAATAAATCATCAATGAAGAACACAGAGTAAGGAATAAATGAGAAACCGAAGTGATC
Organism: Polyploca ridens; assembly: GCA_951394255.1. Classification (NCBI taxonomy): domain Eukaryota; kingdom Metazoa; phylum Arthropoda; class Insecta; order Lepidoptera; family Drepanidae; genus Polyploca; species Polyploca ridens. The sequence goes on along the minus strand of OX596269.1, from coordinate 10,412,746 downwards.
TAAAGCTAAATAAATAACTATCCACTAGGCGTAATTAAGGCTACATGGCGTCCGTCCGGCCAACATTGGAGGTATCAATATTTTGTTTAACGTTAACTGAACAACTTTGTCACATTCCACCCTTTCTGGTCAAAAATAGTGTATCAAATTTTACTGATTTCTTCCCAAAAAGTTGTTCCTTTTTCATCAGTTGTGTACATGTACTGTAACATACACACATATCGACGAAAGAACGTATTTAGCTAGTCAGTAACCGCCTTTAATATGATATAATAAACTCCGAATATAGCACAATCCACCTTCATACATGAACTATAAGGCTGCATATTGTGTGCAACATGTCTATTTTTAAAATTACCCTCACTTTACAATAAAATATCAATCACATTGAAACCATGTTAATGTTATAAATGCGAAAGTAACTCTGTTTGTTTGGTATTTTTTCACTACCAAATCTCTGAATCAATTGCGATGAAATTTTACACGCAGATAGAGATAAGTTATGGAGAGGCTTCTTTTCATCTCAAAAATGCTGGTGTAGTCGCGGGAGTCAACTAGTATACCTACAAAAAATATACCTAGTATAAATACATACAAAAAGCAGTTCTGACAGCCATGACGCGATTCCTCGCCACTTATAAAACGCTATTTAACTAAAAATAATATACTGATTCAATGGTCACGTAAATAACGTCACATTGTTTGATAATGAGTGAGGTGGTCGATAAATATGTGACAACTTTGTATTAAATAACGTTTTATGAGTAAGGGTGTAAATGTTTACACCTTTTGGTGATTTCTGAGGGTCCTGTATAAAACTTCAAGTGTTCGACATACGTGCTGTAGTACATCTAATCTAGACTGTGACACACATACATGTAAACATAATTGTATAAAAATATCATACACATTTCGTATATAAATATATTGAGTACAAAATGTAACAACTATTGGCTTAAATATTGTTTAATATTGCTTATTTTCTGCCACGTGTTAAGATTCAGCACACACTTCTCAGTTGCAGTCAGATATCTGAAACTTTACAGATATCTGAAACTCAATTAGCTTTGACTTCTGTAAATGTCTAATTTTTTAAAATTACTGTACTAATTTTTTTTTATAATAGAATAGAATAGAATAATAGATAGAGAGAAAAACGCGTTTTTTTTTTAATATGGACTTTTGCTACTACAGCTTAAGCTGTACATTAATTTATCAGCCAGTCGTTTAATCACACTTATTGCAGTGTGCGCTGACCTTAAGAATGTTGAAGTTTTATACAAGACCCGTTTGGGCTAAAATTACCTATTATTACAATATTAATTTGTCATTTTAACATAGAACAGGAAAAGTATAAGCATGGTCATACGCGTTGAACTGAGACGGTCAAATTACAGGTGATGAATGATTGATTTAAAAAATGGCAATAATTTAAAAATCAATAAATTTTTTACAATGGCTAGTTTTTCGCGATACTTTAGTATCAACTGGTATTTTCTCATCAGAATTTTCCATTAAAATAATTTTCTATTAATTTATCTACGTGTATGCAAAGACCGCCTCAGTCAAATGTAACGCCTATAAATATCGAGTTATCATACACAAAGCAGACAACTTCGACCTCATACAAAAATCAATGATGTATTTACTAATATAAGACAGATTGAAATACGACATCCACTACTAATCTTATAAGAGGAGACCGATATATAGCTCACTACGAAATTAATTGGACATTGAAAGCTATCTAAACTTGACTAAGCGCACAATGGAGGGGTACCTAGCGTGTTGTTGATAATAAAAACAAAAATATTATCTGGTCACTCCCTTACGTGGTTTTATTCTGTCTTATTTTAGTAAGTATGGGTCTGGCTCAGGTCATAAAAACAAGGAGATACGCATTTGACACTCACTCTTAAATGCTTACCACAAATGACTGCATTTTACCCATGTTTATGTGATGGCACGGAATAATTAATAGTATGTACAGAAAACGCTCTGCTTTGATGTACACGATAGATGCCTTTTTATTAGCCAATTTGTTATTATTCGAGCGCAATCCAAACGGGACCATATGGCTGTGTACAAACGTTGTAAATGTATTGGTTCACTCGCTACGTCACCGATATTTAAGGTTGTCACTTGTCAACGAGTAGAAATAATGACTTACAGTAGTACCCAACTGATATGGCTTACCGATGTACCTGCGCAGAAGATACATTTTCAAAGCGCGGGAAATGCTATTGGTCGGCAGCTGCCGCCATGTTAGCGCGCGCCGTAAGGAGGGGCGTGACTTGCGAGTGAGACGGAACTAACAGCTGCACTGTATTATGAACCTTATACTTGTGATCTAAGGTTGATTGTAAGTTTTATTAAGCATTCTTTCGTTAATCTTCGGGGCTATACTTTGTTTTCTGTGCGAACGAAGATTCACGACGCGCCTTATCAGTTGGGTAATACTGTACCTATTGCCTATTTATTTCTTGCATTCAAAAGAGAGCAGTATATTCATATTCTTTATTTCACTATTTATCTATAAATTAATAAATCTCAATGCGTCGACGAATTGAATGCCTACTTATATATTACTACATTTTATGAGATTTGCTGATACCCGGTTCGATGCAAAAGTTATTGGGTCTATTTTGATACACACATCTATAATAAACGAATTGGTAAGGTGTGTTCACTTATGACGTAAATGCGCAAGCGCGTCACTTGGGTACGTGCGTTCCGAGGCAGTGCGCGCCAGACAAGTTGTATACACAATAGTGTGTGGCGGCAGCCACTACTACTACAATATCCCACTCTGAAGTGGCGGCCGGCATCTACTTGTAGCGTGGTCTGTCATCGCGACGTGGAGTGACTGCCTGGTGATGGTAACTATTTTTTCTGTTCTTGGCGACCTTGCCAGTACAAGATAGAACGACACCTTGTTTTTATGATCTGAGGCAGTTTCAATAAAGCGGTAGATACCAGTTTATTTATATATACAGTAACAAAGTATAATATGTTAACTACATAGACTAACATAGTTACAGCTATATTATATATATAGCTTATGTCAATATTCATTAACTAGGAGTATTGGTGAGTCATCTCTTAAAGAATGTAATCAGTTTTTTTTATACAAGCATCTCCATGTCATTTATACTCTGTGTACTTTTACGCATTGTCAATTTAAATTATGCCTATTAGAGGCTATGATACCAAAAACAATATCTAACGGGAAATTATAATCAAATAATAATAATTTGTGGTCGTCGTAACAAATAATTATCAATCAGCCGAAACGATTTCAATGTGCTTAAAAAATTAAAAAGAACTTAAATAGAATGTTTTTAAAATATGTCAACTCCGTATAGTAATTTTTTTGTGATTAATATTTGTGGTTGGACAGTAATCAATTTATGTTAAATATAACTCCATTTGCAAATAAATATCATGCTTGAAGATGAAAATAAAAGAACTAAAATTGGACAAGCCAGCCCAATATGAGATTTAAAAGTAAATTTTATTAAGAATATTCACATACTAGTTCTATGGTTCAAATGGCTCAGAAGCATTCGTCTCACTTAGTAAAAAAGATGGTAATACTTCTAAATTGTAACTTGATAACTTTATAAACGATGTTTCACTTAATTCGGCCGCTGCCAACCCTCTAGTCACAGCACTAAGATATATAGCCTAATATCTTTCATTAGGAACCCCGTACGTAACTGAAAGCCGCGTTAAAGTATCGAGTTTTAAGACTAACAGATACACAGATAACAGAAACGTTATAAGGATTTATTAACATTGCAAACTTTATCAACCGAAAGAATATTGATGGCCAATGTGGCATTCATATCCAATATGACATGAATGGCAGATCTGACAATAATGGCTAATTTGACAATAATAGCCAATATGACATGACTGGCAGATCTGACAAGAATGGCCAACGTGACATTAATAGCCATTATGACATTACTGGCAGATCTGACAAGAATGGCCAACGTGACATTACGGCAGATCTGACAATAATGGTCAATCTGACATTTATGGCATCCATAAAATGAGTACCCTCCATGTCACATCACCAATACTCCAATGGAACTATTGCTTGCATTACGTTACCAGTATCACAAACACGCGGCCCGCGAGCCGGAGCCGGAGCCGGAGCCGGAGCCGGGGCCGGAGCCGGCGCGGCGAGACTCATATGAGGCCGTGCCGCTTCTTGTACTCGTCCAGGTTAAGGGACCGCTTCGGACCAGTCTCTTTTACCTTCGTCGCCACTTGTTTCGGTTGGGCGTTTATAGCTTCTGAAAAAGATTATTTTTTGTAAAATAATATATGATAACTAAAAAAATGAGGATTTCAAATGACTTCTCATGCTAAGTTTATGTAATACAAGAAATATTTTATATCCCTGCATAATGAAAATATTCCACATCAAAAATGCAGCAGTTTTTGTGTTTCGATTCGACTTTATAATTATTTACTTAGGACATCGTATTCATTATTCTAAAAAAATGTTTAATGTCTCAACTAAACACATATCTTTAATTTTATACGAATTCCATTTATAAAAAGGATTATGTGATATGGCCACTAGAAACATGAATATTGGATCGGTTGAATATGATGAGTTGACCCGCTCGCGCTCTGCTCGCTAGTGTCGTGCTGTGCTGTGCTGCAAGTGTATACATATGTACTTACTGGCGAGCGGTATGTCTAGTTCGATGTTGATGTCGAAGTTGTGCAGCGAGTACATGCTGGCGTTGTGCGCGTCGCTGGAGGAGGGCGCGCCGCCTCGGCCGCGCCCGCTCGCGCTCTGCTCGCTGCTGTCGTGCTGTGTGTGCAAGTGTATACATATTTGTAGATACAACTACGCCATCCTCGTAGGGACATCTCAACTACTTGTGCGCAGCTTGGGTTACATCCAGGTTATAGTTAGTGGACTGTATGGGTAATATGTTTGGTAGCTAGCTGAGGGGGATGGCGGCACAATAAAACAATATTAGCGACAGAAATATAATAGTCGACCAACAATGAGGATGAAAATTTACAGAAGCAACACAATCGAATATGTTATGGAGGTGCATGTTACAAATTCGTAACTTTATGTTGCCAAAACTTATGGATGAATATTTACGTAAAAGTGATCAAAACTCATAGCTATAGGGTGCGACAAGCTTAACGGCCGTGATCTGTGGGGAAGTCCCTTTGTAGGGTCCCTTGTGGCTGTGATAGGCAAGATTCGCTCCTGTGCCCCCCCGATCACAGTCTCCAGCCGCAAATCCGAGAGGGTGTTTCGGTCCTGTTTCCGCACAGGGAGGAACACATTCCCTCGGCGATGGTTGCGTGGAATGCAACGCCGCGCAACCGTGAGCTGGGTGCGCCCGTTTTGAGACTTCGTGCCAAAAATATGGCCCCCCAGCCCCGATGGCAATCCGGGACGTGTGTTAGCTCTGGCCCTGAACTCCCGACGCCCTAGAGTTTCGATTTAAGGGGCTATTCGACGCCTATTTGGCGACGGAGTCTCCTTCTGCCTACCGGCCCATCGTGCTGCTCGACGATATTGCCAAGCACTTTGAAAGAGTTGTGGCAGAGCGAATCGTCGGGCACTTTGAGAGTGTGGGTCCGAATCTGGCGGATACCCAGTTTCGGTTCCGAAGGAGTCGATCAATCATCGACGCGGTGATGAGGATTAAGTCCCAAGCACAGGAGGTTGTCACCCGGGGCGGTGTTGTCTAGGCGGTGATACTCGACATCACCAACGCAATCAACTCCCTTCCCTAGAGCTGCATACTGGAGGCGCTCCGGTATCATGGAGTGCCCAGTACCTGTCCTATAGGTCGTTGGTCTAGCCATGCCGTGAGGGTTGGGGCCATCGAACAATTAACTCAAAGAAGCGCAATAACGTTTATTTTGGTTGAAATATATTCGGCAATTTCCCACCGCCGACAATGCGCTCTGATTGGCTAAGTCAAGGACACGTGCACTCTGATTGGTTAAGTCAAAAGTGTAGAGCCATTTGTTAACGTTCATAAGTGCCTTATCAGGGCCTAAATTGAATAAATGCTTTTTGAATTTGAATTTGAAAAACACTATGCAGTGATTTGTTCTTTCTGTTCAAAATCAGTGATATATCACTGACTAGTTTCGGAATTTGATTGTTTAGTTTTACTACTCTAAAGGGATTTTTCCTATATGGCTGGGGCCGACGAGAAATGTCGTGCGGTATTCCACAGGGTTCGGTTTTAGGTCCGGTCCTGAGGAACATCGGGTACGAGTGGGTGGTGCGGGTGCCTGTGCACACGGCCGCGCGGCCAGCTCGGCGGCTCCCGGACCACTATCGCCCTGCGGACACCGCAGAGGGCGGCGATCAGGGCACTACGGGGATACCGAACGATCTCCAAAAAGCAGCGGCACTGACGCCGCTTCTTGGAGATCCTTAGCCGGTTCTTTGCCTTGGGATCTCGAGGCGCGAGCCTTACGTCAGTTTATTTCTGGTGCGAGGTGGTGTCGGCTCAGGGCGAGGTCGCCACCACATCACACGCTCGCTATTCAGGAGTAGAAGTCCGGGCTGGAGCACTCTAGTGCGTCTCAGGATCATCGAGGCCATCCGTCCAGTGTTAGATGAGGGGCTGGGGGCAGATCCTCTCAGGACACGGTTGTTTCGGGAGGTATCTGTGTCGGATTGACGCGATGGAGCCGATCGCCGAACGCCACCAGTATGCCGGGTGCCTCCGGGAGGCTGCCCATCACACGTTGAAGGTGTGAGGGGCCTGGCCGAGCGAGCGCAGCGACATCTGCGTCGAAGTGGGGACGGATCTCTCGCTGCCGAGCGTGATTCGCACTGTGGTTCACAGCGGGATCATTGGGTGCACTTCACTCCCTTTCCGAGCGAGTTATGCTTGTATAAGCTATCTACTGCAGGAGAACAGGGCGGCTTTTTTCAGCCACCTTCCCCCCAACATGAGCCCAAGGATGTGAGGCGAAGTCGGGGAGTCTGCCGTACATGAACATCGGGTACTCGGGAGGCGAGGGCGGAGGCAGGAGGGCGACTCGCGGACGAATGCTCCGGCGCCGTTGGCCAAGAGCCTATCACCGCCCCCAAGTGGTCATTTCATTACAAAGTACCCTACAGATATGGTCATTATATTTGTAAACAACCTTTTTTTATATAGTAGTCGACCAACTTGATGAAGACCCGAGAACCAGAGTCCTCGTCAAGACAAATCAAGCGAGCCCAAACTCGATGGAAAGCGTCGTTTGATTAGTTTACCCATGGCCACCTTCTGGTTCCATCATCAGATCAGCTCCATGTCATTATAATATTGCATTCTTATCCGATTTACATAAGCATGCAATGTAGAAAGTCACACCTAAATTAACCCATTACGTGATTTGTATTTATAATATCAGTAAGATCTGAACTGTAGTACCCAACTGATATGGCTTACCGATGTATCTGCACAGAAGATACATTTTCAAAGCGCGGGAAACGCTATTGGTCGGCAGCTGCCGCCATGTTAGCGCGCGCCGTGCGGAGGGGCCTCACGCGCGAGTGAGACGGAACTAATAGCAGTGTATTATGAATCTTATATTAGTGATCTAAGGTTGATTGTAAGTTTTAAGCATTCTTTCGTTAATCTTCGAGGCCATACTTTCTTTTCTGTGCGAACAAAGATTTACGACGCGCCATATCAGTTGGGTACTAGGTACTGTACAATATGTGAGTGCGACTTACCAATCTCTCTATCTCGCTCCTCGCTTTAGATATTTTATCTTCCTCCTCCCTCTGTCTGAGCTCCTCGGCGGCCGCCTCTTCGTTTCTCAGTAATTCCTACAATCACATCGTGCCATTACTACATATATATTTAACTAGCAGCGAAACCCGGCGTTGCTCGGGTTAAAATACATCGCATGTTTAGTGGTATAAAAAATATATAAGGATACATTTTTTAACAGATATTATAGATTTCTATTTTCGATTTCGATTTGGTTCTTTTAGTTAGATCAATACTCGTACACATTTTGGAACTTTCCAGATTAATCCAAAAAAAATTAGAACCTTCTCGAACATTTTAAATCGCTTATAATAAATTGCACTCATTTTAGAATTTTCTAGAACTTTCTCGAACATTCTAAATCGATCATAATAAATTTAACTAATTTTGGAACTTTCTAGATCATTCTAGAAATTTCTAGAACTTTCTAGAACTCTCTCGAACATTTTTAATCGCTTATAATAAATTGCACTCATTTTAGAATTTTCTCGAACATTCTAAATCGATTATAATAAATGTAACTCATTTTGGAACTTTCCAGGTCAATCCAAAAAAATTTAGAACTTTCTCGGACATTTTAAATCGCTTATAATAAATTGCAGTCATTTTAGAATTTTCTAGATTATTCTAGAAATATTTAGAACTTTCTCGAACATTTTAAAAAATTGCACTCATTTTAGAATTTTCTAGATCATTTTAGAACTTTCTGGAACATTTTCAATCGCTTATAATAAATTGCACTCATTTTAGAATTTTCTAGAACTTTCTCGAACATTCTAAATTGATCATAATAAATTTCACTCATTCTAGAAATTTCTAGAACCTTCTCGAACATCCTGAATTAATCATAATAAATTGCACTCATTTTGGAACTTTCCAGATCATTCGGGAAAATTCTAGAACGTTCTCGAACATCCTAACTCGATAATAACAGTTTTGGACATTTTGGAACTTTCTAGATGAAGCCAGAAATTTGTAGAACTTTCTCAAAACATGCTATATCGATTATAATAGTTTGCATTCACTGTAGAATTTTCTAGATCATTCCAGATATTTGTTGAACTTTCTAGAACATTCCAGATCGATTATAACCGTTTTACACATTTTGGAACTTTCTAGACCATTCCAGAAATTTTGAGATCTTTTCAGAAGTCCTCATGCGTTAGAAAAGGACAGCAATATATGTTTTAACATTTTCGCCACCCACAACCACTCCCTTCCACCCACCGCGACCAAACTACCTTACTACCACCTGGAGACCAAGGGGTATTTACCACCCCAACGGGAAGTTGATTGGAGTTGGTGGTGATTGAGAAAATTGCGTATTTACGTACCCACAAAAGCATTTTATATATATTATTAGATTACTTTTCCGAGTTAACAAAATTACTTACCTTTTAGGTCAAATCAAAATTAAGATCTTTTTAAACATATATTATTTTTAGTTCAATTGGTTAACCATAAGGTTCGGATATTGCTTGAGCTTTCGGTGTCGGAAAACATCGTTAGGATACCATAGGGTGGTAGAGTACTTTGAAGTACCCACATGGCTGGCTACCACCCTCAAATTGAGGATCTGTCGGCAAGCACCTATCGGTGTGTTCCGACAGCTGCACTTGAGAGACAGTTCCTTGTAGGCTTTGTGTGCTGACCACCTTCGGCCACGTCATCACTCACCATGGTGAGATTGCGGTCAAATACAGGCCTATACACGTTTAAAAGACATACAATTCTGAATATATTTATGTTAGTAGTAGTAGGTAGCTAATTATATAGAAAATAAGTGTTAACCCGTTGGTTCTCGCGAGGAAGGCGCGTCCTATTATAACAATTGATGTCATTGTTATATTTTTAACCGCGAGCCAAGCGATTAATGTATATAAACAATAAGTAGTGATGTCGTTACGTTACCTGCACCCGGCCCCCCTGGTGGCTCTTGAAGTTCATGACGGGCTTGGTGTGCCGCCGCGTGAACGTATATAAACAATAAGTAGTGATGTCGTTACGTTACCTGCACCCGGCCCCCCTGGTGGCTCTTGAAGTTCATGACGGGCTTGGTGTGCCGCCGCGTGAACGTATATAAACAATAAGTAGTGATGTCGTTACGTTACCTGCACCCGGCCCCCCTGGTGGCTCTTGAAGTTCATGACGGGCTTGGTGTGCCGCCGCGTGAACGGGTCGTCCGTCTTCTTGCCTTTGTTCGCGCGGATCTACACAACACAAACACGAACTTAACGCCATTTATTCAATTTAGGCCCCAGAGGGCATTTATGATGGTCACATCTACTCAAGTTACCACCGGTTCAAACTCGCCCTCCAATTGAGAACACATCACATACTATATGTACGCTCACATTACATTCCCGAAATGAAAAGCTTATCGCACTCAGGGATAATGTAGCTTTATATTAGTGAAAAAAGTTTCAGATATGACTACTAAGGTAGCAAACAAGCATACGGCCCGCCTGATAGTAAACGGTTACCGTAGTATATTGACGCTTGCACTCGCGTGTTTGCGACCCTACAAAAATTCCTACACACTTTTTGAAGAAACCCATGCGGGAAACTACGGCGGGGAGCTCATTCCACAATCTGTGGTCTTTTTGGGACATTAGGTGCACTTGCACTTAATAAATAGGCCTTATAATGTGCATACCTCTTCCATGATGGCCTTCTCAGCGGACTCGACATTCATTTTCCTGTTCCTGTTGTTGATGTAAGATATGCTCTGTATGGAGGAGGTCCTGGTCTTGTCGAGGTGGCTCGCCCTCTCCTCCAACTCTTGGATTTTTGAGTTTAAGTCTAATACTAGTTCGTCGTCGCCTCTGAAAAAATAATATAAATAATACTAACTGTACTCCTCGGTATAACGAGGAGGAATGTAATATTTTCTCGGTTATAGAGTATTTGTTATTCCAGGATATGATCTATCTGTTTGCCAAGTTTAATCAAAATCCGTTCAGCCGTAACAGGGCTAAGTGGTATAACATACAAGACGGCGGGAACGTACGTTTTTGACCTACCGAAACTACGGACACAGCGTATTGCAACCTCATTTATAATGCAGACAGCAAGGGAGTGGAACTTGCTTCCGGCGTCTGTGTCTCCTGACTCGCACAATCTGGGGACTTTCAAGGCCAGACTGAATAGGTTTCTTCTGGATAAGCGTGCTCTATCTTAGGCTTCGTCATCGTACTTTATGGGCGGCCTCTGATCCACCCATTTAATAAAAAAAAGAACAATCAAATTATCGCATCTATAACATTAGTAGGACTAGCTGTTCTCTGCGGTCTCACTCACGTTCCTGGACCTAAAAATTTCATCAAAATCCGTTTAGCAGATAGGTGATTCAGTGACAAACATCCTAACATACAAACTATCACGTTAGTGAGACTAGTGGGAGGTATAAATACTGACCTCAGTTGTGCTACATCTCTCTCCTTCATGAGTTGTGTTTTCTTCATGGCGTAGTTGGTGGGGTGCGCTCGGAATCTGTCCTTTTCTGCAACTATTTTTTCTACATCTTCTTCCTGTTCATACATAAAAAAGGTTAATACAATACAATTACACATTTACAATAAAAAAATGACGAATATTTCATAATTTTCTGGTTGGTAATATTTTTTTGTAGCGTGAAAACAAGAGCGCGGGAGAACATATGTTATTTCATAATGAGTCTATTTATAGTTAATAAATAAAGCTTTTTTTGGTGACTGTACTTTTTGTTGACTGTACTTGCATTGTCATCCAATATATGTCAATCCGACCACTGGAAGTGGGTGAAATTCGACTTGCAAGATTCCACCCGAACATAGTTACATACATTGCAAGTTAAATAAAAGCCTGTAAGAATAATCACATCTGTACTATTTTTGACTAAATGTTATATTTTTTTTATGAAATCACATTTTAATTCTTGTTATTGATAAATAAATATACACAATAGGTCCAAAACTATTGAACCTGTCGGTTCTCGCGTGGGCCGCGCTTCCCATAGAGCCCTTGAGTTCGTTTGTCACAGATTGTTTAGCTGTCCTGCTCTCCCTTACAAATTGGTATCAATGGAAAGGGGAATAAATTACCTATACTGTGGTATACGATACGTTACGGACTGGAATAACCGGTATTAACATTACGAAAAAAAAAGTTGCAAATTATTGAAAATATTTCACAACTACACGATTAAATGCTGCCAAGGTTTTAAGGGTTTTTGGTGAGTCATTATTTATATTTTCTTGAAAACATATGTTGTAGACCTAAATAGTAAGATATCGAAATTTAAGCTCATGACGATTTTTGAAGTAAGATCCATTGTTGCTGTCCCGCGCGGTTTCACCCGCGTCCCCGGGATGAAAAGTTTTTCTCCATACCATAGGCTATCTGCATGCCAAATTTCATGATGATCCGTTGAGTAGTTGAGGCGTGAAGGCGTAACAAACAAAGTCACTTTCGCATTTATAATATTAGTTAGGATTCCACTACTAATTGTACGTGTAGGTTTAGAGATATTGGTGAGAATGTAAACTGGTATATGTATGTATAAGGTACTTTGAACTCGTAGATGAGCGCCTCCTTGACCTCGACGATCTTGTTCCTGACGAAGTCCATGGTGGGCGGCTTCTTGTTGGCGTCTCTGAGCGCCTTCCACCACTTGCTGAACTCGCCCTCCGTGAACTCCTGACATACAACACACACATACACTACGTTATTATTGAATTTAACATAAAATAATTAAAAACTATTTTACAAAAAAAAATAACCAACTTCAACGTACACTAAAAAGTAACCAAATTCTGCCCTGGGCAGAATATATAAAAGGAGAATATGACTGATTGACACACACAGGGTCCATAATTTATAACTTTTCAAAAATTCAAAATCATTTGATCAAATAGACTTTCGCAGGCACTTACGAAAAGTCTGACTATCTCTTTGGCATCTACTAAGATAGAATTTTACGAAAAATCCCTAAGGGTCAATTCACACCGAGACGCGACGAGATGCGATGCGGCGAACACTTTTGAGACAGCGATACAATATAGAACTTTATTTACTACACAGGGCCAGTAGACAAGATGGTTATCGATAATCGTCATCGTTAGTAAACGATCAACCATTGTATGGGATTGACATTTCAAATCGAAATATCACGTGATTTTTTTAACAATCTCTTATGTGAATCCCATACAAAGGTTGATCGTTTACTAACGATAACGATTGTCGACAACCATCTAGTCTAGGGGGGCTGATGACAATGGGACTAAACGATAAGTGTACCCTTCCAAACAAAAAAAAAACATAATCAAATTGAGAACATCCTCCTTTTTTTGAAGTTGGTTAAAAATATATCCTGGGGCTTTCTGCATATATGATTGTCTGATCTCAAACTAAGCAGAGCTCATACCATGCATTTGTGTGCATGAACATGTCTGCATGTCCTGTGTCTGGGTGCAATGATGTATTATAAGTATGTAAAACAGGTAGTTATGTAGTATATCAGTTCTGTATGTGGATTACGTAACTTTATTGCAATGAAATTCAGATTGAAATTACCTCTAAATCGGTAGAAATATTACAAAATCGGAAATGGTTTCCATTTCTAATGAATCACAGTTTTTATTTACAATTATCAGAACGTAAAAAAGTTATCAGAAAACCGCTATATTGAACCGATTTCAATTCGAAAATGATTGAAATTTAGTTACGTAATCGCCCCACTAGTTTCCATAGTATAAGCTCTGCTTAGTTTGGGATCAGACAGCCGAGTATATAAATAGTACACAATACAATATGAACAATATGTACCTGATTGCTAACGAACTCCAAGCGGAACACTCTGTCCTGCGTGCCGTGCCTCAGCTTGAGTCCCTTGTTAGTGCGCGTGTTGCCCAGATTGTACACCTTGGCAGTCTCGTACACGTCGATTATTTCAGCTACCTGCACCAACAACAACAACAATCTTACATACCATGATACTGGTGATATTATAACATATGATCCACCATTTTCTAAAATTATTAGGCCAATTATATTTGTAAAGTATGGCATTTTTTGTTATTTTTATCTTTACTTTTGATAAGATAATCTTGATTACATTACTGTAAATGTAACAGAATAGTTTTAAAATATTTTGTTTATTTACTAGTATAATTGTGTTGTGTATGTGGAGTGTGCTGTGTGTGTTGTGTATGTGGAGTGTGCTGTGTGTGTTGTGTATGTGGAGTGTGCTGTGTGTGTTGTGTATGTGGAGTGTGCTGTGTGTGTTGTGTATGTGGAGTGTGCTGTGTGTGTTGTGTATGTGGAGTGTGCTGTGTGTGTTGTGTATGTAGAGTGTGCTGTGTGTTATGTATGTGGAGTGTGCTGTGTGTGTTGTGTATGTGAAGTGTGCTGTGTGTGTTGTGTATGTAGAGTGTGCTGTGTGTTATGTATGCGGAGTGTGCTGTGTGTGTTGTGTATGTGAAGTGTGCTGTGTGTGTTGTGTATGTGGAGTGTGCTGTGTGTCTTGTGTATGTGGAGTGTGTTGTTGATGTGGAGTGTGTTGTGTATGTGGAGTGTGCTGTGTGTGTTGTGTATGTGGTGTGTGTAGAGTGCGAGTGTATGTATACAATAATAAGTAGTGACCCTGTAGACGGGGTTCCCGTTGTTGTTCCCGATGCCGATCCGCACGAAGCAGCCGTTGACGACGCGCGCGAAGAACGGCAGGTGCACCAGCCGCTCCAACTTGAACCTGACAATATTATGTAATGTTATACATATACACTACACACTCTACCATAAAACGCTTTTTTAACCGACTTCAAAAAAGGAGGAGGTTCTCAATTCTGTTTATAATTTTTTATTTATTGAAAGGGTACTCTTTCTGTTTGGTCCCATTGTCATCAGGTCAGGATTTGATTACATTTTAGTGTACTTTGAATTCAGTTAAAGTTTTTTTTTAAAACATTTTTTTTATTTATGCTACTAATTCGGCAAACAAGCCATACATCCCGCTTGGTGGTAAGCGATTGCTAGAACAGTGGTACCCCGGAGTATCTTTCGCTTAATCATAACTTTCTTGTAAACTTCCCCCCTCCCCGATGAGGTCTGTCGACCTTAATGACACGCAGGAACATAACATGACGTTTTTTTTTAAATTAAATGGCGTTTTGTTTGTTCCAGAGTGAGTGTTGTAATGAAACAGGTGAACTCCGTGTTGATTGTACAAACCTGCTAAGTCTAAGTTTGTTGATCTGGTCCCTGGAGTCGGCGTACTTGACCTCGAGTTCCTCTCGCTTCTTGGGCTCCTCCTCGCCGCCCGACGACGACGAGCTGGACGAGCTGCGGTTGCGACCTGCGATTATACATTATGATATAATAACAATAATAATTATTTATTTCTTCAAATATGGTACAAAAGATGTTATAGGTAATTGAGGTGTTCACCATATTCTACGTCTTCTAGGTGTTGAAATATTAAACATGATAAAAAATTATTATTATACGAAACAAATCACAAAATACTATTATAAACAAATCAATTGACGGGCCAGTTGGCGCAGTTGGTTAAGGTTCACCTTACGCGCCGCAGGTCGTGGGTTCGATTCCCACACAGGACATGCATTTGTGTGCATGAACATGTCTGCATGTCCTGAGTCTGGGTGTAATTATGTATATTAAGTATGTATTTACAAACAAAAAGTAGTATATGTATTATATCAGTTATCTGGTTTCCATAGTACAAGCTCTGCTTAGTTTGGGATCAGATGACCGTGTGTGAGGAATGTCCCAGGATATTTATTTATTTATTTAATTAAGGATTACATTAAAAAAAATTAGTGAAAACTTTATAAAAAATATTAATAATTAATATCCCAAGGATTCAGTCAGCAATAAAAAAATCAAAAAAATATAAAAGGCACAAATAAAATTGTATAATCAAAAATATCCTGCAATGAATAAAAACACATGTCAACTAGCCAATCGAAAAGTCTCGCTTAAAATTTTTGAATTAACACCTGATTTACATTTACCTACTTTAATTGTGGATATACGGGAATAGGAAGACCGAAAGAGATGGATGGATGGATGAAGATGACATGGGTAAGAAATGAGTGAATGCTGCTATGACGAATAGAAGAAAAGAATGGAAGAAGCGTACAGTCGCGGTCTAAAAATGTTTATCACCTTACGGTCTATAATCGCTTGCACATTTCTGTTCCATAAGGTTGACTAGAAATAAAATGACTTTTGATAGGCGTGGATTGGGTTTGTCATGAAAAATAATTCAAAGAGGTGTTATACCTAGTAAGAATTGAGTTCTCTTGATATAGCATTAAATATAGAGATCTGCCCTTTGCTGCAAGCTTGCAATTACTTTATTAGCTTTTTATTTTTATTGAGATTTTTATTTGCTTACAAACGCTTAACAAATCACACAATATAATAAAAAAAATAACATTTTAAATAAGTTTACATATTATTCAAAAAGGTATTGACAGCATTTTTGCTATGTTCGCTACTTAAAAACATTTCACAATTTTAAAACATAATTATGTGATATGACATATTAGACCTTATTGCGCGCGGTATGAGATGGACTCGAGTTTGAAAAGTGATAAACATTTTCAGTCCCCGACTGTACATATTGCGTCGACACCAAATGGTTGGGAACAGGGCAGGCAGATGATGAATTCTGGTTTATATTCGTTTCACAGCTAAATCCATAGAAAACATGGACTGACCGCCTATAGTTTATTTTATAGCTATTTTTCGCCGCGCCATTTTAGCCGCGATCCCGAGATATTTAATTTCACATTAGACTCTTCAGTTACATAAATAAACCGTAAAACAAAATTCAATTTCTAATCCGCGGTTTGGGCTGTATGTTGATACATCATCACTCAGTCAGTCAGTCAATAGGTACATGTATAGATTTATATAAAAAAAACATCATACCTTGAGACTTATTATCGTCAGAATCGGAGCCAGAATCGTCAGAATAAATGTCTGACGCCTTCAGCTTGACGCTCTGTTTGCTCGAGCCGCCGATGATCTCAGCGTCAGCGTCCTGTGTGCGAAATGTACGGTTCTAAACGTTTTTTTGTAGAGAGAAAAAAAGAAAGAAAGAACAGGTTATATTTATGTTACAATTAGGAAATATTAAGCTTTTTCCGCTAATGCATTAGCTTGGCCATCCAAAGAGGAAATGTTGCCAGTCTGCTGAGAGCCTAGACACAAATTTCCGCATATAAATAATATTTTTTATATTTGTCGCAAATGTTTTATAGATTTCCACACATAGGTATCTTAACGAAAGCTGGCACGTTCACAGTAGGTACTTACACTTATGCAATTTCACGATACAGTTTTTTTATTACATTATTGCTTTTAAAAAGTCAGTCAATTCTAAAAATCTTATATTTATGAGTAGTAGTAGCAAAAGCAAAAGAATAACTGTCTCCTTCATACTCCTAAGCTTGAACGCGCGCGAGAGAGACGGACAGTGTTGATGATCTGCATCCAGTGCGACGTGACGCCGCGCGCTTATTCAGACACTACACAAGCGCAACGTGTAAATGTGTCGAACGTGCCAGATTTAGTTAACCGACCTTCTACTCACTACCACCACTAAATACCACCCTCTAAACATATCCCTCGTTACACATCTCCGGTGGACATGCAGCCTTATGCGAGTTCCCTGTTCGCGCGAAACATTTTCAAAAGAAGAGCATTGCTCTCCCTTTTTGTACAGATTTCGACATGCGAAGTGCATACACTCGCGTCATCTATTTAGATGTATATCTGTGCTAAAATCCTCAAAAACTCAACTGAGATAATACCACATCTCCAACTTATCCGAACTAAAATGACATGGTCAACTCGCGAGATATAAGTACGAGTCGGACTCGCACACGGAGGGTTCCGTACAATAATAATAATAATGTTATCTTATTGAAATTGACTGTGAAATTAATAGTAGGCGCTTCAAAAGACAACTGCAAAAAAAGAAGTTTCTTGTATGGGGACCCCCTTTAATTTTAAATTATTTTATTTTTAAAATTTCAAGTGTAACTATTACGGTTCATGAGACAGACAGACGGACGGACGGACAGCGGAGCCTTATGAAGCCCGCTTGGCACCCATTGGGTACGGAACCTAAAAAGTATATGTGAACTGACGGTGTCGTCGTCCTTGTCCTTGTTCTTCTCCTCCTCGAGGCGGCGCTTCTGCTTGATGTGCTCGACGCGCGTGGCCTTGGCGTCCCGCTGCGCGCGCAGCAGCGCCATGGCGTTGAGCCGGCGGTCGTCCACGTTGCGCTTGCGCTCCGTCTTGGCGCCGAACAGCGGCGACGGCGACGCACCACGCGACGCACCAGGCGACGCACCAGGCGACGCACCGCCCGACCGCTCGCCCTCCTCTATAACCACCCATCATCATCATCATCAGCCTATTATGTCCCACTGCTGAGTACAGGCCTCCTGCACACAAATCAGGGTGGGCAGATACTCCACCACGCGTGCCTACCGCGGATCGGTGGAGGTAGGCTAGAGTTCAACCTACTATTGGAGTTTTCAAGCCGCCTAGAAGGCCTACAACTAGCTTAACGACTATCACAATTAAGTGATAAACACCAACAGCTTTACGTACCTTCCTAAGCACGGAAACGCTCGATTAGAAATACCACTAGACGGTCACCCATCCAGGTACCGACCACGACGGTGGTAGATTAACTTGCCGATCGATTAAGAACGGCTTATTATGGTACACCACGAGCAGTGGCGTGCATTGGTTTTCGGAGGAGGTAGGCAATCAAGTACTAGGAGAGTTTTATTGCATATTATCGGTGGTATTTTATCCAATAAAGATCAATCCACGTGCACTAGTAAAATGAAATGAATTATGTGTATCGTGATTTTACAAGTTGTCTCAAAAAGTTCGTGAAAAGTTTTAGTACAGTGACCACCATTTTACTAAAACAGGTCTGAACGGTGACTGATGCGGACTATGTAAAAGTTAATAATGTGCGGACTATATGAAAGTGATATTATAAATAAAATGTATGCGACTGAAGGACTTTGTGTCCATGGTCATGAACAAATATAAAAAAAAGCCAAACTAGGGTTTCCAGCCTCGGTTGAATCGATCGATTTTTAATCAATATTCGATCTTTTAAATCGTCTTTGGAGATACGGATCGATCTTAAGATCGCCACGAAATTAAAAGATCGAAAATCGATTTTAACGAGACCATAATATTCAATTTCGAATTTTCGAATCGATATTTTTTGCAGTTTATTAGTTTTTTGAATAAATTAGCACAAATTACTCTCTTTCTCTCTCATCAATGCCGAAATCGATGGGAGGGTAAGTTTAATGACAGTGTAAGTTTAATCGAATAACGATATTCGTTTAATTATATTATTATTAGTGACCAAATAAAAAAAATTAAAAATATTGTTTGCTACTAATTAACGAAGAAATGTATTTTATATCATAATATAAAATATAGATATTGATTTTCTAAGGATCGATCTTTTATATATTTTAACTAGCAGCAAATCCCGGCGTTGCTCGGGTTAAAATATATCGCATATTTAGTGGTATAAAAAATATATAAGGATACATTTTTAACAGATATTATAGATTTCTATTTTCAATTTCGATTTGGTTCTTTTAGTTAAAACAATAACAATAATAGATCAATAATAACACCTGTACACATTTTGGAACTTTCCAGATCAATCAAAAAAAATTAGAACTTTCTCTATCATTTTAAATTGCACTCATTTTAGAATTTTCTCGAACATTCTAAATCGATCATAATAAATTTCACTCATTTTGGAACTTCCTAGATGATTCTAGAAATGTCTAGAACTTTCTCGAACATTCTAAATCGATCATAATCAATTGCACTCATTTTGGAATTTTCCCGATCTTTCGGAAAATTTCTAGAACTTTCTCGATCATTCTAAATCGATCATAATAAATTGCACTCATTTTGGAACATTCCAGATCATTCGGGAAATTTCTAGAACGTTTTCGAACATTCTAACTCGATTCGATAAAACTGTTATTAGTTTTGGATATTTTAGAACTTTCTAGATGAAGCCAGAAATTTGTAGAACTTTCTCAAAACCCTTTTTTAAATATCTGTGCTCAAAACATGCTATATCGATTATAATAGTTTGCATTCACTCTAGAATTTTCTAGATCATTCCAGATATTTGTTGAACTTTCTAGTACATTCCAGATCGATTATAACCGTTTTACACATTTTGGAACTTTCCATTCCAGAAATTTTGAGATCTTTTCAGAAGTCCTCATGCGTTAGAAAAGGACAGCAATATATGTTTTAACATTTTCGCCACCCACAACCACCCCCTTCCACCCACCGCGACCAAACTCCCTTACTACCACCTGGAGACCAAGGGGTATTTACCACCCCAACGGGAAGTTGATTGGGGTTGGTGGTGATTGAGAAAACTGCGTATTTACGTACCCACAAAAGCATTTTATATATATTATTAGATTTTAATCGATATCAGTCACTTCGATTTGAATCTATCGATAATAATGTTTGTCAAAGTACGGAAACCCTTTGCAATGCCAGCCAAACCATAAATAAAACAATACAAATAAATTGCGAAGTTATATTTGAGTTGTTCTAACGTTGGTAAACTGTAGTTTTTTTAATTTGGCTGGGTTACTAGTGTCACAACAGAGTAGGTATGGTTACTTTTGGTCAATAAATCGCGAATGTCAAATGTCAGTGTGCTACGCATAGTAAAAACGTGATTTATGCTTTCGTCGTATAATCCTAAAGAAGTGTGTGTGCGTGTATGCATATGCCGAAATCGTTTTAGTGTGCGTGAATTTGTTACACGAACTCGCGAGTGCCTGCGCGGCAAAGTTTGAAATTTTGTATTGAATGTTAGGTTAGAATTTTTATTTAAAATGATTATGTAGTTTAATTTAATCAATATATTATATTATTGAATCTTATGAGGTAAGCATTGTTTGCCTATATGGAATGCACGCCACTGACCACGAGCGCTTCATATAACCATCCATACTAATCACTAAATGACTTTCACTCTAACTCTATGACGAGCTAAAATACCTACTGGTCGGTTAACTAAATCTGGCACGTTCAACACATTTACACGTTGCGCTTGTGTAGTGTTTGTGAAAAAGCGCGCGGCGTCACGTCGCACTGCATTCGCATCATGACAAGTCTGTCCGTTACTCTCGCGTGCTGTCTAACTTGTGAGTATGAAGGAGACGGTTATTGTTTTGCTTTTGAGTGCTCACAAATACAGTGATCTTTTTTGGATTCGTCAAAATTGACTGACTGATTGGAAGCAAGGAACATGCTTTATTTTTGCATTTGTCAGTTAGAATTGACTGATTAGAAGCAATAATGTAATAAAACATACTGTATCGAGAAATAGCATACTGTGAACGTGCCAGCTTTAGTTAACCGACCTGTATTAAATCTACCCACTTGTAGCCTTGAAAAGGCGTCAGAAAACACACACGTCGGAAGCGTATTCCAGATCATAGAGCGAAATAACAATGTTGTGTTCCTGCGCGTGAGTGAAGTCGCCGGAGAAGGGGAAAGAGTCGGTAATGCATGAGCGATGCCTCGGGTGTTAGAACCGTCACTTGTGATGCAACACCTGTGGTATAACAAGCGTCCATAGCTGCGGTAACCGCTTACCACCAGCCTGGCCGTATGTTTGCCGATATAATCGTACAAAAAACTTTTATTAATGTCGGAAGGTTGACTCACAGGCAGGTTTTCCACCTCATGCAAGAAGAATTTGTGCCCAGGTGTTAACGGAAAAAAGTATCCTATATACTATTATTACTAGCGACCCGCCCCGGCTTCGCATAGGTGCAATGTCTTGTGGTGTCGAGCGATTAACACGCCCGCGCCCCTCTCGGCCCGCCCGCTCACGGTATCGCGAATATTGTTTCGTGCTCATTTTAAACCCGTGATATCTTTTAAAATATAAATGGTAATGATTTTCTATAAAGTGCAAACTTTATTTACATTAAATGCCCGTCGTAACTAACTTATTTAATTAGATAACGATTAATATTATATGCATACATAGACACGAAGTAATAGAGTAAAACCAATATATTTTCATAAGCATTTAGTTATTTAGATAATGAGCAAGTAACATACCTGCATCTTTGTTGTCGTCGAGTATTTCCCCCGGACTGGGCGGCGTCTTCTCATCCTCGTTCTCCTGTTCTTTAGGCTCTTCTGTTTCCGATTCTGTAAACATTTCCATTAGTTAGCAAGCCGCTTCAGTGTCATCGTTACGAGGCATCTAAATATATTCCAGATGATAAAATACCATTAGTTTTATTCCGGTATCTAAAGTAACTTTAATTCATCTTGAATCTGAGTGGGAACATCATATCAATACAATAGTAGGTAGGTAGGTAGTAGTAATAGCGGTAAGGTCACTCACTATAACAGCTCCGCTACGCCTCAGCTTGAACTCGTCATCCAAATGAGGACTTTAAATCATGTGCGTTAAAGTAGCTGTTATGATAAGATGTTTTTTTTATCGTATCTCACCATGGTATGTGATGACGTGGTCGAAGGTGGTGCACACACAAAGCCTAGAAGGAAGTGGCTCTCAAGTGCAGCTGTCGGAACACACTGATAGGTGCTTGACAAATTTTCAACTTGAAGGTGGTAGCTAGCCAGATGGGTACTACAAAGTACTCTACCACCGTGCCATGGTTTTTTCAAGATGTTTTCCTTTACTTTTTGTCAAGCTCATTGTAGGATTCGAACCCGGGACCTTCGTCTCGGCATCACTACCAGTGAGCTATCATCGCCTTGTGTACTAATATAATTATTTGTATTAATATAATATGACATTTTATGTAAAAAAAAATTATGGAGCAAGCATGCCTGCGAGCAAATTATGCATGCCAACATTGGCAGAATATGTGATACTATATATTAATACCATACCATTTGTTACCATATTCTCGCAAACAAATATCTTTATCTTTAACAAAGTACCTTGCGGTTACACATATCACTAGTCACTTACTCTCCTGCTCCCTCTCCCTCTCCCTGTGGTGTGTGGCGCGCTCCCTCTCCCTCTCCCTCTCCCGCTCCCGCTCCCGCTCCCTGTCCCGCTGGTTGCGTCTCCGGGCGCGCTTGTCGCGGCGCCGCGCCAGCGCTCCGGGGGACTCGCTGCGCTCGAGCGCCGAGCGACGCGCCAGACGCAGCTTGCGCTCTATCTCCCATCTACATACATATACGTATACAGTAGTACTCAACTGATAAGGCACGTCGTGTATCTTCGATCACACAAAAAAGAAAGTATGGCGCCGAAGATTAACGAAAGAATGCTTAAAACTTACAAACAACCTTAGATCACACATATCAGTTCGGTACTACAGTAGTACCCAACTGATACGGCTTACCGATGTACCTGCGCAATAGATACTTTTTGTACATTTTCAAAGCGCGGGAAACCGCTGTTGGTCGGCAGCTGCCGCCATGATAGCGCGCGCCGTGCGGAGGGGCCTCACGCGCGAGTGAGACGGAACTAACAACTGCAGTGTACTATGAACCTTATAGTAGTGATCTAAGGTTGTTTGTAAGTTTTAAGCATTCTTTCGTTAATCTTCGGCGCCATACTTTCTTTTCTGTGCGAACGAAGATTCACGACGTGCCTTATCAGTTGTGTAATACTGTACTCTACCACAAGTTAAATAAACAGACACGATACAAATGTACGATACCTGAGGTAACTAAATTCGCTGGCATTGAATTTTGCCCAATAACGATATTGCCAAAGAGATGCCATCGTCACAGGTGGTAAGCCCGGATGTGGCGAAGGCGTTCAATTGGGTCTGACTCCTGGATCTTCTAAAGAAACTACCGGCATACGGACGTCGCGAGAGATTATACAAATGGGTCGCCAGTTGTTTGTCCAGCAAATGCATAAGAGCCGTCGTCGACGGTAGCTGCTCCGACAGCATGGATATTAATGTCGGCGTCCCACAAGGATCTATGCTGTCCCCGATACTGTTCCTGCTTCATAACAATGATATGCTGTCTATTGACATACATTGATATGCGCACGACAGTATTGGAGACGCTTATTACTCAACCTTGCAAATATCTTTTGGTCGGTAAAAAAGATTAAGAGACAAAGAGCTCGATTTATTTGCTACCAGCTGTATTATATTTCAAGCCTTTATTCCCCAAACAGAGTATCAAATGTAACATTATTATTATTATAAAATTTCAAATACAACAAATTAATCTGTATCAGTGCCTTGATCAGCGCGTCCCCCCGATACAAAGGCCATTATAAATATATGCCAATTTTTACGAAAACCCATTCAGCAATTACTAAATAACAAACAAATTTATAATATGCTAACGACCTCCGCATTTACCTGAGTAATAAGCAAACAGCATCAAAATCTATTGCATAGTTAGAAAGAGAAGTATAATGTACCTTGTCTTCATAAGATCTCTCCGCTCGATACGTTTGAAGATCTCTTGTTCTCTCTCCTTCTCGGACATGGCGGCGAGCCGCGCTCTGTCCTCTTCATCTCCCATCAAGTTCTCATCATACCTGCAAACGTTATAGATATCAAAATCTTATCTATTTAACAAGCTTTTATTTAAATTGCAATGTACGTATGTATGTTTGTTCGTTGAGGTGGAATCTTGCAAGTCGAATTTCACTTAAACTAAACTTCGGAATACACTTAAACTGAGAAGACTCCAGCAAGAAACTCAGCAAGGTTTTTTTTGTGATCAAATGTCAACAGTGATCAAATCAACATGAACATGCAATATAAGCTGAAATAGACTTTAAGTCTCTGTCGTAAGGTACATATTTCGCTTGTCCAAGATGTCTGGTATTGTTGAATTGACCAATTTTTTTACTATGAAATCTAACATAGCTTACCCATCGTCAAATTCCTCTTCAGAGTCAATAGAGTCATTGTCTGAGCTGTGTGATGATACTTCACCTGATGAAATAGAAATACATAATAGATTTGAGGTTTGTGTCTCACCATTATTGTCAAAATAAACAGCCTTTTACTAAATTCATATGAAAGTATATTAATTCACGGTACATACAGTCAAAACCGTTTATAACGACTTCGAAGGGACCATCGGTTACAGTTGTTATAGCCGACAATCGTTATAACCAACAAATATTTACAGTTAAGACGGGGACTAAGCTCAATTTCACAAAAATGGGTTTCTTTGAGACGCGAGTATGACGCAACCCAATGAAAATACCTCACACAAAAAATAATGTGGACAGACAAGGGCCTGAAGAAAAATGTTAACCGAATAGAATATTGAAAAGTGCTTTGTATTCCCCACAAAAAAATCGTAAACTAGTGCATAAAAATAAACTTTGGCGTCGTAATTCTCTGTATTTTCAGCGACAACAACTAATTTTTTTTTGAGAATATGTTAGATACTGCATTATATTGAAATGTTAACCGGATAATTATTAAATTTAATGAGTATTTTCTGTATAATCTAAAGAAAACGCAAAAATAAATATCCAAGCGGCAACTAGTCATATTGTCAACACAAATATGATTTACAATTTTCAACCCTATTCCACGCTGTCTAAATGTAGCAATAGCTTACGCGGTTGTTCTTTAGTCGTCGGGCAACGCTCGACCTGCATGGTTGGTACCGGACGCTTTGTGTCGATTTTTTTTATAAGCATTTGAGTATTGCTCTATACAGATAGCAATAGAACACATATTCGTATGCCCTGAGTGCAAGCGTCCTTGGTCGAACGTCTTGGCGATAGCCGCATAACCATAGTATACATACAACAAAAACAAACATGAAGATAAATCAACTAATCCCAAGAATCTTATATCTATGGATATTTCATTACCTTATTATATCTGAAGACGAAAAATTTCACCTTTATTACGTCACACATACATTCTTTTTCAGTGACAACCATTGAATTATTACGCTATTCAATGGTGACAACGTTGTTAGCTATTTCAGGACAAACTTGGGACATATACATTTTATTATGTAGTTAGTTGACTTTCTACCACCTACTACTTTTAATTATATAGTCAACACAAATATGATTTACAATCTTCAACCCGTATTTTTTCGATTTGGAGTGGACAAACCCAAAAGTTAAAATTAGAAGTCATTGAAAGGGATGACAATTTCTGGAATCATAAAATGAAACATGAGTTGGTTCGATTTTATATGAACTGCCTTCTCCCAGACATACACGTGGCATGTCTATACACGATGGTATTGTATCAGTAATGCAAAGCAGTTTACTATTCGGGCAGATACAGAATAAAATTCAGTCAAGATTTCTAGATTTTTCTGAATTTAATACATCAGTAGCACGGAATCTTTGCCAAGCGCTTATCTCCTAAAAGCAGTGTTTCTCATTAATGTTTTTAGGCTCGTTGATGCGCTTGTAGTGTACCTAACTTGATTAGCCGTTCTTAATCGATCGACAAAGATAAGCAATTGCTGATGTGGACGGTATCCGGATGGGTGACCGTCTAGTGGTATTTCAACTCGAGCATTTTCCGTGCTTTAGGAGGCACGTTCTCGTAGAATCGAGGTTCTTTTTTATACATGCGGTCTACCTTCCGTTCCGTCTTTGCACGCTCCATATTCACGGTCGCCAGATCTCGTAGAATCGAGGTTCTTTTTTATGCGTGCGGTCTACCTATGGTCTCATCTGAAGACTTTAAAGAAAACTCATAGGTAGAGGGTTGAAGGAAATTTACTAATTAATTACTATTACAAAAAATTATGTACAAAATGACGTGGAAAAATCGATAGAGTGACAAAACAAAAAGCTTTGTCAAATAAAGTTTAAATTATTATTTTTCTGTAGGGTATGAAACCTCTACACACGTAAAGCCGTTGTTCTCGGCTATCACTAAATTGTGTAAGTCGTTATGCTAGTTGGAGATCTCTTAGGCGGCTTGGAAACTCCAACGAAGTTGAACACTAGCCTATCTCCACCAATTTGCAGTGGCCATGCATGGTGGAATATCTGTCCATTCTTTTCAGTAGTATTCCTGTTACCTTTATTCTTATTTCACTCAGCAGTGATTATGTGCTGATGATGATGATGTTTGTTATGATTACTTATGAATAGAGATTTAATGGTACTCTACGAAATGTCAATACGCTATACACGTTGATATCTCTAATATGTATGTATGTACTATCAATCTTCCCCATACCGTCATATTATGTAAAAAAAAACATCACAGAAAATTACCAAGAACTTATTAAAATATTATATTTCCTTGCCATTTAACGTTAAATGTATCTGTTTACACCAAAATCCTAAGGTTAAATTACACCCGAAGGTGAGGATTATTTTTACCAATGATTGTCCGAAACGTGTCTTCAGACGTCGAGCACAAACCGCTGGCTGAAAGCGGCCGTGATTCTGTAAAGCTTGCTAAGATAGTACAATACAAGTTCTCATAGAATTACGTAAACGCGATAGTTACGTCAATTCTTTGCAAACTTTACACTCGGGGTACTGATGCCTACGTATGTGTGTATCGGCGAAGATTTGGCTGCGTTCAGTAAAAAATATATAACGGTTGTATCAATGTCCCCCTATTCCCTCTAATGGGAAATTAAATTTAAAGTCGCGGCAACTCACATACATAAAATATGGCAGCTTTAAAACTTGATTATATCATGGATTATTAGTAATCCTATCTCTTCGGTAGGTATGTAAAAAGGAGAATGACCATTTTCTAAGGGGAATTCCACTTCGAAAATGTTTGTGTCACAATGATTTATTTTTTATTTTGTAGAAAAAATACTATATTTTCATAATCAGTAAACAGTTTTAATTTTCTGACCCGGGTTTAAGAGCTTTTTTCTTTTTTCTGATGCAGAATTTAAGATTATAAAATGCAAAAAATGGCTATTTACATAGTTTGTTTTAGTAATTCAATGGTTTAGAATTAGTAAGTCGGTAATCTTAAGGTTTTTTAATGGAGGCCACTAAAAAATACAATTTGTGTTTATTGTGATGTTTTGCAAAAGATTAAACGTAGGTATGCTAGACTTTTTGGCGGGATCTTGCAAAGTCACATAGCGTCTTCGTTTTATTTCCATAAATTCCTGTAATTTCAGGTTAATGCATATTATCAGTGGTGTTTTATCCAATAAAGATCAATCTATGTGCACACAAGTTCAGTGAAATTAATTATGTATATTGTGACTTTTCAAGTTATCTCAAAAGGTCCGTGAGAAGTTTTAGTACAATGACAACTATTTTACTAAAATATATCTGTTACGGACGGTGACTGATAGTGCGGACTATATGAAAATGATTTATTTAGTGACCAGAACTAAAATATAACTTGACACTGGCAAAAATAAGTCCTCATAAAAAAGATTTGGTAGCCAAACTTACCTATTCAAAATATAACTCGACACTGGCAAAAATAAGTCCTCGTAAAAAAGATTTGGTTGCCAAACTTACCTATTTATAATATAACTCGACACTGGCAAAAATGAGTCCTCATAAAAAAGATTCGGTTGCCAAACTTACCTATTTATAATATAACATGACAGTAGCAAAAATAAGTACTCATAAAATGGATTTGGTTGCCAAACTTAAAATTAAGAAGATTTTATTTTTCGTAAAATAAATTAATACTTTTAAGAAATTATTTTATGTTACTTGTTACTTTTTATAACTATACTATTATCGTAATAGGTTCTTACATTACATTCTGTTTGGAAAATAATCATTGTCATCAAACACAATTATAAATAAAATGTGTATTTGGCATTTCTGCTACCTTTAACCGACGAATATTATCTAATATCACTCTCGTAATTTCGTTTCATCATTACTAGCGTTATTCATCAGAAAAAGCTATATAGACCGTATTTAACTACGACAAACCTAATTTAACACCTGGCAACATTCGATATTAATAAAACTGTGATTCGAATGGCGTACGATTTCAGATATCTGTGGTGCGGAAGGCGTACCTACAGGTGTAAAGGAGTTCAAGCGAATATATTATTAATGCTGTTTTTAATCCTCGGGATAGAAAAATATTAATATTTTGTGAATGAACATAATAAAATAAGACTTGATTTTTGAATCATATTTAATTGAGACACGCGATGACACAATAGTGGGCCCAAATATGGTCAATCTCCTTTGGTTTATATACCTTTTTATCTATAAAATAATTTTTTACACGTTTTGTAACAAAACGTCATTTTCAATCATATTTAACCGGGAGCACATTTCAGCGGAGGGTGCAATACGAATTGTGAGCAGTTTGCTCAGTAGTGGTGAACAGTTTAAGTTACATATATTAGGTCATTACATATGAAATTGGCGTTTTGTACGGGAGGAATATAAAGTCAATTTTTATTTTGTAAAATATATTTAATAAATCAAAGTATGCACCGTTGTTATCTATGCACTTTTGCCATCCCATAGGTAGTTTATTGATCCCTTTACTAAAAAACCATGGGGGCGAGAATTAATAAACTCTTTGAAGGCGGTTTAGACTGCCGCATCGGAGTTGAATTTTTTTCCTTGTAAAAAGTTTTCCAAATTCCGGAAAAAATGGTAATCTGTTGGAGCAAGGTCCGGGGAGTACGGTGGATGTCACAAACATTCCAATTGTAGCTCATCTAACTTAGCGGTTGTTTGTTGTGCAGTGTGTGGTCTTGGGTTGTCGTGAAGCAGCAGTGGCCTAGAGCGATTGACCAATCTCGGTTGTTTAGCAGCTAGTTCTTTCTTCATGGTTTGCAGTTGCTGACAATAGATATCTGCCGTAATCGTTTGGCCAGATTTTAGAAACCTGTAGTGAACGACAACGGCGCTAGTCCACCAAACACTCAAAAGTAACTTTTTCTGAGTCAATTTTCGTTTAAGGCAGGATTTGGCTGGGTCTCCAAGGTTCAGCCATTGCGACGAGCGCTTCCGATTATCGTACAGTATCCACTTTTCATCACAAGTAATGATTCGATTTAAAATCCCTTCATTATTGAGTCGGTTGAGCAAAGTAACACAGCAGTTGACGCGTGTTTGCAAGTTCGATTCACTCAATTCATGAGGTACCCATCGTTCAAGTTTTTTTACTTTCCCGATTTGCTTCATGTGGATTAATACAGTTTTATCACTTACCCCGAAGCCTGCAGCTATCTCTGAAGTGCTTTATAATGGATCCGCTTCCACAATAGCCTTTAATTCTTCATTTTCCACTTTGGTCTTCGGCCGTCCACGGGGTTGGTTCTGAAGGTCGGCTTTTCCGGAACGAAAACGTTGAAACCAAAAACGTACAGGGAATTAATATGGCTTACCGATGTACCTGCGCAGAAAATACATTTTCAAAGTGCGGGAAACGCTATTGGCCGACAGCTGCCGTCATGTTAGCGCGCGCCGTGCGGAGGGCCGTGACTTGCGAGTGAGATAGAACTAACAGCTGCAGTGTATTATGAACCTTATAGTAGTGATCTAAGGTTGATTGTAAGTTTGAAGCATTCTTTCGTTAATCTTCGGGGCCATACTTTCTTTTCTGTGCGAACGAAGATTCACGACGCGCCATATAAGTTGAGTAATACTGTACCGTGCTTTCTTTTGCGACACCAGCGCCGTACACATAATTAATCTTTCGAGCTGTTTCTGCAGCACTGGTGCCACGGCAGAACTCGTACTCGTAAATATACCGATATTTCATGTTTTCCATTGTGCGGTAATAAGCGACGCCAAAGAAAAAAATAATGAGGAAAATTTATAAATTTGAATTTGGAATTCTTAACCAAAGAGGAGATATTTGAGATCAAAGTGGTCAGTACGACAAAACGCTAATTTCATATGTAAGGGCCTAAATAATTTATACTGTTATGAAAATAAATAGATAGATTATTATATGTCTAATATCAATGATATTTTGTTTTGAAAATTGTTCATCGTCTCATATTATGTATCAACATGTCAATACATTAAGAAATCCGTATCTATTCTGATTTCCTTACATATACTATGCAATTTTCCAAAAGTACACACACATCAGTCATTCCACATTCTAGGTTGTGTGAGTGCATTCGTCGTTTGAAATCGTGAGCTGTCCGCGCCTTAACAAAAATGCGGGACATCAAAATTCGTAATATCTGGTACGTGCGTCGTTTAAAGCGATGTCGATATAAATGGTTTTGATTGTATACCAAAAAACAATTTTTTATATATAATATATATAAAATGCTTTTGTGGGTACGTAAATACGCAGTTTTCTCTATCACCACCAACCCCAATCAACTTCCCGTTGGGGTGATAAATACCCCTTGGTCTCCAGGTGGTAGTAAGGGAGTTTGGTCGCGGTGGGTGGAAGGGGGTGGTTGTGGGTGGCGAAAATGTTAAAACATATATTGCTGTCCTTTTCTAACGCATGAGGACTTCTGAAAAGATCTCAAAATGTCTGGAATGGAAAGTTCCAAAATGTGTAAAATGGTTATAATCGATCTGGAATGTTCTAGAAAGTTCCACAAATATCTGGAATGATCTAGAAAATTCTAGAGTGAATGCAAACTATTATAATCGATATAGCATGTTTTGAGAAAGTTCTACAAATTTCTGGCTTCATCTAGAAAGTTCCAAAATGTCCAAAACTGTTATTATCGAGTTAGAATGTTCGAGAACGTTCTAGAAATTTCCAGAATGATCTGGAAAGTTCCAAAATGAGTGCAATTTATTATGATCGAGAATGTTCTAGAAATTTTCCGAATGATCTGGGAAGTTACAAAATGAGTGCAATTTATTATGATCGAGAAAGTTCTAGAAAGTTCCAAAATTAGTGAAATTTATTATGATCGATTTAGAATGTTCGAGAAAGTTCTAAATTTTTTTGGATTGATCTGGAAAGTTCCAAAATGTGTACGAGTGTTATTATTGATCTAACTAAAAGAACCAAATCGAAATCGAAAATAGAAATCTATAATATCTGTTAAAAATGTATCCTTATCTATTTTTTATATCACTAAACATGCGATGTATTTTAACCCGAGCAACGCCGGGTTTCGCTGCTAGTTTTTTATATTTTAGTCTTCCTGTTTGTTTCAGCTAACCACCAAAATGGCTGGGCCAATTTTGACGGGACTTCACTCACTGGTAGATAGCTGATGTTATAAGGAGCAACTTAAGC
This sequence comes from Polyploca ridens, assembly GCA_951394255.1. Lineage (NCBI taxonomy): Eukaryota > Metazoa > Arthropoda > Insecta > Lepidoptera > Drepanidae > Polyploca > Polyploca ridens. The sequence goes on along the minus strand of OX596269.1, from coordinate 10,380,762 downwards.
TACTTTTATTTTAGAAAAAGAATTAGGGTTCTGCAAAACATACATGGGTACGTCCATGGGGGAGACCAAGTCTATAATAGTATTGCAATCAGTAAGATTTACCTTCTTCTGGTTCACTATAACTATCTTTCTTCTTTCCGGAGCCCGTGCTGTCAACACTCTTCCGTGCTTCAGGTTTCTTGGGCTCCGGCTTCTTTTTTTCTTCTGTCTTCTTCCGGTTATCATCCGAGTGGTCTGTTGAGGCCTTACGTGAGGTCCGAGCAGGTTCATTTTTAGATGTGTCACTGTGGGCATCGCTTTCTGAGTCGGAGCCTGATGATGATGAGGATTTTGCTGTGCAAATAATTTGAAAATTAGTCAAGACGAAACGAAGTTTTTTTTTACCGTGGATGACCACCATCTCACCGTGTTCAGTGATGATATGGCAATAGGCAGTAAGCATACAAAGCATAGAAGGGAAAAGGCTTAAATAGCTAGCGAAATGCACCGATACATGCTTGGTGGTAGATTTGATACTTGAGGGTGATGCCAGCCAGCTTGATACTACAACATACCCAAACAGTCCCAACATGGAGAAGAATTTCAATTCAATTTTGGGTTCTATGCTATCTTAATTTATGTAACTTATGCAAATTACAAATAATCTGCAAATTGTGGCTGATCATATGCTGTCTCGCTTACTATATTACTGTCTATGCTCAAACAGTGCATTACTGAGAAAATAGTTGACACACTCTGATTTTTATTAATAAACTAAATTCTCATACATTGAATTTGTAGTCTAGCATTAAGTGGATCAAACAGATAATTTCTTGTTATTTTGGCAAACTATTTTGCTGACCTTCTTTCCTCTTTTATGTTCTGTTTCTCTATCAGCATGAGTTGTACAACTATTGGCCCTGTGGTTTTACCTGCACTAGACTGATATTATAAAACCTTGTAGTTGCCTGATTCAAGGATGTTTAAACAAAACATACCTTATAGTATACACAAAACAAACAGTAAAACAACTCACAATTAGTTTTCTTATTGTCATCATCATCCCAATCTGATTCGCTGTCAGATGATTTTCCTTTAGATTTCGAAGGTGGAGGGGAGTCACCCTTCTTTTTTTTCTTGGCTAGGTTAAGGAATTGCTGGAAAAAAGTCATCATCATTAGCCATGTCCCCAACAGAAGGGAATAACCTCCAAACAACAAAGTGGTTCCAGTAGGGCTACTGCATATCTTGATCAGCCTATACCACCAAAGATATGCGTAGCCCCATAGCCCACCGCATGAGCCAAGTATAATATTGTAGACTTCACATGCTTAAAATGTGTTGTATTGATTTTATGTCGGAGTAAATAAACAATTTATTTTATTATTATTATAAATGATACACTAAACTTGAGGATACATTAAATCTCATATAGGTATATTTTAGCAAATACGCTTTTAATTTATATTTTCTTTGTTTAATATATATATATAGCCTTTATTCGGACATGACAATTTCCTTATTATTCATAGATTGTTTCTTTATTCCATTTTTGTGTGTCCGTTTGCCAGGTGGCAAAGGCCTCCTCCAATCTTCTCCATTCTGGCCTTTCTATGGCCACTCTACCCCATGTTGTTCCCGCGACTTGTCTGATGTCGTCTTCTTTGTTTAAAACAAAGTTAATTAAAAAGAAAGTGCTTTTCGTTAAATAAAGTTTGTTAAACAAAGCAAATACAAATTCAAAAGCAAATACCAGGTATGCGCTTTACAATTTTGTATTTGCTTTTTTGGCCTCACTCATGTGTTCCGCATGCTCCTTCTGCCTTGTTCTGTAATCTGAGGTCTTAATTCAAAAGACAAAATACCAATACTACATGTTTTTTTGGTTGTAAGGCTATTGTAGGTTTTAAATTTAAACATACACATGAATGTAGATGTAATAAGAAAAATCAGATTGATCTCAACATCACAACATAAATGGGGTCAAAAGCCTTTGATTCAATGTCAAAGAAAACAAAATGAGCCCATTAAAATTTGGGTGTGTAAAATTGATTATTCTACCTTTTGCTGTTTATTTACTGGCTGATAAATATCTAGAACAAACAGAGAGTCTAGACATTATAGTTATGTAATGGAAAATTGATTTTTTGCAAAGTAAATTATGTTTTTCAGTATCTACAATCAACAATACACGTTTCTAGAACATGTTTTCATGTAAAAATGCAAATCCATTTTGTGAATCACATTTTCTTTATTATGAAACTTCTCTAACGGATTTTTAGTATAAATATAATCAATTTTTTACATGAGTCATGCTTTTTATGCCATGGCTTGCTTTCATATCGTAATGAAGGCGTTTCTTCCAAAATAACAAAAAGTAAGATTTTCTAAGAAACGTGATCAATTTTGGATATATTTCTACTGTATAATGGATTAATTTCTCCCGTAATGCGCATTAGACAAATTTAGATCCAAGAAACATTGATCTTGGCCCCAATACGCAGTCAAATTAGTAAAGAATGCCGTCAAAATGTTCAAGTCAAACGTAAAGTTATTATAACCTATGAAATATGTAAGAAAACCAACTCACCGAGTCTAAATCTGAACATTCGCTGCTAGAATCTGAATCGATCAACGGTTTATTCTTTCTTTTAGCCATTTAAACTTTATTTTAGTAACGTAAAATTAATTTGTAATTACGTTTGCTTGATTTTCCTCCTTCACGATTATCGTCAATCGCAAGTCAAATTCGTCAATGAATGAATTGAACCACAAACAATGAAACAAGAGAAATGAAATGAATGAACGAATCAGGGATGCCAGATGCCAACTCAATCGTTATGTAATCGGTATGGCAGTTCGGTATACACTTTGAGTATATAACTGGTATACATAAAGAAAACATTATGACTATCATAAAAAAACCGTTTTTGGGGTGTATAACCGTTGATTTAATTTTGTTATAGTATAGTCTTTGCTTTTGTATTACACTTTAGCGAAGAAATAGTGGTTATCTAATAATACTTATGTATACCTTTATTACAACTAGTGGTTTTGATAAAAAATTACTAAAAACTGAATCGACGAAAAAACCATTATCAACCTAATCACAAAATTTCACTATCGAGGTGAACAGCCGGATATCCAGATAGATAGACATAAGAAAACATTTTTGTCCAAGCTGAAACGGAGACACATCGCGCTCGCTCGGTCTATAATAATATACCTTTGAATCAAACTGAAATATCGGAGTATCGTATAATAATGAGACGTTTTCTTTCCATAGAGTTGTATAGAGTTTGGTTGAAAATACCTGTCAAACTGTTGATAATTCGAACTAATTTGAACCATAAGTACACGATTTGACAGGTATTTTCAACCAACTCTATAAAACTCTATGGAAAGAAAACGTCTCATTGTTATATCGATACTGCAAAGTACCTATCAGATGATGGTGCATGCATCTCCTACCTAGTGTTTGTCAATGAAACAAAACATTTATCATCTGTGCAATAAATCAGTATATGATTTTTTTATTTTATATCTGTGAACAAAATTGAATGAAAGAAATCTGTCTGTCAAATGTTGTGGTTTTTTTGCGTATTTTTACGTTTTACGAAGTTAACTCTTTAACATTGTTCTATTTACTAAAATTATGAGATACCTATGTTGCTGATAATCTGTTTATATCATAATAACATATTTTAAATAATTTATAATATCGATTAGTGCGATCGTGCAATCCATTGTTTACATTATAACGGGCATCCCGCTAGCACAGTAATCGTCAACAAAAACTTAATATGCCTCATGATTTAAAGGAATTGGGAGTGAGGAAAGCACTTATGGTAAGATTATTAGCTTGAAACCTATTATTTTATACTTTTCAAACGTCTTTTAATGTGGGTAACCTAGATTACTAGGACAATTTTAGGCGTCTTTAAAGGCGACTTGGCCGTAACCTTGTATATTCTGAAGGTTTATTGAAGCGTTACTGACCTCATACACCAAGCATATACACCATTTACATTGATCTCGGATGTCAATGTTTGTGAAAGTAACAGAATGATCATCCTAAGGCAGAATCAGCAGTTGTTACCGTTTCTAATTATTCTTTATTATTAAAGTATTCTACAGTTAATTATCAGAATGATGTACTTATGATACGAGAACACTAGAATTATGCATTGAGGCAAACATTAGTACTAAATTAATGTCTTATGATACAAGATATCTAATTATTTATATTTCTACTAAGTAATTATTCTAGCACATTGAGCTATTATTACTACGTATAGAGAAGACACCACACATCACAACTATGCTCCATTCAAGTGAGGCCATCCGGCCACACTTGTTGTAGAAAGCTGAACGAAACATGTAAGCGCTCTGAAAATCACGGTGCTTGCGAGAAAAATACTCCTAAAATCATTCTGATAGTGCTACGTATTTGTACTGTCTGCTTAGACAACTAATTATTGTTTCAGAGATAAAGAGAACTTTAGTTGACTTTAAAAAAATAAGACAACCTTTGCTTAAGAGCACTCAATTCGTCATACTTTTCATACAAAACCTCTGTACTTATTATGGCGTTGTTAAACATTTTTCGTTAGATGTTTTGAACAAATTACTACACTCTTGTGCACTATATCTAGCCGTGTATCTAGGCGAAATTTAAAAAAAGTGTTAAACAAATTCAGTCAAAGCCTCCGAAAAACAGCACTTTGGCCATATCTAATGTACAGTCGAAGACAAAGATATGTATACACGTATCATCATAATAAAGAAGTAATCATAAAAAGCTCCACTAATTTGTACTCATCCAAATGCTAACAAATATGTAAACAATATAGAAACCATAAATATGTACCCGACACGATCATTAATTTGTACACATTAGATAAGGCAAAAATATGTATTCCCTGAAAGATGCATAAAATTGTTACCACTCAATGAGCCAAAAATATGTATACAACCATCTGCACAATGATGACACTGAAGATCACACAAACATTCATTGATATATTATGTAGTACCTACATATATGTATGTCGCTGCACACATTATTAAATATTTACGTCTTGTGATTTCTTTCGAACAGGGCATGACGTCATTTGCGTTTTAATTGTTTCTTTGAACTAGCGACCCGCCCCGTCTTTGCACGGGTGCAATGTCGTGTGGTGTCGAGCAATTTGCGCGTCCGCGCCCGTCTCGGCCCGCCCCTTTACGGTATCGTGAATACTGTTTCTTGCTAATTTTAAATCTGTGATATCTTTTAAAATATAATCCATTTAATGTCCGTCTTGACTAACTTATTAAATTAGATAAGGATTAATATTATATGGGTCAAAATAACTTCGAAAGTATAACCCACAAAAAAAATCTCAATTGCATAAAAATTGTTACTGTGGGTTATCCATAGGTCCTTCTAAAGTCTTGGCGTATATTTTTAGGGATGAATGTAAAGGCTATTAGTACCTAATCAAAAATATATATTAGAAAAATAATCCGTACATTGAAAATACTACATTATTTATAAATTAATACTTGGTACTTACGAAAAGTTCAACTTTGTTTATTTTTTTTCTCTTGAACCATCAGACGGGTAAAAAGTGCCAGCCATTTTGAATTATTTAGTTACTGGTCCGATTGCTCTCAAAATGGATATCTGTGAGAGCCTTGGGCCACATAAAATGAATCTTTGCTTAAAATTTAAAATTGTGTCCGCCATTTTGAATTATTTAGTTACTGGTCCGATTGCTCTCAAAATGGATATTTGAGAGACCCTTGGGCCACTTAACATGAATCTTTGCTCAAAATTTTATATAGTGTCCGCCATTTTGAATTATTTAGTTATTGGTCCGATTGCTCTCAAAATGGATATTTGGGAGACCCTAAGGCCACATAAAATGAATCCTTGCTCAAAATTTGAAATTGTGTCCGCCATTTTGAATTATTTAGTTACTGGCCCGATTGTCCTCAAAATGGATATTTGAGAGACCCTTGGGCTACATAACATGAATATTTGCTCAAAATTTAAAATTGTGTCCGCCATTTTGAATTATTTAGTTACTGGTCCGATTGCTCTCAAAATGGATATTTGGGAGACCCTTGGGCCACATAACATGAATCTTTGCTCAAAATTCAAAAAAGTGGCCGCCATTTTGAATTATTTAGTTACTGGTCCGATTGCTCTCAAAATGGATATTTGGGAGACCCTTGGGCCACATAACATGAATCTTTGCTCAAAATTCAAAAAAGTGGCCGCCATTTTGAATTATTTAGTTACTGGTCCGATTGCTCTCAAAATGGATATTTGAGAGACCCTTGGGCCACATGACATGAATCTTTGCTCAAAATTTAAAATAGTGTCCGCCATTTTGAACTATTTAGTTATTGGTCCGATTGCTCTCAAAATGCATATTTGAGAGACCTTGGGCCACATAACATGAATCTTTGCTCAAAATTTTTTATAGTGTCCGCCATTTTGAATTATTTAGTTATTGGTCCGATTGCTCTCAAAATGGATATTTGGGAGACCCTAAGGCCACATAAAATGAATCCTTGCTCAAAATTTAAAATTGTGTCCGCCATTTTGAATTATTTAGTTACTGGCCCGATTGTCCTCAAAATGGATATTAGAGAGACCCTTGGGCTACATAACATGAATATTTGCTCAAAATTTAAAATAGTGTCCACCATTTTGAATTATTTAGTTACTGGTCTGATTACTCTCAAAATGGATATTTGAGAGACCCTTGGACCAAATAGCATGAAAACATTAGAATTTAGTCACTACGCGGACCACGGATATCGATTTTGAGAGCAATCGGACCAGTAACTAAATAATTCAAAATGGCGGACACAATTTTAAATTTTGAGCAAGGATTCATTTTATGTGGCCTTAGGGTCTCCCAAATATCCATTTTGAGAGCAATCGGACCAATAACTAAATAATTCAAAATGGCGGACACTATATAAAATTTTGAGCAAAGATTCATGTTATGTGGCCCAAGGTCTCTCAAATAGTGACGTCACGAACGTCTTTGAGAGTGACGTCACGAACGTCTTTGAGAATAGTCATCAAGATCACTTTGTCGTCTGTTTAATTCATAAAGTAGTGTTTTTTACAGTTATATCCAGTGAATTCATATTTCCGGTTAAAGTTTAAACAGTGAACTATTTACATTAATTGTTTTCGAAAGAAATTATCCCTAATTAGTGCTTTTTAAACGATTTTTTAATAAAAATCGTAACGGGTGCAACGGGGTGACTTACCACCTACCCTCGTTATTTATTATACGTAGATATCATCTGTGCTTTGTTTACGTTCGACTTACGCTGTCTCATAAACATTAAATTATGAAGTGCGGAGCGTGCAATAGACACCTAACGCGCTTGGATAAAGCTGTTTGCAAGCAATGTCCTATTTCCTATCATAAAGCGTGTGTTAAGATACCAGACAGCGCTAAACCAAGTCCGGACTGGATATGTCCCCAATGCAAGATAGCATCACCGCGTATGCGTGACACTGCATTGCCTATCAAAAGCGCAGAGGACAGCTATGTGGTGGATGAAGGGGCAAAGAGTCAGCCTGTATCTCAACTCAGCTCACCTCAAAGCACTCCCACTAAGAATCATGATCTACTTACCGAAATTAAACTTTTTCGTGATGAAATGAAAGAGATGAGGTCCGAAATGCGTGAATTAATGAGTGAAATAACTAACGTTAGGCAATCTATTAGCGAGTGTCACAAAAGGATGGATGTTCTCGAGACTAGGCTGGATAAAATTGAAGCAAAGTCCTTCCAAGATCCTTCTAATGAAATTTTAAAACTTCAAAATACTGTAGCTGGTTTACTATCCGACCTTAATGACCGAGATCAAGCCGCCTTAATAAATGACGTGGAAATCTCTGGAATTCCGGAATTCCAAGGCGAATCAATCGGCCATATTTTGATCACTGTGGGGCAAAAACTCGGAGTTACGATAGAAAAATGCGATGTTATTAGCGCTCGGAGGGTTGGTCTACGTCGTGTGAGCGACGAAGCAAATTCCAAGCAACCGCCGGCACCGCGACCTATCATTGTGCAGCTATCGCGCCGGGCGCTTCGCGATGAACTGCTGAAGGCAGCGCGCGTGCGACGCGGCGCCGACACTGCCGATCTCGGCCTGCCCCACCACACCCCGCGCAGGTTTTTTATCAACGAGCGGCTCACAAAGCAGAATAGGGGCTTATACCGTATGGCGCGGGAACAAGGAAAGAACGTTCAATGGAGATTCGTGTGGACTCGGGAAGGCAGAGTTTATGCCAGAAAAGACGCGACAACCACTGTATATGCCTTAAAATCAGAATCCGATTTCGAACGGGTTTTTGGAATGTCTTCACTTAATAGCTCAAAACATTGATGTTTCCAGGCGGCATAAATGTCAATTCATTTTAAATTATCCCATAAATATGTACTTCTGTAATTTTAAGATGTATTTTGCAATTTTAGATTATCTTTTAAATGTAATTTTTTGTGTCTTTAAACATGTATGTAATCATTGGATCAATTTTTTAAACAATTTTGATGTAATCGAGTGTATAACAAAAGTATGTTCTGTTTTTTGTTATTCGCATTTGGATTTATTTTACTGTATATATTCGAGTTACATGCTCCTTTTAAGAAAATTATATTGAGTGGACGTACGGTTCCGTGGTTAACTTCTAATTTACGATACATGATGAAGCTTCGTGATGACGCCTACAAAAAACAACGTAAATCTGATTCCATTATTCATAAGCAAGAATACAAGGAATTAAAACATTTAGTGAGCTCGTGTACTTTTTTGGAAAAAAAAGCTTACTTTGAGCAAGATATAAATAAAAATATACAGAACCCTAAATTGTTATGGAAAAATTTAATAAATACTGTACTTATTGATTCCAAAACAAATAATCTACCAGAGCATTTTAGCGACCCTGACAAGATAAATCATCATTTTCTTAATGTCCCAGGAGATAACTCAGTACCTATATCAGATCTATCTTATTATGAATTTAATAGATTTGGTGCATCTTCTTTTGCTTTCTCACCTGTTGATGACAACGAAATTACTAAGATTATTTTATCGATCAAATCCAATGCACTGGGCTCAGACGAGATTGGATTAGACATGATACTATTAACGCTTCCAACTACGCTCCCCATCATCACTGACATAATTAATAAATCTATAACTTCAGCCGTCTTTCCTGAAATATGGAAATCTGCAATTGTAAGACCAATTCCGAAATGTAGTAATCCCACAGAGATCAAAGACCTACGGCCTATTAGTCTCCTTCCGTATATGTCAAAGATTCTAGAAAAGGTAATTTATAACCAGTTATCGAAATACTTAGAGCAAAATGATATATTACCCAATCTGCAATCCGGCTTCAGGAAAGGCTTAGGAACACATACTGCCCTGCTGGATGTCGTGGATAATGTTCTCAGTGCTCGTGATGCTGGTCTGAGTACAATTCTTACTCTGCTGGACTTTTCCAGGGCATTTGATTGTCTAAATATTTCGCTTCTTTTATCAAAGCTGACATACTATGGACTTCATAGTTCAGCGGTGCGTTGGTTTGATAGTTATTAATCAAATCGTTTTCAACGAGTAGAAATTCGTAAGTTGGATGGTTCACTGCTAACATCAAAGTGGCATCCTATTAGTAGAGGCGTCCCACAAGGATCAATTCTAGGTCCTCTTCTTTTCATACTCTACAGCGCGGATATTGTCAATGTTATACACAATTGTAAGTATCATCAATATGCAGATGATATACAACTATATTTTTCATTTAATCAGAATGACACTATTAGTGCAGTGGAGTTGATAAATGAGGATCTGAAACGAATATCTGAGTGGTCTCGTAAGAATGCTTTGGTTCTCAATCCATCTAAATCCAAATTTATGATTCTAGGTTCTAAAAACCAGATTCAAGGTGTGACGACCAGAGAACCTTCAGTAAAAATCCTGGATGAAGTAATTGAGCGGGTGGATAGCGCACGAAATCTAGGTATCTTAATGGATAACAAACTCCAATTCGAAGGTCATGTGTCAGAAGTCACTCGTAGTTGTTTTTATAAGTTAAAGGTTTTATATAAAATTCGAAATTTCTTAAGTATTGACGTCCGCACCGCACTTTGTGAGGCATTGGTCTTGTCTAGACTTAATTACTGCATTACTGTCTATGGACCCTGCCTACTCGGTAGGTCTCAGCGCCTCATACAGCGAGTTCAGAATGCATGTGCCAGATTTTGCTTTCCAATTCCGCCTCGTGCCCACGTGACACCTTTCCTGAATAAAGCCAAATTGCTTAAAATGGAAGCTAGACAACACTTACATTTTTGCACTTTACTTTTTGGGATAGTGAAGACGGGTAAGCCAAAGTACCTATATGAGAAGCTTGCTTGGTTATCAGCGAGAAACGCTTATCGGACGAGAGCGTCGCTGATACGACTTTCAATGCCTCGACATAGAACAGCAGCCTTCCGTGGTAGCTTTAGGTATAATGCGACTAAATGTTGGAACAACCTCCCTCCACCAATCCGTAGTCTGCCATCTAAACACACTTTTAAAATTAAGTTCAAACAATATCTCCTGGAAAATCAATTGTAGTATAATAATAGCATCATTGGATTATACTTTTAATTTTTCAGAACCTGAGCCTGATGACTATTAATTACCTGTTTATTTTTCTACCAGAATTTAGTAGTAGTAGGTAGGTATTTACTCCTGTTTTTCATTTTTATTTAGTACCGGCTGTTACTTACACAAAACCATATATTTAATTGCTAAAGTTTTACATCCCTCATTTAACTTATTATTTTTAATATAGCTATATTTTTTAACGCTTCACTTTGTTTATTTACATTATCATTAACGTTCGATTATTTAAGTCTGAAACACTATCACTGGTCGTTTCTCACTGATATTCGTGACGCACACTCGCGAGGCGACGACAGAATATCAGCGTTGAGGTACCCCACCTCAACATTAGGCTGAGTCGGCCGCCTTTTTCTTCAGGCACGCACAGATATGATATTTATTTATATTTTAATTTTGCTGTTCTGTTATTTTTGTTGTTATTTGTGTGTTTCTGGGAAATAACTTCATTTTCTTCTTCTTCTTCTTCAAATATGCATTTTGAGAGCAATCGGACCAATAACTAAATAGTTCAAAATGGCGGACACTATTTTAAATTTTGAGCAAAGATTCATGTTATGTGGCCCAAGGGTCTCTCAAATATCCATTTTGAGAGCAATCGGACCAGTAACTAAATAATTCAAAATGGCGGCCACTTTTTTGAATTTTGAGCAAAGATTCATGTTATGTGGCCCAAGGGTCTCTCAAATATCCATTTTGAGCGCAATCGGAACAGTAACTAAATAATTCAAAATGGCGGCCACTTTTTTGAATTTTGAGCAAAGATTCATGTTATGTGGCCCAAGGGTCTCTCAAATATCCATTTTGAGAGTACTCGGACCAATATCTGAATAGTTCAAAATGGCGCAATTTTTGTTTCTTGTTAAAGATATGATCGAGTGACACAAAACATTTTAATTTTAATATTGTAAGTAATAATAATAACAGCTCACCCCATAATTTATCCCAATTTATAAGAAACTTTTATGATATTTAAGGCGATGATAGCTCAATGGTAATGACGTCGGATACCGAGACGAAGGTCCCGGGTTCGAATCCTACAATGAGCTTGAGCTTTCGGTGCAGGAAAACATCGTGAGGAAACCATAGCACGGTGGTAGGGTAATTTGTCATACCAATCTGGCTGGCTACCACCAAGTAACTGTCGGTGTGTTCCGACAGCTTCACTTGAGAGCCAGTTCCTTCTAGGCCTATCAACAGTAAAAAAAAAAAAAAAAAAAATATTTATAATAAATCGATAATGAATATATTTCGTTTTTTTTAAATTTACTTTCATATATGGTTAAAGTTCATCTCACGACTATTCCAACAACCCAAACACGGCAGGAATACGTCACTCCGTTATGGTGTTTGAGTGCCCACCCTCCTACTCCATCATCAGACCCTGAAAACCATATATGGTCAAAGTTCATCTCATGAAAACTCCAACAACCCTAAACACGGCTAGGATACGTTGTTCCGCTATAGAATTCTAGTGCCCACCCTCCTACTCCATCATCAGACCCTGAAAACCATATATGGTCAAAGTTCATCTCATGAAAACTCCAACAACCCTAAACACGGCTAGGATACGTTGTTCCGCTATAGAATTCTAGTGCCCACCCTCCTACTCCATCATCAGACCCTGAAAACCATATATGGTCAAAGTTCATCTCACGACAATTCCAACAACCCATAACACGGCTAGGATACGTTGCTCCGTTATGGAGTTCCAATGTCAACCCTACTACTCCATCATCAGACCCTAAGAATCATATATGATCAAAGTTCATCTCACGAAAATTCCAAAAATCCCAAACACGGCTGGGATACGTTGCTCCGCTATGGAGTTCCAGTGTCCACCCTCCTACTCCATGATCAGACCCTGAAAACCATATATGGTCAAAGTTCATCTCACGACAATTCCAATAACCCCAAACACGGCTACGGCTACGTATCTACTAATTCAAAATATTTGTATTAATAATCATGAATAAATATTTCACGACGAATTGTAGAAATAGTTGAAAAGTTGAAAATGAACAATAATAACTTTACCTTTCTCAACGACTTGATCACATCATGCGATAGGCGACGTTGCCAGCCAGCTTGCGCACGAGCTGACAACACCGCGAGCGCGAAACTACCAACATGTCCGAACACAAAATTATTGATTTTATAAAAAACCTTTTTTCAAGTACCTATCGTTTTTCAATGTAATTCCATGAATGCCTTGACTTAAATGAGTTTACATATTTTTGACTATAATGATGAATACATATTTATGATATTTTGATTGTTCACAAATTAATGATTTGATACATGGATATATATTATTAAACTTGTTGTTTACATACATAATTGTCCAACAGTGTATACATATTTTTGAACTTTTGTGTGTTCCCATATCTATGATAATGTGAATGGCTACTTTTTATGAGGCTTGGTGGTGTATACTTATTTTTGTCCTCGACTGTACCTATAAATTGTAAAAGTAAAGAAAACATTTAGATACCAGGCTTGCAAATGTATTGGAGATTCTAAATAACTAACTTTTTTTTCACAAACTTGTAACATTTTTTCACAAGAACTCCTGGTACAAGTTTTATGATATGCAAAATCATGAATGACGACCTAGCGAAGTGGCCGCGAGTGATCAGCGGAATTTACCAACTGATAACCGATGGCTCTGATGCTGTCTCTCTTTTTTCGCAGTCAAACATTACGTTGGATGAAACAACAAGCTTTTAGACTATGCTTGCGTTGAAGTTGCGTCGACCACAGAGGGCCGCCTTACGCCTCCAAAAAGTACCCATTTATTCAATTTAGGCCCTGATAAGGCACTTATGAACGTTAACAAAATGACTCTACACTGGATCCAAATACATTGAGCTATTTATATTACGTAGTAATAATAGCTCAATGTTCTAGTATGAGTTTGTATTGATATTTTTGCTGAAGTTTATAGAAATACAAATTAATTTATTGGCATAACACATATTACAGCAGAAGCTGTGTTTGGGGACCCAGTGGCTTGTCCCATATCATAGCATATAGCTGATTTCTATTCCAACTTTACAAGAAACTACAAAGTAAAATAAAAAAAAGTTTGAATAAAAATCAATTTTCATCATCATCTACTTACCCTGTTCACAATTATTTGGGGTTGGCACAAAATATTATGTGCTTCTTCCATAAAACTAAAAAAAATCTATTTTAACACATGTTAATGATTAAATCTTATATATGCTAGCTGTCCATGGTCAGACCGGCCATATAGTCAAGGTAGTGCTTGCCAGCCGGGCTTTAGACAGCGCAAGCCCCTCCACGGGCCTTAGGACATGGCCACAGTAGGTAGGGCAGGGAGCCCGTGCTAGCTAGAGCCCAGCTCTTGCGACCTAGATGTCAAGTAGGTAGTTGATACATAGGTACTAAGAGAGAAATGGCACAAAATAAATAAGGCATACTCTTCATTCGCATCCATGTGGACAAACACAAGTGGATAAGCAAGTACATAATGGTTTTGTCGCTGAGTCTTTTTTTTTACTGTGTATATGTCTGTGTTTGACCACAATCTCACCATGATAAGTGATATTGTGCTCGATGGTGGTAAACACACAAAGCCTAGAAGGCTCTCAAATGCAGCTGCCGGAACACACTTTTGGTGCGACAGATTTTCAATTTGAGGGTGGTAGCCAGCCAGATGGGTACTACAAAGTGCTATGGTTTCCTCACGATGTTTTCCTTCACTGAAAGCTCAAGCTTATTGTAGGATTCGAACCGGGACCTTCGTCATAAGTGCCTAAACTGAATAATTTTAGATTTTGATATTATTTGCAGGCTCCCCTATCCCCAACGCCGTGTGCCGAGATCAGCGATGACGAGCTGGTCTCCATCTCGGTGCGAGACCTCAACCGCCAGCTCAAGATGCGAGGACTATCTAGGGATCAGATTGTTAGGTGCGCTAAAGTTTCTTACAAAATTACTTTTTGGTTTGGTGACATTGTGCAAATCTCAGTAGCTTCATGTAGGTTTTGTAAAGGTTGGCAGAACATAATATAAAATAGTCGGAAAAAACATTTCAGAATGAAGCAGCGTCGTCGAACGCTCAAGAACCGAGGCTACGCCGCGTCGTGCCGCATCAAGCGAATAGAACAGAAGGACGAACTCGAGACTGAGAAGAGTCAGGTATGATCATCATTATTAGCCTACGGCATTCTCCTATCCAACATATAAATTTTTTTTTCATCAACTGTAGCTTTGTCTTTGTGTGGTCACTTGACTAGGAATCAGATTTGTTGCATGGTCATGTTTTAGAGTGATTTGGCCAAAGACCTGTAGGCTTTAATTCGGGAGAACTTCAGCCTGCTAAGTCTCTTATAAAGGCGTAATTTCAGAATTAAATCTATAAATACTTTTCCTTCACTCAATTCATTAAGAAAGCGCTACCAATTTAGCGCGAGTCGTAATGCTGTGAGATCACTACAGGGTGTAATAGATTAAGATGTTAAACCGTTAGACGGTTTGTTTAGAATCGTTTTCTGAATCAATTTATGTAACTTTTAATACAGATATTTAAAGTTACATAAATCGATTCAGTAGGCGATTCTGAACTAACCGTTCAAAGATTTAGCATCCAAATCTGTTACACGTCTTATAACAGCATATAGCAAATATTCAAAAAAATCGGCTAAAATATACATTGTTTCAGGAGTGGCAAGATATGGAGCTGATGCAGGAGGAAAATGGCAGAATCCGTGAGGAGGTGGAAGCACTCAGAGGGAAGTACGAAGCCCTCAAGAGATTCGCTGCCATCAAGAGCATCCCTTTGCCGCCTGAATTTGAAATGTTGCCGTAGAACTGTATAGAAGAAGATACTATCTGTCTGTATGTCATTTATACATAGCTTGCCGACCGCGGGTTCACTCGCCTGTTCGAAATTCAGTCTAAGTATTATAGAAAAATGAACTTAAATAAATAAAAATAAATAAATAAATATCCTGGGACATTCCTCACACACGGTCACCTGATCCCAAACTAAGCAGAGCTTGTACTGTGGAAACCAGATAACTGATATAATACATATACTACTTTTTTGTTTGTAAATACATACTTAATATACATAATTACACCCAGACTCAGGCCATACAGACATGTTCATGCACACAAATGTATGTCCTGTGGGAATCGAACCCACGACCTGCGACGCGTAAGGTGAACCTTAACCAACTGCGCCAACTGGCCCGTCAAATGCTTTATATAAGAACGTACGTCCCGCGGTTTCACCCGCGTTCCCGGGGATATATTGTTTTTCCGGGATTAATAGTATCCTATGTGTTAATTCAGAATATATTCTGTCCGTGTGCCAAATTTCATCCAAATCCATTCAGTCGTTTTTGCGTGAAACATCTTCACATCCATACAAACTGTCACATTTATGATAGTAAGATTATTCTGTAACATCAACATAAAATGATTTTTTCTGTGACAGTTTTTTCAGGAACTTTGAATTTCGTATAGGTGTAATTGTTTTATTCATGTAAATTTCACTTAAATTGTAAATCTGTGGGCTTTCATATACTTTAATATAATAATTACTTGTCTAATGGCCACATTCCATAGACGTCAAATTAATTTATTGATGTGAGTATCTCCTACTATAGCTATTCAATAAATAAAAATAGGTACATACCTATACTTATTTTAATTATTCATTAAACTCCAATGGATTTCTTTAAGTATGTTGATCACAAAAACCGAAACAGTAGTTTCTGTGTGAATACATTATAATTTTAGTTTTTAAGAACTATCTCAATAACATAACCGTTGTTTAAAAATATTGTAAGATTCGGTTTTGGTTAAGAATTGTAATGGTTCTGGGTATTATAGTCTGTTTTACAACTGGATTGTAAAACAAGATTTTATTGTAATAAAAGAAACTTATTTATTATAGGCTATTAGTTAAAATAATATAGCGAAGCGAAGTGTGGTAGTACCGGTACATAATTATAGTTACCACATTTTTACATTATTAAATATTGAAAAAATCAACTATTTTATTATATGAAGAATTTAAATACCAGTCCCCGAAAATAAAACTAATTTGTTTTGTGTTCGACTTTAGCCCAATTAGCCCAATATTAAATAAATGTAAGAAATGTGAATATGAATATATTCCAAGTGATATTTTTATGTATACTGTAATAAATAGTATTAAGAGAAATAACAAGATTGTTTTATTAAACCTTAGTACGGTAGGTATACCGGCTTATGTTTTTTTATCGAACGTGGCTTATGTGATTTGGATGGTTTAAACTGTATGTCAAGGTAGATCCCGAGGTTGTCCCATATACATTTTAACATGATCTGACCATGGACATTGAAGATATGATGGAAATCGTTCGCAAGGTGTCCTCGCCTACATTTAAACCTTCCCTGGACTTCCACAAATATTTCAAAACCAAAATTAGCCAAATCGGTCCAGCCGTTCTCGATTTTTAGCGACCCTACCCTACCCTACCCTATCTAAACCATCCAGGGAGTTAATTCTACTATGTCACTGAATTCCTCCTAAACTGCTGGACAGATTTGAATGATTTTTTTTTTGTATGCGTTTGGGTGGCGCCCTGTATGGTTTAGATTCACAAATCAGCCCGGCAGATGGCGCTGCAGTCGATAATATAATCTAGATACCGTCGGTAGCGATTCGCAGGTAGGTATGTCTGCCATAATTGATCAGGAATGGCACAATTTTGCAATAGGTAATCATGAATAATTTGTGGAAATTCGCGATGAAAATAGCTTGCAAACATGTCGCAAACAATATTTTATGTTCACTAACGGCCTTACTCATAAACGCTATTTAACTAAATCTACGGAATAAATGATCAAATAAATAACGTCACCTTGCTGTCATTGTCAAACAATTTGACGTTATTTAGGTGACCACTTAATCAGCTTATTAGTTAAATAACGTTTTATGAGTAAGGGGGTAATTGTTCAGTAACATTTGACATTTCTAGCCACGCACGCTACACAAGCGCCTCTCGTGGATAATTCAGGCGTGAGGTTGTTATTGAGTTTACGTTTGTGTTGTGAGAGTATAGTAGCCACAAACTACTAAGAGAACTAAATCAGCTTTTATAGTGGCGATCACCGTAGAATGAAAATAGAAGGCGGTGACTGTACTTGGTAGGCAATATAGTTAAGATAGGCAATGGCCCTGATTCTGTTGTTCACAACTAAACTAACATAAGAAAAGGATGTAAGAAATTTAGTCCTGTCAAATTAGTCCAATGCTTGTTTTCAATATAAATTTAGTCGCCATCTATCGCGGTTACGCCTAAATACACGCAAAATAAGACGGCAAAGATTAATTTGACAACTTACAATATGTTCTATCCTTTTTCAATCATGTTCGTAAGAAAGAGATGAGATGTGACTAAAATTAGTTTAGTGCGATTTACAACAGAATCGGCACCAATGGCCCTGATTCTATTGTTCACAACTAAACAAATTTTAATCTCCCTATGTCTCTTTCTAACAAAGAACATAAGAAAAGGATGTAAGAAATTTAGTCCTGTCAAATTAGTCCAATGCTTGTTTTCAATATAAATTTAGTCTCCATCTATCGCGGTTACGCCTAAATACACGCAAAATAAGACGGCAAAGATTAATTTGACAACTTAAAATATGTTATATCCTTTTTCAATCATGTTCGTAAGAAAGAGATGAGATGTGACTGAAATTAGTTTAGTGCGATTTACAACAGAATCGGCACCAATACCTACTAGTTTAGTAATTTGAAACACAACAAAAAAACTCCCGCCCGCATCCCGCGAATCATCAGGAATCAGGAGGGCCAAATGTATGGTGTTGTATGTATACTGTCATGAAAAAAAAAAATCCATTGCATTGCAGGGGAGAACGGGAACAAGTTTTAATTATTTTATTCAATTTCCACTATCCCCATTAATGGGGAGCGGGCAATGGGGACAGTGTGAATACACCTTAAAATAAACCAACGTAAGTACTTGAAAGATTTCGTAAAAAAAAAGAAATCCCTAATAAGCTACGTTATTCCATAAATAAGACAAATCCAAGGTCATAAAATCCTTATTTCATTGAACCAATAAGTATTTCATAAGATGTTTAAGGTTAAGGGCGGAGCGGAGCGGAGTGGAGTCGAGTGAAAGCACTCCAAAGCCACTTTTAGACCTTCAAGTCAATAATTATATTTGCACAATTGAGTTTCGGCGAAAAAGGTGAGGTAACGATTTTTAAAGTAAGTTTAAGTATGGTTGCATAGTAGGGTTTATCCTGTGGGTTTACCAAATACAATTTGTCTGGAGAGCTAAGTAGTTCTGAATGTCATTATGTCGTCCTAATCACTGATATATTTAGCCATATTGTTCTACGAAGGTAAAAATCAATAACATCTAAAAAGAAAAATCAAATTTCCCGCCTCATGCTGAGCTTCTACCTAATTAAGTCTCCTAAATCTGTGTCCCATTTTCAAAGTCAAAGCCATGTATTCAGTTCTTTGAGTACCTATATAGTAAAGATTCAGTTTATTTAGTAAACCCTAGGGCTTTATCTAGGAGAGCACTTATGAAGGTCAAATACAAAGCTACTGAAGTTACTGCCGCTTCGGAATCGAAAGTCAGCTTTCAACTGTGAAGAACCGGAACTCGGTAAGGTGTTTTTTTGTTGATAAGTAGCTTCTCAGTCAATTTCAAATACCTATCATCAAAACAAAAGTAATGAGGCAAAGTTACGATTAGTGAACACAAACAAACAGCCTGGGCTCGTTTAGCGCACCATCCGCCTGCGAGTGCGAGCTGCGACTGAATATTTCTATTTTTGCTCGGGGAACAGGAATTAATTAATATTTTGCACAATGCCGCTTTGAATCATTTGTTACCGGTAGATATGCTGACCGCGGTAACTATACGCTTGGGACATTTTATTTTACTTGGCTTCGTTTTAATACCCA
This sequence comes from Polyploca ridens, assembly GCA_951394255.1. Taxonomy (NCBI): domain Eukaryota; kingdom Metazoa; phylum Arthropoda; class Insecta; order Lepidoptera; family Drepanidae; genus Polyploca; species Polyploca ridens. Next base: position 10,361,114 of record OX596269.1, on the reverse strand, counting down.
AGTAGGAACGTATAGCAGTAGCTGTTATTTTTAGGTTGTTCTTACTATTATACTAATAAATTACATAGGTACCTCGTCAGGTCGCCAGAGCTCATGAGGAGGTGCTATGCCGGCAGTATGCGGGGACCAGCGGTGTTGTACTGAATGTAGTTCATTCCATAGTCGGACGACAACACCATTCTAAGACACTAAGACATCATCCTAAGAGCACCTCGTAATACCGAGCAATCTCATTCTAACATTCTAGTAAGTGCTTCTGCACTGATTAATAAAGGTACCGACCAATTATTGCATCTGAATATTAAGTGAGTCCTTGACTTAGCCAATCAGGTCGCATAGTCGGTCGTAGGGAATTGACGGAATATATTTCAAACAAAATGAACGTCACTGCGCTTCTTTGGGTTAATTGTTCGATGGGCTACGGTAACCGCTTACTATCAGGCGGGCCGTATGCTTGTTTGCTGCCTTATTAGTTAACCCGTCGGTTCTCGCGAGGGACGCCTATTATAACAATTGATGTCATTGTTATATTTATAACCGCGAGCCAAGCGATTAAAAAAAAGCGTATAATTATATCTGACAGAAACTCAAGTCCATAGTTGTAGTGTCGCGCACGCAGTGAAGCGGGCAAAGACAAATTACTTTATTCCTCTCCCCCTATTTATTTATTGTGCCTCCCACCTTTCATTATATATTTTTTTGTTTATAACTGTCCCTTTTATTTTCCGAATTCACTTTGGCCCCTAAATTCTTGTAGTGTAACATTAATTGGATTTTCCTGTTCGAGACAGGAAGTTGGTGAGCTAGAGGCTTCCGAAAATATGGTTAGATTCTAGTACCTACCTATACTAAGTTTACACACATAAACATGGTGGAAAAAAGCGGATGGTGGCGGGAAATCAATAGTGTAGCAAATTTTTTTCATGGAAACGTTTTTAAATTTAGAAGATTTTTGAAAAATCACTTGCCTTATCCGAGAATCGAACCGATCATAACCTGGAAAACGTAGCGGTTACAACCCCGGGCGAAAATAAATAAAAACTAAGTAGGGCAAGAGCCCCGGTTGTGGCCACTTTAAGCATTTTTTTATGTAAAAATATTCGCCTTTCATTCAAAAATTAGTATCGTGTTGATTAGTTATATATTTAAGCAGTTTATTTACTTATCTTTGAGGTTTTGTAGAAGTGTGTGAGAGAGACAAATATTTTAATAATTATATTTTTTTAAAGACCTGTGTGGCCACCTATTTCCACGCAACAAATAAAAATGTGAGCAAGATATTTATCGATTGATTACCAAGAGTCGCTAATGGTGTTTGTTAAGAAATTAACGGAAATTATTATTCATGCTTTTACAGTGTCACAAACACAGTTCCTTTACACTTACGGCGCCACTACAATTGCTCATTAAAAGCGATAATCATCAAAGATTTCAACGCCTTATTTATTGACTTTCAAAATTGCATGTGGCCACAACCGGGGTACTGGCCAAAACCGGGGCTCCTGCCCTACTAAGGCTTCCGTGCTTCGTTAGGCACGTAAAGCAACAGGCCTAAGCTGTTATCACTTAATTGAGCCGCCTACGCGGGTGCCTTGAAAACTCCTCTAGCCTACCTCCACCTCGACGCAGTGGGCACGGGTGGTGGAGTATCTGTCCCTTCCCTTTCACCCTCATTTGTGTGCAGGAGGCCTGTGCTCAGCAGTGGACATTATAGGCTGATGATGATGATGGTGCTAAGGCATAAATCGATAGGGTCAAAATGATGAGGATCAAAATCTTATAAACATGGTGTATTAATGGAAGATCACTCAATCCATACTTAAATGTCTGACTGTCTGTTCACTTTTCACGACTATACCTCTGAATCACAGATATAGATATAGTTAGATAACGCAAACGCGATACTATCTATATCTGTACTCTGATCTGACCCGATGCGATGAAATTTGGCACGTAGAAAGCATAACGTATGGGCATATAGACAGAGACAGACATATAGATAGATAGCATATAGTATAGGCTACTTTTTGTGGGGGCTGGTCTGCTTAAGTTTGCCATTTATTTATTTACTTATTAAATATAGATTCAGACTACTTTGTAGTTTTGCCGCCTCGCCGGGGCACGCAATTGTTGTCAGTGCGATTAGAATGTAAATATTATGTAATGAATCTAAGCTTGTTTTGAAAAGAGTAATTGCTGAGTTTATTGCCGGCTCTTCTCAGCAAATGCAACCTTCCGAACCGGTATTAGAGTATTAGAGTCAGACTTTTCATAAGTGCCTGCGAAGGTCTATTTGAATAAATGATTTTGAATTTTTTATTCTTGGAAAGCGGGTGAATTCGCGGGGACTGCTAGTCTTACATAAATGTAACGGTGTAATGTTGCCTGAACGGATCAGCCTGTCTTGTGCGCGCTCACTAAATGCTTAGGTAACATGACTACTCTCATATAAATCCAGGTGAAATTATCGTGGTTGCAGCTATGAACACCTCATCTTTAAAAAACGCGAGCGAAGCCACAGGTCAATGCAAGTCTTTATTAAATTGCTCATTTATTTACAAATAATGTCCGAAAGATGCTCCTTGATACATCTAAGTGGAAATTCCAACAAAATAATTGGATGAATTTAAATAATTAGAATTTTATTCGAAATGTTTATCGCAGTGTGTCCTTCATAAGGACATCTGTCCTATTTAAAGTTTGATTTAATGATAATAATGATTTAAATGCTTAATCTACATACATTACGTATGCACTACAATTTCACACATCATTTGCCCACCTACTCTAGAGTGCCAGAGTGATGCCAACATCTTATTCTATAAACATCTACTCTGAAACGTAGTCAGATATTTCATTTTCACACTCGAAAGTAGATTTGAGAGCATTGAATGTGTAATAATTCAATGTTCGAGACCTTTCACCCGAGTTAAACGATAGACTTAGGCCTATTGCACATATAAGAAAATTTATTTTTCTCCGCTCCGGGCGGAAAGCGTCAACTTTCATCCCGCTGCGCTAAACGAAAATGTCGCTTACCGCCTCCGTCGAGGAGAAAAATAGTATACCCACCTTGGGCAGATCACATGTTTGTCGACGTCGGCTTCGCCTCGGCCAACGATTACATGTGATCTCAGACATTTCTTAATTTCCTGCCCTAGGTGAGTAATATATTAGTGTCTTATGAGACACAAGAAATAAAATGTATGGTCTCATATAATAAATCAATGCGACTGAATTTCCAGTAAGACACCATTTTTTTACTTATTATGTGCAATTGGTCTTAGGGTGAGTTCACACTTTATTTAGTAAATAAATATTATCTTATTCGCTCCCTCAAATGTAAGGTACACATTTCGCTAACTCGATGATTTTCCTCTACATGCAACTAATTAACTATATGGCTTTATATTTTTAAAGTCATAGTGCCAGCCCCTATTTTTTTTCTGTTTTAAGGCGGTTTTATCCGGGTCGGAATGATCTATCGTGGATCTATCACTTTCAACCCGCTTTTTTGATAAACCATATGGCCTTGTAAAACCTTGTAAACCATATGGTATTGTATTTTATTTTGTAAAATAAAACGTATGTATGTATAATGTTTTGGAAAAAAATAGCCAATAGTCAGATTGTTCAAAAAAAATATTTAAAAAATGTAACCTTGCTGAGTTTCTTGCCTGTTCTTCTCAGTTGAAGGCCGACTTACGAACTGGTGGTAACTTCAGTAGCTTTGACCTTCATAAGTGCCCTACTAGGGCCTAAATTGAATAAATGGCTTTGACTTTGACTTTGCCTACTTTGAGAGTATGAGGAATGAAAAAGTAAGAATTTTCAACAGTTTCAATAAAAAAGTAAAAGAGACCGTAATAGCTCGCTAACAAAAAAGACAGCTTAACAAAAAAAAAATACAAAACAAGTGAGCAATGTGGCGCGTAATTTTTACTTTCTTGCGTAATTATTATTTACGCTCAAAATGCAGGTGTAAGAATATTTTCAAACTCCACTTAAAGATTCTGAGCGGACTGCCGAAGTTTCACAACAAATTTTCTTCGCATTTACCGTTTTCTTTTTACGCTTCGTAACAAAAATAATCGTAGAACGGAACGCTTTGGGGACGTTCGCGCGGTTTTTTGTTGAAAAAAAAAACTTTGTACACTGTTTCATTCAGCTGGCGTACGCATGTATAATTTCCACTCATTTAGGGGTTTCTTTATTTTTTTTCCTCTCACTTGTTGTCCAACAATCAAGAGGCAGAACTTGGGTTGCCTGTGCGTTGTTTTGCTTTTTATTTTTTTAAGTTCGTTAAAGTGAAGGCAAGCTCAGGCAATCAACTACAGCCTCGGTTGATTGTTGAAGTCTTTGAAAACTCGTATTTTATTTTGTTTTTCTTTGAACATCTACCTGGTTGAATTTACATCCGTCTTTTGTTGTCATAATATAATGAAGGAAGCTGATCTAATGAAGGTAAATATACCTCCACGTTTACTGATGCATGCACCGTACTGGTACCACTAGCTTTTTGGAGAAGGAAGTCATCGTGAATAAAACTGCATGCTTTGGAAATTCAAAGGATGATTTTGAACAATTTTGGGCGCATGTGGTGAACTATACAATTAATCTAACATCATTTTAATAGGTAGGTACTTATAGTAGCCAGCCAGGCGGGTATTACAAGTACTTATACCCTACCGAGCTATGGTTTCCTCAGTGTTTTTCTTCAATGGAGGTTCAAGAACTGGAATTCGAACCTATGATCACTTCGACATTCGGCGTCACTACCACTGTTTGTTTGTATGTTAGAAAATAAAGCTGATGGTAAGTGGTTAGCGTCGCATATAGATATTGGTAATAACTACAAAGTACCTTCTTGGCTCTCAAATGCTTAGCTATTTACCTCTGTAAATAATACAGAATTAATCTGTATAAGTTAGCGATAACAGCGGAAGTAGACAAACTGCAGTTTCAACTAGATACAACAAGACTACAGCAGTTGTAGAAGCGTTGTTGTTACTTCAAGTTTGTCTGATTGTACTCAAATGGTTTATTTGATAGCTGAGATACTAGTATTGCCTGTGTCTCTACAGGTTTTAGTAAACTTTAGTTCTACCTGTATTTATAATCCTTGCAAATGGTTAGTCGTTTGTAATATTTACACGACTAAACTAATAAAACGATTTTGATGAAAATTTAACTGATAAACTAAATTACTTTCAAAAGTTGTCAAAAGATTTATGATGACAGTATACAAAGTAATACGTAAGTAGGTACTTACACCTTTTAATACTTACTTAAACTTATTAACATTATTCAAATCTACTACAGTTAAAAAAAATTAAGAAATCTCAAATGCCACTTGTCAGTTGTCCAATGCCTACATAATTATTAAAAATAAATTGATAGAGCTCTATGATACAGCTTGGTACCGTAGTGCGCACGGTTTCATTCACTCTGTAGGCCGTCATTTATCCTCGTGAATTTTTCTACTTGACAAATGTGCCGTATTACCCGCGCACTGTGCTTCCAACGATCACGACCTGTGGACAAAATTTATATTTACAAAACATACTGAAATACATATCGTTGCTGAAATAGGTATTTTTTAGTCACAAGGTTGACGAAACGGCAGAAGGATCGCTTTTTAGTCATCATCATCATCATCATCATCAGCCTATAATGTCCCACTGCTGAGCACAGGCCTCCTTTCACAAATGAAGGTGAAAGGGAATGGGCAATACTCCACCACGCGTGCCCACTGCGGATCGGTGGAGGTAGGCTAGTGGTCAACCTACTGTTGGAATTTTTCAAGCCGCCTAGGAGGCATCCAACTAGCTTAACGACTATCACAGTTAAGTGATAATCGGGACCAACGGCTTTACGTGCCTTCCGAAGCACGGAAACGCTCGATTTGAAATACCACTAGGCGGTCACCCATCCAGGTACCGACCACGACAGGCGTAGCTTAACTTTGCCGATCGATTAAGAACGGCTAATCATGCTACACCACGAGCGCTTTTTAGTACAATATTGTAATAGTATAAGTTTGATTGACTGAAAAATCAACGTAAAGCCTATGTAAAGGATATGCTCTTTTTGTAACGTACTGAGAAAGGATTCTACGAAATTACTTCCTGAGGGGTTAAGAGTGGATATGAGTTTTTAGTTTGGACCTATAAGGAATCCAGTAATTTGCGAAGATAGACAATTGTAATTCGTATTTGTTCTTTTCGTTGGCGTTTTTTAAAACCCATCCTAAAATCTCTCGGGTACGCGGGTAAAACCGCCGGGCCAAAGCTAGTTGGTAGGCAAATTATAAAATAAACGGAATCGTTTTACATTTACAAAAATAGGGTACCTAAAAAACAAATAAACAACTCATTTTTATAATTTAAAAAATAACAAATGACAAAATAATATTTGGTCCACCCATCACACCGAAGCGAACCCCATTGCAAAAGCAGGTGTATAACAGCAATTTAGCGAGCGGCGTACATATCATATAAATTCGTGCCGTAACGCGATTTACTTGATTTAATGTGGTGCTGTGTTTTTTGCAGCGAACATATTGCATCGCCTGGTCTTGCTCCATGACGTATGATCGACATTACATTTGCATTCCTCATCATGCGTGTACGGTGAAAAATTGGGCTTTTTAACGTGGATGTGTTATACACCGTCATGTAAGAACGGGAACATGGAATTATGTGGCGACTGTGCGTGACGACTGAGTGTGACGAATATAGTAGTTTTGATCGAAGATACTTGGACTGTTTTCCAAAAAACTTAAACCGACTTCAAAGTACACTAAGAAGTAATCAAATCCTGATCTGCTGACAATGGGACCAAACGGGAATTGTACCTTTTCAAATAAAAAAATAATTTTCCAAATCGGTTAATAATTGACTGAGTTATGAGGCTACAAACAAAAAAAAATACAACTGAATTGAGAACCTCCTCCTTTTTTGAAGTCGGTTAAAAATAACGAATTACAGATAGAACTGATATAATATGGTTTGATTGAATTGAGTGTAATTTTGGTCATTTCAATTTTTTTCCTCAATAGGCACATTATGTAATAAAGATCTTGGATTTAAGCAGTTTAAGCAGTCTAAACTTTAAGTAAATGTTGGTAATGTTTTCAAGCATTTTGAGTTAACCTTACTGAACTGAAATAATCTAGATTGATGCATGCGTGACATAATTCGATATGATACACTAACTAAAGTACATATATTTTATATTATGTCTTAGAAAATGTTACACAACGGTGTAATAAGCGGTAATCAAGATTTTTTCCCAAAGAAAAATGATGTAGCTCCATATGGCGCGATGAAAAATCTTCGCCTTTTTGTTTAACAGATCCCTTTCCTATTACAATGCGTATTATATCTGTGAAACGATCATTTTTAAAATGAATGTGCCACCCACAGACTTTATATATCTAGATAAAGTAAAAACAAGCGTGGAAAACCACTTTATCTCTTCAGAAAACAAATGAATGTTTAATATTATTACAAAGTATATATTACACATTGAGCTATTATAATTACGTATAGAGAAGCTATCATAAGCAAAGGGTTCTCTTTAGCGCTGAAACAACAATTAGTCGTCTAAGCAGACAGTAGAAACACGTACGTCGCGCTATCAGAACGCTTCTAGGAGTATTTTTCTTGCAAACACCGTTATTTTCACGGCGGTTACGCGTTTCGTTCATCGTTCTACAACAACAAGTGTGGCTGGATGGCCTCACTTGAACGGAACTTAGTTCTGATGTGTGGCATCTTCTCTATACGTAGTAATAATAGCTCAATGATATTACACTGTATTTAAAGGTAACGGTTAGTTTATAATCTATCTAGCGAGACTATAAACGTGAGGAATACGTGAGTAATACTTCTTGTATGAAGGCAATACCATGAGGAAACCATGGCATGGTGCGAGGATACCGGCCTGGAAAATATTCTAACAAGCACCGACCGGTGTGGTACGAAAGCCAGTTCCTTTCTGGGCGTTGTGTGAATTTTTCGAATCCCACTGGTAGTTGTTGAGATGAGCGCATTTAAACAATCAAACTCTTCAGCTTTATTGTATTAGTATATATATTTAGCTTACAAATCGTCAAAGACTCAATATAACAAAGAGGCGATCGTATAACAAAGAGATGTCTAGACAACATATTTTTATCTCCTTAAGAATGTGCTCAATAAACACATGTATGATATTATCGTCGTCACAATCTAATAGTATACTTCCATGTGCCAGAAAGAGACAAACATAGTGCAACAAAAAGAGACACCCATGCCAATAAAGGGGTTTGACGGGCCAATTGGCGCGGTTAAGAAACTGGTTAAGATTCAAAATTCAAAATTCAAAATCATTTATTCAAATAGACCTTCGCAGGCACTTATGAAAAGTCTGACTCTAATACTCTAATACCGGTTCGGAAGGTTGCATTTGCTGAGAAGAGCCGGCAATAAACTCAGCAATTACTCTTTTCAAAACAGGCTTAGATTAATTACATAATATTTACATTATAATAGCACTGACTACAATTGCGTGCCCCGGCGAGGCGGCAACACTACAAAGTAGACTGAATCTATATTGAATAAGTAAATAAATAAATGGCAAACTTAAGCAGACCAGCCCTCACAAGCAGCACCTGTTCACAAGTATGACGCGTGTGGTAGCCATCGCCCTCCTCGCCTTATTGGAGGGAAGTGAGCCTCCTTCGTGAAGGAAGTGAAGAGGTAGTGATTCCACCTTCTTCCATCGCGCTGCAAGTCGTGGGTTCGATTCCGACACTTGACATGCATTTGTGTGCATGAATATGTCTGTATGTCCTGAGTCTGGGTGTAATTATGTATATTAAAGTAGTATATGTAGTATATCAGTTGTCTGGTTTCCATAGTACAAGCTCTGCTTAGTTTAGAATGCCTTGAGCTAAGTTAAAGTGGAAATGGGCAGGTCATGTAGCGCGGCTTACAGACCAGAGATGGACCGTATCAGTAACACAGTGGAATGGCCCACCAGGCAAAAGAAGCAGAGGGAGACCATTGACACGCTGGGAAGACGAGATAATAAGAACAGCCGGCCCAAACTGGACCCAAATAGAACAAGACCGCGATGAATGGGCATCTTTTATTCTTTCTAAGAGCAGCTCGACTGGGTAAGTACCTCCACCATACAGAATACCGCAGCAAAATAACTTTATGTTGTGTAAAGTTGTGTTCCTGCGCGTGAGTAAGGTAGCTAGAGCTCATAGGGGAGGGGGGAAAGGTCGGTAACGCGTGAGCGATGCTTTGTGTGTTGCGAGTGGTTTCATATGGCTACGGTAACCGCTTACGATCAGGCGGGACGTAAGCTTGTTTACCAACAGAGTCGTATAAAAAAAAGCACTTCACACAAACTGGGGATCTTGCATTAAAAAAAAATTACAATAAATAACAACAATTTTTTAAGATAACTAACCAAATAAAAACTTTAGAATTAGATAATCCTGTGGATAATCTTTAGTTGACGTAGTTGACGATCGATGATTACATGTATTTAAAAACAGCCTGTTATAACTACGCATTACTTATTGCCTCGCATAACTTCAGAAAAATAAAATTAATTATTTTCCCGACTCCCATAATGTATCGAAACAGCGACAATGTATATTGTGAAAATGTTTTAAATTCCCGAGGAATTCCAATGAAAAATATAATATTGGATAAGATATCAAACGATTACGTCAAAATAAATCGATTCGACCGTACGAAGAGCTAAAAGTGGGAAATTTTCACAATCTGATCTGAACACTACTATTTGCACGTAAAGCGATTGCACTTTAGAATAGTGAGAAGTGACCGAGTTGCAATACTTAGTAGGTGTACGCACGGCTACAGATCAAGCTATACATTTCCAATATAAGCTGACCTCTCATTGCAGGGAAATCCTATACAATGCGAGATTAGCTTATACTGGAAATGTATAGCTTGATGTGTTGCCGTGTGTACATATAATTTTCCCATTCATGCATAAAGCTTTCTATTTAATGAAAATTTGTGAGAAAACCATAGCACGGTGGTAGGGTACTTTGTAAGTATTACGCACTTGACGGTAGACCTCAAATAAAAATTCGCTAAGCACCTGGCTAGTGTATTCCGACAGCTGCATTTTACTCTGTGGCTGCACTAGAGAGCTGATTCCATTCTAGGCTTACCACCTTCGACCAGATCATCACTTACTAAGGTGAGATGGTGGTCAAACATAAGTTTATAAAAATAAACGCAACATAAACCATGGTAGAATGCCGAATGCGAGTGAGTTTCAAAAGTTCCAACAAAACCAATAGTAGCAGTTCCTGGCAATATTAATGGCGCAGTGAGAACTGTTGCCAGCTTCCATAACTCAAGTGTTCAAAAACTGGCGGATAACCGGGCGCCGTGATAAAACTTCCACCGATCCTTACCAAAGATAAACCTTTTATTTTACTAAATTGCACTTTCTCATGTTTACTTTAAGAATATCATATTTTTGGATAACAGTCATATGTTATTCTTACGTTGCTATGACTTGTTGTTTGACTTAAGAACATACGAACTGGCAAATGGCGAAGGAGATTTTTTATCCTTTACTCATCCTTTACTATTAACCCCCTTACTCATAAAACGTTATTTAAATAATATACTGTTTAAAGGGTCACGTAAATAACGTCACTCTATTGTCATTGTCAAATAAAGTGACATTATTTACGTGACCATTTAAACAGTATATTAGTTAAATAGCGTTTTATGAGTAAGGGGGTTAAATGAGCAATATTTGTATACTTAACAAGTAAGACCAAACTAAGAAGAGCTTGTACAATGGCAACCAGATACTGTCTACTTTTTGTTTGGAAATACATACTTAATTCTTATTTATATTAATTTTTAACCGACTTCAATAAAGGAGGAGGTTCTCAATTCGAATGTATTTTTTTAAATTTTTTTTTATGTTTGTTACCTCATAACTCCGTCATTTATTAATCGTTTTGGAAAAAAAAATTTTTATTTGAAAGGTTACGCTTCCCATTTGGTCCCATTGTCATAAGATCGGGATTCGATTACTTCTTAGTGTACTTTGAAGTCGGTTTAAGGTTTTTATAAAACAGTCCAATTATTGTATAACTTTTCTATTGTGAACGTCACTGACAGTTTGTTTGATAAGCGTTCTTATGTAATTGTATCATAGCATCTGCCCCACAAGTTCAGGGTATGATCTATCTGTAAGCTAGATTTAATTCAAATCCTTACAGCCAATGGCATGACTGAATAACAAAGATAGATTCAAAATGTGTAGATTGACGCATTATCAGCATTTATTGGATAATGGTTCGTATATTCTGTGTAGTAAAGTTGCTAATTAAACTTTTGATATATCTAGATCTGTCTCGTTAGCTCTCAGTAGGTACTTAGGCTATCCCTCATTTGAGCTGGCTTCTCAATAATGCACTATTAGGGGTAAACCATACATTGCTACGCCAATTCTCTTTTAGATTCTCATGTTTTTAGGTATTCTCATTAAAATAGTAATTGGTAACATTGTATAATATATTTTATTATGTAATGTTTTTCACTTAAAATAAACAAACAAAAACAAATTACGATTTATGTCAAGAATTTGACTCAAACTCAAACAGAGAATGCTCTGTGGCACTAGGACGTTACAAGTTACAATAATTGACTAGGTATGGTGTATTTTAATCAGTTTAATTAATAAAATACGAACCAGTGGTATGCCAGTTCTTAATAAACTTTTGATTCAAATTACATTGAAAAAAAATTTGGTTCGTCCAATTTGCCTGAGAATATTATTATATTCCGAAATTTACAATATTACTCCAACAAATATGGTAGCCATTAAAGAAAGAGACAAAATATAAAATTAAATTATTAAAAGAAACAAAAAACCCGACTGCGTAAAACATAAATTAACTGAAAAGAGAAAAACAAGCTCTTAAATAAGAAGTACTTATGTATTTTTTTGTAATATTTGTTTATCTCCGACTGCAATACCTTATAAAATTCAAGTTATATTCGAAATTCCATAGATTTAAGAGCTTGTTTTTCTCTTTTCAGTTAATTTATGTTTTACGCAGTCGGGTTTTTTGTTTCTTTTAATAATTTAATTTATTTCAGACTTTTTAGTTTTATACAGAATGAGTAAGTAAGTATGTATTAGTAAGTAAATGACCGGTACGATAAAGGAACGCTAACAACCATCGCAAATCTGTTATTTACGTATGGTAACGGCTCAGTACCTACTGTCCTTGCATTAAACGTAGTTTTTTGCAGTTTACGTCAAAATGGTAGCGTAAAAGTATTACAATATATACATATATGGAATGGTCTATTTACAAGCTTTCATTTGATACCCATATTGTTATAATAACGAAACTTTTATTTTTAATACCCCCCCTATTTTTTTATTGTTAGGCGTTATATAAAAATAATATACCCTATGACACTCCCCCAGTCAAGACGAATCTAACGACACCTCATATGCTTAAATCCATCAAGCCGTTTAGGCTGCAGAGCGGCACAAAGAAATAGACATACATACATACATACATACATACATACATACATACATACATACATACATACATACATACATACATACATACATACATACATACACTTGAAAAACATAACCCTCCTTCCAGATCAGTCGGGTAAAAAGGTGCTGTACGTTTCACCCCTTAGACAGAGATAGGTAAAGTAATAGAGAAGCAGAGGCATTATAGCTGTTACCGTCAAATACTGGAATTGCGCGGAGTCTGCGATCCGTGCTCATCCACCTATTAACTTCGTGTTGCTGTTACTGTCGTCAATCTGATGATTTACAAATTACCTAGATTTTTTTGTATCAAAATATTAAATAATTTGACTTGTTGAATTGAATTGAAATTGAATGTAATATTATGATACCTATAATAGGTAGATTTTAGTTTTTCTTGCCTTTTTATTCAAATAATTCAACTTAGTCCTTTTCTTAGTGACAGCAAAACGTCGTCAAAATTTGACAAGTTATAAAGATTTGTTTTAATTATACATATTTTAAAATTACGAACTGAAATCTTCCAAAAATACTCATTTCTAAAGTACAATACTAATGTCTCAAAAACTAGGATCAAAAACCAAGAACGTATACAAAATGGCGTGTTTAGCTCTTGTACTGCGACGGTAATAAATCACAGCGCTGAATTTCAGTGGCGGTGGATAGTTTCGACTCATTACCCACATGTCCATTGTGTATCTAGCTCAGATTAGCCCGCTCTTGGTCCACTGGGCTATCTGCACGGGCTATCTGCACGAGCTATCTGCGCGAGCTATCAGAACTTATAAACTGTTTACGTTTCAGATTTTAAAACTATTGCGTTGGTGTTCAAAATTGATTTACGATTATCGGAAACGAACGACCTCTAATCGGTAGAGCATAGCGTTTATTCGCTCAAAGAGCAGCTCGACTGGGGAAGTACCTCCACCTTACAGAATACCGCAGACAAATAACTATATATTGTGTTCCTGCGCGTGAGTAAGATCGCCATAGTTCATCGGGAAGAGGGAAGGGTCTGTAACAAGTAAGTAATGTTTGGGGTGCTCCGGGTGTGGCCCCACTTACCATCAGGTGGCCCGTATGCTTGCTTGCCGACTTATTTATGAATTACCGCCCACGGTCCTCTATTTCACTCGTTTAGGGCCCTCTTAGGCATAGGTCATGGCATAGTGCGAGCAAATACTAACAATGACTTCGTTACATTTATACAAAAAAGAAAACAAAGAAAACATCACTAGATCTATGTTCACGAGTATTTATTTTTATGCACACCTGATGATATCCGGTTTTTTTTTTTTATAATATATTTATTTACCATAATATTTTTTTTACATTATTACATTTTTATAGCCTTCACGGAAGCCTCGAGGGCTTATCTGTGTCGGCGGTCGCAGCACACAGTGTTCATAGGTTACTTTGCCTACACCTATAAACGCTTGTATATAAATATATGGGAGATAGATTTATATTTTAAAAGATAATTATCACAGATTTAAAATTAGCAAGAAACAGTATTCGCGATAACTCGGCCCGTCCGTTCACTCGGGCGAGCCGAGAGGGGCGCGGGCGCGTAAATCGCTCGACACTGCACGACATTCCGCCGGTCGCTAGTCTTCTATATAAATAAAATCAACTGACTGATTTGGCTGTGTTTTGGTTGTGTTCGTAATTTTCAGGACAAGATTTGAATGATAGTTTTTTTTGACAATCCACCGGAAAAGTGGGATATATCACCCGGGCGACGCCGGGCACAACAGCTAGCAATACATAAAAGCAGTTTCCATCCATTGTTGTGCACAGTCCCAATGGTACGTTACTTATGTTCAATGTTGCGGAGTGCTTGTACGCATTATCTCTCGTTTACTTTTATTATTATACACTAGATAAAGGTACACCTTTCTTGGGTTTTGCTCTAAAATGAGCTGAAATAAAACATCGTGACGAGACCATAGCACCGTGGAAAGTACAGAAGGAAAAGGAACTTCGTACCGCGGACGCTCAGGTTGTGGAATGAGTTCCCCACCGTGGTGCATCCAGGGGAGTACAGCATGGGGTAGCACCCTTCATGTCTCAAGAATAATGTGAAGAGAGATTCAGAGGCGGCAACGCGTGATACCTCTGGTGCTGCAAACGTCTTTAGGCTACGGTTACTGCTTACCATCAGGCGGGCCAGATAACTGTTTGCAGTTAAGTTGTAAAAGAACTAATTGACAAATATCGCAGTCGTCTTCATTCGTGAAGAGGTAACGAACAGACAGATATAGAGACATAACTTTCTGTTAATAAAAGTGTATTTAAAAAAAGGGTAATTGAGTTTATTGGCGGCTCTTCGCAACGTAAGCAACCTTCCGAACCGGCATACAGTCAGACTATTCATAAGTGCCTGCGAAGATCTCAGTTCTGGTACATAGATGTACTCAGTTATCTTTAGTATTGATTTGAAGACAAGAAATAGCTTGTAATACAACCTTCGTAAATGTTAAAACAGAAAAAAAGGAAGCTCAGTGTTCTCAGAATCAGAATACGGTAACGAGGGTATAGAACTGACTAGATGTTCCAATAATTAGTTTCAAACGATTTTTAACACCTATTTTTTTAAAGACTTCCTTTTTTTCCTAGACTAAAACAATTGTCTCATAATACTGGTACAAATAGTGACCACACAAAGACAAGTTAAGCAGGAAAGAAAAATTCCCATGAGATCGTTCGTTGCACAAGTTTTCTTTGGCTTACAGTCCACGGGGTTGCAATGTGTGAGAATACACTTTCATCGGTAAAGTCGTTCTCAAGTGATGGCGTGACTAAGGGAAATAGGGATACATTTTTATATAATATAGGTTTATAATTAATAAAATAAATATAGGTTTTAATGTATTGTCTTAATTTTTTACCGACTTTAAAAAAAGGAGGAGGTTCTCAATTCGGCTGTTTTTTTTTTTAAGTGTTTGTTACCTCATAACTCCGTCATTTATTAACCGTTTTGGAAATTTCTTTTTTTATTTGAAAGGGTACACTTCCCGTTTGGTCCCATTGTCATCACATCAGGATTTGATTACTTCTTAGTGTACTTTGAAGTCGGTTTAAGTTTTTTGTAAAACAGTCCAATTATGTACATTAAAATACACTATCCAATTCCAGGAAGTTTAATGAAAAAAAAAAGTTTTGTATCAAAACAATTATCAACAAATTATTGCTAATTGACACTTTCATATAAATTGTGATCCATGTTTCAGTCTTTACATAAAAAGGTGTCTGTGTCAGAGGTAGGGTGCGCAAAAACGTCGCCTGCAGTGCTACGTTTCAGTGAAGTGAGCTCCGACTTGGTACCGATAGTAGAAAAAGATAAATTAAAATATCATAGGTATTTTACTTTAAAGTTTTGAATGTATATTATATTTTATTAATACTAGCTATCCGCCCTCGGGTTCACCCGTGCTCCTCTTTTGCACCTCACTAGGGGTAGAATTTCCTTAAATACTTTCTCAGTACCTACTTTATCTATAACTATTAATAAATCATCAGACTTTTATACAAAAGTAATAATATTTAAATTCAACGCTCTAAATGTAACGAACTCTACAATTAGCTAAAATACGTTAGTACGCACGGCTACAGATCAAGCTATACATTACAATATAAGCTGACCTCTCATTGTACCGAAATCCTATACAATGCGAGATCAGCTTATACTGGAAATGTATAGCATGATGTGTTGCCGTGTGTACTATTCTCTCTTCTGTGGCAAAAGCTAGTAATATATAATTCAATGGGCAAAAGGCTGAGTGACAATTAGGGTATCGAGAACCGGCCATATTTTTAGAACCGGTTTTTTCGGTTCTGGTTCTAATCCAGAACTGGGTACCCGGTTCTTTCGGTTCTATCGGTTCCATTAATTATTCGATATAAACTTTTGCTCTTTTTATTAATTTATCATCAAAAACATTATAGGTAGTATAATAATAACAATAAAATTGTTTTCTATGATCGAATATGACGTAGAATGACAATCAAACAGTGAATTCAGAATCACAGCATAAAATAACATAAATGTAATCAAAACTTTTAATAATCCAGTTTTTTAATTTATATTAGTTTTTTTTTTAAATAAATTGTACCTAACATAACAAATTACTTATAGATACCGATACGTTTAATTTAGGTGTCGGCTTACACTAAGGGTTTGCTATGATGCCTTATCTCTTCCTGGTGGTAATGGATGCTTTGTCATTGAAAGAGAAGGATGGTGAAATGGCTACAAGAGCTGGAGAGAGCTTGAAAATTAGCTGAACTAAAACTGAACATATGTGCTGCGATTTTGGCGGTATTTCTACTTTCGCGTCTATTTTACTTGATGGAGTTTCAGTACCAGTCTTCTACTTCTGGTACCTCGGTTCACAAATGCAGAACGATGTAGGTTGGATGTAATGGCGACAGATCACAAAATAAACATGTGATCCAAGGATACCCCTGAAGCTAAAGCGGAAAATATATAGTCCGCGATGACAGGTTTTAGTCTTAATATATGGTTCAGAATATTGGGCATTAGGTAAAGAAGATGGATGAAAGACATGCAGCTGAGATGATTATGTTGAGATGGATGTATGGAGTGACAAGAATGGATATGATAAATAATGAGTACATAAGAGGAAACTTGAAAGTAGCGGTATGGACATGTTATGAGGAGGAATGAAAGCCACGTGAGTAATAGAGTTATGACTATGGAAGTGGTTGGATACACGGGAAGTGGAAGACCGAAAAAGAGATGGATAGATCGTGAGAAAGATAATGTAAATAAGAAAGGAGTGAATGCTGTTATGACGGATAGAAAGGCAGAATGGAAGAAGCGAACATATTGCATCGATCACAAATAGCTGAGAACTGGATATGTAAATGATGAACAATTAATTACTTATAGGTATTATTAAATTTTAGGAACATAATAGGAATTTCAAAGATTGCATAAACATAATAATTCACATAATCAATTAAAAATAGTTAAATAGCTCGAGTTTGGTGTCGCTCATACACCAACATGCTCTTCACAAGCTGCCGTTTTGCTTTATTCATATTATTTAATTGCCACAAGTAGCTTCATGCTGCGACACTAACCACCTATAGTGTGTTTTGATTGTCCTACGAAATTTACTGATCCATCCTAAACGACTTTTTAAAATTAATCGAAAGAACCGAAAGAACCAGTTCTTTATTTTTAAGAACCGGTTCTTATTTGAACCCTCAGAACCGGGAATTCCCGGTTCCGATGCCCTAGTGACAATGCACGGGAGGCGTAGGTACACACGGCACATCAAGATATACATTGCCAGTATAAGCTCTTCTCGCATTGTATAGGGTTTCCGTACAATGAGAGGTCAGCTTATATTGGAAATTATAGCTTGATCTGTAGCCGTGCGTACAACAAAATACAGAAATGAAATGTGTTAGATGGAACAATAAAATCTTGAATGTTTGTTTTTGGTAAATGTATTATGGTTTGTAAAAAGTAATAGAAAATAAAGTTGTTGTTTATGAGTGTTGTGTGTGAGATGCCAGGTTATAAGTGTTTTACCAAAAACCCTATTTAGAACTTCTGTGCTAAATTGCATGCTTCTAGTCCTACCGGTTTCGATTATGCATTGTCTACACGTCACTAATACCTGTTTCTTCAAGACTTTTGGCCATTTGACACGTGGTAACTGCAAACCCGAAACAAATAATAGAAGAAACCTGACTCTCGAGAGTGTCACCGCTCTTAGCCGGCCAGGCATGTTTAATAAAATGTCTTAACTCTTTAAAAATACTCTACATTTTTATTATATCAAATGAGGTTGCCTATTTATTTATCGAAGCATCTTCTGTCTCATTCTTCTGTTCATTCTATGAATATCATTTTTAAGAAAACTTTATAGTTTTAAAACTATTATTAGTATTAAAACAATCTTTTGAAATTTTATTAAAAATAAACAAAATGAGGTATATATTTTTTGTCGACTCTACCCCTAATAATTTGCGCCAAGCGAAGCATCACTTTTAATCTCAATATTGAGATGAGGACAATATGAAACTACACCGTGCTCTGTCTCTCTTGCTCTCAATACTGTAACATATAGCTGTCTCCTTCTCTCACGATGTCATATCGTAGTTCTGTCGGGAAGATGTGAAGAGAAAGATAGTGACAGAGTTATACATATTTGATTTGTTAGATTATGCTGTGATTTGTAATGTTTGGGAGGTTAAGTTGTTTGTGGACTGTATTTTGATGGGTGACCATTTCAATCACAATTTTGAGTAAACAATACTAGTAATGAATTTCAGTGGAAAAATAAGGATGATAACCCTCAGAATCTGAGATTATGCTCTGTACCTAATATTAGCAAAAAGGAAAACATTAAATAGACAAACATTTTAGAAATAGCATAAACTTAATTTGAAACTCAAAACTCTCAAGAAAAGCAAGGCATTTATGAAAGTTACTATTAACTCTACCATCTCGGTTCGTAATACACTTACACTGACAATATTCCGGCAAGGCGCCGATAGCTCAGTGGATGTGGCATAGAATGCCGTGGTGAGGGTCGTGAGTTCGAATTTAGCCTAGGTGAAAAGTGTTTACTCTCTTAGGCTGTTATTATTTTGTGGTTCTTTTTAAGTAAATAAATAAATATCCTGGGACCTGATATACAACTTTTTGTTTGTAAATACATACTTGATATACATAATTACACCCAGAATCAGGACATGCAGACACGGTCATGCACACAAATGCATGTTCTGGGTCGGAATCGAACCCACGACCTGCGGCGTATAGGTGGAATCTTAACCAACAACGCCAACTGGCCCGTCAATAGTCGCTTATGTTGTGCATTAAGAGGACTCAATTCGTCATACTTTTCATACAAAACCCCTGTACTTATTATGGCGTTGTTAAACATTTTTCGTTAGATGTTTTGAACAAATTAGTATCTTGTGTACTATATCTAGCCTTGTATCTTGGCGTAATTTAAAAAAAGTGTGAAACAAATTCAGCCAAAGCCTCCGAAAAACAGCGTTTTTGCCTGAACTTTGGCCATATCTAATGTACCTATAAATTGTAAAAGTAAAGAAAACATTTAGATACCAGGCTTGCAAATGTATTGGAGATTCTAAATAACTAACTTTTTTCACAAGAAGTATACTCCTGGAACAAGTTTTATGAATGCGAAATCATGAATGACGACCTAGCGAAGCGGCCGCGAGTGATCAGCGGAATTTACCGACTGATAACCGACGACTCTGATGCTATCTCTCTTTTTTCGCATTCAAACATTACATTGGATGAAACAACAAGTTTTTAGACTATGCTCGCGTTGAAGTTGCGCCGGCCACAGAGGGCCGCCTTAATATTTTGAATGGAATATATGTCCTAGGATATTTATTTATTTATTTATTTATATTTAATAACAATCTATAAAAAAGACACACAATTAAACGCTGTGTGAGGACAAAAAGCCACCTATATCAGCTTATGTTGCAGCGTAGGTTTTCGGATGGACAAAAGTGAAAAAACCAAAACTCATAGGGGAGGGGGGACTGATCGGTAACGCGTGAGCGATGTTTCGTGTGTTACAAGCGTCCATATGGCTACGGTAACCGCTTACCATCAGGCGGGCCGTATGCTTGTGTACCGACTTATGTTAGTCGTATAAAAATAATAATAAAAATAAATTAAACCGCCTTCAAAGTACACTAAAATGTATGAAATAACTCTTATCTGACACTGTTTTGAAGTCAGCGAAATATTTTCTGTAGAACACGTCTTGCGATTTCGCTCACTTCAAAACAGTGTCAGATAAGAGTTATTTCATACATTTTAGTGTACTTTGAAGGCGGTTTACTTTTTTGTTAAAAAGTAAATTTATTTTTGAATTTTTAGTTTCATCTATATGAAATTTATATGGGACCATTTCGAAATAAACCCCTTTCCAACAAAATAAGAATTTTGCGAATCCGTCTATATATGACGGAGTTATGCCCGAACATACATAAAAAAAAATATATAAACATCTGAATTGATAACCTCCTCCTTTTTGAAGTCGGTTAAAAATAAGATGAGGTCGTGGTCCATCGCGGCACAGGCATCATAATCCTACCTATCCATCTGACGTTCTAAATTCGAAAGTGTATGCGTGAGTGTGTATGTTTGTTACCAATTAGCTCAGTAACTGATATTTATGAAAATTTGCACATAAATAACAATGTAAAATCGCGGGCCAGTAGAGGGTAAAGAATATAATAAACGCATTAGTTTACACTAAAAAGTTTACAACAAATATGTATGTTTACAATTTGTATTGTGCGGTGTGCCCCAGCAACGTGACCTGACAATGCTAAATCGGCAATAGAATCCAAACAATTAATAAATTACATCTTCCCGTCTCTAACATCGACAAATCAGTATCACCGCCCGTCGATTAATGACAGCCATCAATATCGATATGATATGCTCCTCACTGGGATCTATCGATACTTATTAATCGATGCCATACCTCACATCACTACCCTCTATACGTTATGGTTTGAACGAGATTTAGTTGCTACGAGAATGTGCATGACTTGATATTCAACTGGACAAGAGAAGGTATGCTATTTGTAGAACTGATGTAACCTAATAAGATTTAAGAGTGTGTACAAAGCCAAAGAAATATGGCAATGTCAGATGAAACAAACTTATGTCTAAACTTCGCGTGGAGATGAGACGGAGATAGCGTGTTTCGCGGAACAAAAATGAACTAAGGGCTTCTTGGGCTTCTTATCTAAATAACTCGTAAAGTATAGAATATTTTAAAAAATCGCTAGTAGCAGCCCTAGGTCATATGTTAGTGATATTATTTATCGAATTTTTGTCTTAATTAGATACACCATGAACGAATAAAAACGAAAATTCATTATTATTAGAGGTATATTTGTGATTTTTTTCTATCGAGGAATTTTCATTCCATTATGTTTTTGCTCAGATAGAACCCTCGCGTATATAATGAAAATACCCATATAAAAATATTTTTTCATTTAAATACTATTTAATTAGATAAATTTCAATTCTAAGGTTGTTATTTTGCTTTAACACAAAAATAATTATAATAAAGCAGAAGAGTTTTTTGTTTGTTTAAACGGGCTAATCTTTGGAACTACCAGTCGGATTCGAAAAATTCTTTCACTAATAGGAAGCTACATTATCCCCGAATATTATAAGCTACTTTTTATCACGGGAATTCGCGTGAAACCGCGCGATACAGCTAGTTAATAATAATGATATTACCTTACTCAAATTGACTGTGAAATGAACAGTAGGCGCAACAAAAAAAAAACACCAAAGAAGACGTTTCTTGTATCCCCCCTTGGGACCCCCTTTAATTTTAAATTTTATTTAATTATTATTATTTGTTGTTATAGCGGCAATAAAAATACATATACTGTGAAAATTTCAAGTGTCTAATTATTACGGTTTATGAGATACAGCCCACTGACAGACAAACGGACAGACGGACAGATGGACGGACGGACGGACAGCGGAGTCTTATAAATACGGTCCCGTTTGGCACCCTTTGGGTACGAAAAGCCAGTAGGTCAATAATTGTGTTTATTTTTATTTTTAAGGTTATTATTATTTATTTATTTTCTTGTTCTTTTTCGTCTGTATCTATGCTTAGGTATATCTTTTTTATTGTTAAGGGGGGGTCTATGCTCAAATGCACAAAAATGGGTTTCTTTGAGAGTCGAGTATGACGTAACGCAATGAAAATACCTAACACAAAAAATAATGTGGACAGAAGAGGGTTTTGAGAAAAATGTTAACCGAATAGAATATTAAAATGTGCTTTGATATTCCCAAAAAAAAATTCGTAAGTTACGTCTAAAAAAATCTTTCGCGTCGAAATTCTCCGTATTTTCAGCGATGACAACAATTTTATTTTTAAGAATATATAAGATACAGAGTTATATTAGAATGTTAACCGGACACTTATTCAATTTAATGTGTATATTCTGTATAATCTAAAGAAAACCCGTAAATAATAGTCCATTTCATAGAGTCGACACATTTATGATTTTCCATTTTCAACCTTATTCCAGTGAAGAACGAGTGCTGTCAAAATCGTAGTCAGTCCGCGCCTTAATTATTTAGAAAAAAATATAGTCAGATTGTCCAAAAAATATTTAAAAAATGTAACCTTGCTGAGTTTCTTGCCGGATTCTTCTCAGTTGAAGGACGAGTTCCGAACCGGCGCGGTGGTAACTTCAGTAAATGTGACCTTCATAAGTGCCCTTCTGGGGCCTAAATTGAATAAATGGCTTTGACTTTGACTTTGAAACCCTAAAAAAGTAATAAAAAAAATATCTATCGACTTCAAAATACACTAAAAAGAATGTCACTCTAATCTGACACTGTTTTGAAGTCAGTGCAATATTTTCATGTGCTCTTTTGCTGACTTCAAAATACTTTTATTTTGTATGTATGTAACTTATGAGTTACTGTTCACGACACATTCATTTGATATGTAAATACCTATTTAGTTTTAGATTGTAAGTTGTTTTGTTAAATTTCATTATTTATTTTGTTTTAAGAATAGCTGATAAGAAATAGTTGATAAGGGACTTGTAATATTTTACTTATGAATAAATGATATAACTCGGTGGTATCTCATTAGATAGGAAAATAGATAGGTTCAAATAGCAATTTCACCAAAATAAAGTAGGCATTAGCTTCCCATAGAAAGAGAAGTCTAAGAATAGTGCTATCTCTCTCT